>JAAWXA010000003.1:25792896-25807091 GCA_038090715.1 Florisuga fusca
CACCGCCCGCGCATGCGGGGACGAGCAGAGCTGCCGGACGAGGGTTCCTCCTGGAGCGACGCCTCCTATTGGTTGCCGAACGTTGCCGAGTGCTTTCGTGCTTCTCCGGCAAGACGCCGAAGGCAGCGGGCAGGGGAAGGTACAGCTCGAACGCGGCGCACTGCATTGTGGGGCGGAAGAGGAGAGTCACCGTTCGGCTAAGGGCCGCCATCTTGCCTGCGTCCGGACTGGGTCCCGCTTTGGGGGCCTGCTCCTGCTCCTCGCAGCGCAAAGAGGTGGAAAAAGAGAGGACGAGGGGCCCGCCCGGGCGGTGCTGATGCGTGCAGAGCCTCCTCGCACCTCTATCGGACGCCGCTAGGGAAAGGTGGGGGTGGTCGGGCGGTCGCCGGTGCGGCCTCTCCTCTGCCGGGATGGGTCGGTCCCGCAGCCGGAGCTCGTCCCGCTCCAAGCACACCAAGAGCTCTAAGCACACCAAGAAGAACCGGAGCCGATCGCGGTCCCGCTCCCGGGAGAAGGAGAGGGCGCGGAAGCGCTCCAAGTCCCGGGAGAGTAAACGGAACCGGCGCCGGGAGTCCCGCTCTCGCTCCCGCTCCAACACGGCCCCTTCCTCCCGCCGCGACCGGGACCGAGACCGTGACCGCGCCTCCTCCCCGCCCGATCGTATCGACATCTTCGGGCGCACGGTGAGCAAGCGCAGCAGTTTGGACGAGAAGCAGAAGCGGGAGGAGGAGGAGAAAAAAGCAGAGTTCGAGCGGCAGCGGAAAATGTGAGCCCCGGGGCTTCGGGGGGNAGAGGTTAGGCCTCGGGCAGGGCCTAAACGCCTTTACCCCAGCCGCAAGCGGCCTCCGTCTGGAGAAGGAAGGCGTGGAGAGAAAAGCACCGGGGCACCGATCTCCCGCTTCTCCCCTCTGCTGCTCGGAAACCTCCGCACCCCGCAGGCTTTGTGCTGCCCTGCCCGCCCCTCCCCTTTCTGCGTGCAGCTCTTTTTGCGTCGAGCGGAGGCATCCGGAGTTGCCCGACTTAAGGTTTTAATAAACACTATGCAACGGTTATGTTAACTTTGAAGGGTTTTATTTATTTATTTATTTTTGTTGTTGCTTTGTTTTTATTTTTTTTATTTTCTATTTTTAGTTCCTTTCCAAATGGGACACTGCGATCCCGTGACTTGTTTCACTTGAAACATTTTTTTCATTTGAAAACTTTTTCAGTTTTTCTTGTGGGGAACGTGGTTACTTATAAAGATTACACAGATGGGCCAGTTATATTATCATGAACGTTGCATGTTCATTAATTACCTAGTAATATTTTTGAGTAGTGAAAGCGACCTTTTTGCAGCATATGTAACGGTTTTAACAGCTGTGATAAAATGGTTCTTGTTCTTTGAATGTTAACTTTGCTCCTTGGAGCACTGAATCCAGAAGCAGCACATGCTTGCACCGTGTGAAGCCAAGTACTTATGTTAATGCTCAGGTGGAGTTTTGAGTTCTGATTCAGCGATATTGTTCTAATGAAATACTAATTGCAGTTCAGAAAGCTTGATTATACAGAGTGGTCACTTTCATTTTTGTTTATCAATGCTCGCTTTTGCTGACTCCAGAATTTGACAGCCATGCCATCAAACAGTTGCATAGTAACACAGACACACGTGAAAATGTGTGTTTGCATTTAAAAAATGACTTTTTAAGTCATTTACTCTGATTTTGGTGTTTATGGTTTTACTCAGCACCAAAATAAAAATATTCCATGCATATCTGGCATGAAGGATTGGAATGTGCTTAACAATTTAAGAACACAGTGAATAGTTTATCTTGGTTTTCTGGACCTCTTTTATTACCTATATATTGTTTATTATGTAAAGGGATTTAAAGATTGATAAGAACATTAGGTGAATAACAAAATATATTATCTAAATTAAAATATCAAATAGTGTTACGAAGAATATTATGGTTAGTATGTGTCTAGGATTTAAAAGTTGAAAGAGAGAATCTGTTCAAGTGCCTATGGAAAATAAAGTGTTTATTATCTTAAATATCTTTAAAACATTCACTTCCTTTTGTGCTGTGGAGTACTCAAAACTGAATGAACTGTAGTTAATTCTGTAATATTAGATGCAGCAACACATATTTTAAGTCTGTTTTCCACAGTAAAGGTTTCTATATAAGTTAGCTTTGAAATTTTAAAACACTCATAGAGTCTGTAAACAAGGAATATGACATTTGACTGGTATTAGCAACAGAACAGTGAACTTCTGACAAGTGTTGGGGAAGGTTGGGTGTAAAATTTTGATGCTTCTAGAATGCGGTTTACATTTCAAAAGGAAAAGTAAAACTTCATAAGTAGAAAACCATGGTGTTTGAGTAAATACTCTGTAAATTGTGTTACATATATATTAGTATATACTCATATTAATGAAGAAAAGAAAATTTTGATGAATTAGATACCAGACAGTTCATCTATTGAAAGTTACTTTTTTCTTATGTGTGCTTAAATCTTCATACCTAGTTTTACTTTGATTTTTTCCTAATATGCTAGTTTCCTATAAATGTTTAGCAAACATGACTGGTTTTTTCCTCTGAAATCTGATAAAATGCAAGCAGTTTCTGCAGGTGTTCAGGGATCAGTCTTTACAAAGTAAATGGAGCATACTAAAATATTTTTACAGTAATAACTTACCTTTTTCTCTGGAGTCATGGTTCAGTAGATCAGGATGATAAGGTTACACTTGTATATAAAGTAAGTTCATGCAATTTAAAAAAAACAAGGAATAGTTACTGCAAACTACGTAATAACTGAGATTATATCTGTTTGTTACTTGTTTTTGAGAAACTCAACGTTTGCTTGAAACGTATTGTTTATTTGATTGGAAGTATATTATCTTGCTCCACAGGCACAACGTGGTCTTATCAATGAACTTGGACAATAAACATTTACTTTTTTTCTGTTTCACTTCTTTATATTTCTAGTGTTTCAAGAAATATGGTTGCTTACACTGAACAGTTATGATATAAAATCATACAGTAATTTCCTATGAATGTGAAAAGATTTATTTGCTTGTTTTAATTAAATTTTTGTGGAATTAGTTGGGCTGAGAAGAATGAAACGTCTGCAGGCATAGTGCTTAAATTAAGTACATCAATTGCTGAGGATATTTCAAAACTTATTTCAGATATGTCAGGTGGTTCTTTGTAACTGTGTCCTATCTTATACAATCAGGTAGATTTTATTCTAGATTTCCCTGATGCTAAACATGAAGCTGAAAAAGCTGAAAAAGCTGAATAAAACAAGTAAATATGAGCTTTCTGGAAAGTTACTTTTGTAGAACAGCTTCTTACGTATGCTAAGCTCTGTTAGTACAGGATGGTGAAAGTACTTGCAGCTAAATAAATACCCATATGAGGGGAGAAAAACCTTTCATTTTTAATGTTCTTTTATTATATAAAGGGTGTTTAAAAATTGTCTTGTAAACTTTTGACTCTTAGCCTTTCATCCAGAAAGGATTGTAGGTAGCAATGGCTCGGCAGAAATACATTAATGAAGGTGGTTAATGTGGTTTGTTCTGGCTTTTTTTTGTGGTGGTGGTCTTGGGGTTTTTTATTCAGTTTTTCTGAAGACAAATTAAAAAAACCAAACCTCAGGATACTTTGTGTCACTTTAAGAAAGTTGAATTCAGGCCTAATGTGACACTGCATAAGCTTACTATCTCTTGAGGAACGTACGAATAAAAATTGTGTTCTGCGGCTGAATGTTTAAGTTTTGGGTTTCAAAACTTTTTACTGAAGGAGATAGACTATCCATTTGTTTCAGTACACTTTTGAAAGATGATGTATAAGAAGGGGGAATTTGTGAGTCTTTCATCTAGGTATTTTACATATTTATTTAGATCAGTAATCAATACTATCTCCTATTGCATGTGAGCAAATTATATGCTGGGAAATCCAAAGTTATTAAATCCTGTGACATTTTTTCAAAGTTGTATTTATGTGTCAATATAAGTAAGACTTTTCAAGATCAACAAGAAAATGTAAGCATGAAAATGACAGAATATTAGGATATACCTAGATCTTATGCTAACTCATGGATTCCTGGTGCTGACAGTCAGAAAGATTGGTTTATAAAATTGTCCTGTACTTCACAGAGTACTTTGAAGTTCAGTTTCAAGGTTAAAAGAACAGCTTTCTTCTCAAAGCCCACAGTAATTCTAAATAAATACTACTACATGAAACATAGCATATACAGGATATGCTTTTGCTGGTCTTTGGATTTCTAATTGCCAGTTTGTACTGGTGGTAATTCCTTCATTTGGTAATAAACCTTCAGATTGACATAATCGTTCTGTATCCCTTTAAATGAAAACTTCCATCAGTGATCAGGCTAAGGGATAATGCTACTGCCAAACAAAAATAAAGATAAGACGTGCAGAATTCAGAACATGGAAAATTGTAAATGTTGCAAGGATTTATTTAGCACTTGGTATATTTTAGTTTGGATAACTATGGTAGAAACAAAGTGCTGCAATGAAGAAGTTAAGGAGAGTTGATATCTTTAAGATTTTATAAAGTACTTGGTTAGATACCTAGACTACAGATTTAAAATCTTGTTAATATGTTCAAATTAGAAATTTGATTGCTTCCGTCTTCTATTTTAGTTATTAAAAATCAGCTTGGTGGCTTTAAGACATGTTACAAAATGATCTTTCTACACATGGCTTAAAATTGAGACCATTTTTATTTGTCAAGGGTGAAGGATGACCAAAGATGGTTGAGGATGGGTTTTTTTTTTCTTTGCCCAAGAAGCTGTCTTCTTAAACTTAGTGTCTTGATATAAAGATGCAAAATACGATATGGTCCTAACGGATTCCCTGTGGTAGGAACACTGCCTGAATATTCACTGGGTGCAACAAGATGGTCTTTGTGTGTTTAGGATATAAAACTGTTTAAGAGTGATTCAGTAGTGTGACTGATAACTGTGTATTTGAAAGAGTTTTTTTCAATGAAGCTGTTCTTTATCGATTAAAAAAAGTAATCCTCATGTTTGCATTTTGTAGCCGTCAACAAGAAATAGAAGAGAAACTCATAGAGGAAGAAACTGCTCGAAGAGTGGAAGAGCTTGTGGCTAAACGTGTAGAAGAAGAGTTGGAGAAAAGGAAGGATGAGATTGAGCGAGAGGTTCTCCGCAGGGTGGAGGAGGCAAAGCGCATCATGGAAAAACAGTTGCTCGAAGAACTCGAGCGACAGCGACAAGCTGAACTTGCAGCACAAAAAGCCAGAGAGGTAACGCTCGGTCGTTTGGAAAGTAGAGACAGTCCATGGCAAAACTTTCAGTGTCGGTTTGTGCCTCCTGTTCGGTTCAGAGAGAGATGGAATACAGCAAATCTAATTCCCTTCTCATGTAAACTTGCATTGCTGCGAAACTTAATTTCTAGCCTATTCAGAGGAGCTCACTGATACTTAAACAGTTATTCTCCTAAAACCTGAACAAGGATACTTGATTTTTAATGGAACTGACCTACATATTTCAGAATTGTTTGAAACTTTTGCCATGGCTGCAGGATTTATCAGCGGTCCTTTCATTTTTGGGGAAGGGTATTGAAAATCTGTAATTATGTATCCTTCATTTGTTTCATGTTTTTTTTACTTAGACTGTAAGAGGCTTTTGCCTTCAGCCAGGCAAAAAGCAGGGTCCAGCAGTGAGCTGCAGTACCTGTCTTTAACAAATAGGTTTCTTACTCTTCATTTAAAATGAATGTTTTCCCTGAGCATACATTGGACTAATTCTGGGACTTCGAGCATAAGCCCATCCACGTCTTCATGAAGGATCTGTGTCCAAATCATTATATCCATTTTTAATAACTACTAACAACTCCTTTTTTTTTCCCTAGAAGTTATAAAAGAGCAGGTTGCAGGTTGCCCTTGTCTGAAGTCAAGCTGAACATGTGACTTGGGTTTTTTGGTTTTGTTTTTTTGGTTTTGTTTTGTTTTGTTTTTTTGGTTTTGGGTTTTTTTCTTCTTTTAATCAGCAGCTGGAGCAGAAGCTGAAAATGTCTTTCTGTGAGACAGTAATTTGCTACTAAAGGCTTTGATGCCTGCCTGCACCAATCATTCCAGGGTCCAGAAATTTCAGTACAAACTTTAAACTATAAAGGAAATCTGTGCTAAGTAGTCATAAATCTCAAATGCCTTTTTCACTCTGTACCTCCTACGCAGTTTATCTTAAATTCAAATTTTGATTGGCTTGCAAAAGTAAAGACAGTAGCAAGGAACCATTCCCCTTCAGACTGAATATAACCTGTCTTTCACATAGTATCTTTAAATTAAAAAAAATACACAACAGCCCAGAACACTGAGTTACAAGAGATATTAAGAGTATTAAATTGCACTTGTTTTTCAAATTTAAACCTTACTATGAAAAAATGTAAGTTGAATTTAGATGCCTGTAGTCAGCAAATCTTAATGTATAGAAGTTTTCATTCAATCAGATTGATGACTTTTTTTTTTTTTTTTTCTTAAGAAGGTATTTTTGGCTATTGTCAATGTGATGTGGAGGTGTCCCATCAGTTCTTTATAATGCAGAATAAGATTTCGTACCTGGAGTGAAGTGTGCTAGCTAGTAGCTGGTTACTAGTCATAGTAAGAAGTTTTCATATGCTTGCTTTGTTCGTATTAACTTTTTTTCTTACACAGACACAAATCTCTGGCTAACTTCAAATCTCCCAAATATTAAAATAATTTGGATATATATTACGTGAACTGAAACACCTCAAAAAGTTTCACGCAGTCTTCATATTTATGAGTTGCATAACAAGAGTTCCATAAAATTCACCAGGAAACAACAATTACAAGGCTATATTTCCTGATCTTGCCTTCCTTGGACTCCTGAATTCCAAGTTCAGACTGCAAATGACAGTTTCAGCTGTCTTAAAATTGTCAAAATATTGAATGTTAAAGTCCATTCTCCCCATGAAAGAAGCCCATAGCTCCATGAAGTATGGATTACCATTTGTATTTTTCACTAACAGTAAATGTATTTTTCTTATTAATTGTTTGCCTTAGGAATGATTTACATATTTTTGTTCCTTCTTATCATAAACATCTGCATTCCTCAGCTCAGCCTTCCTTGTATGTTGTTTCTTTATAAATGGTTGAGCTGCTGATGCAGGTATTGCCAAGCTAACAGTACAAATCATTTTAAAGAGGAAGCTGGCGCGTATGGCAGCCGAGGAGCACACTCTGCAGGACACTGGACAAGACAGTAAATATTCAACTTTTAATGCTGATTAAAGGAGTATAGGTAAAGAATACGTAGGTATACTTAATTGGTGAGACAAACTATTCACTTTATTTATCTTTTCTATATTACTTTTTAATTTGGTAAATACTATCCAGTTTTTGTAGTTGTCCGTGTTGATTTGTGTGATATTAAAATTGTAGTATTAAAATTGCCAGGATTCTTTGATTAGGGAGGGTTTAGTTGGTTGCTGTTTGGACTGGGCGGGATGATTTAAATTGAGTACTAGAAACCAGTTTTAGTGGCTGCACAGTTTACCATTGTGAGACAGAATAGGTGGCTGTAAAGCTGCCGCTTTAAGACAGTTCACAAAATAATTCTGAGAAAGATTAGTGAACATGCAGAAATGATTATTTTACTTTACTAACATCTTGCCCTGTCCTCCCGTTTAGGAAGAAGAGCGTGCAAAGCGTGAGGAACTAGAACGAATACTAGAAGAGAATAATCGAAAAATTGCAGAAGCACAAGCTAAACTGGTATGTGAAGATGTAGTTACCCTTTCTGTCGGGGAATACAGGTCCTTCTGCCTGATTTGCAACACAATTAAAATAAACAAATCGACCCTTTCCAGAGTTTAACTTGTCTGTTGCTGGTTACGTCAGTAGCACTGCACTTCTCTTGAGCATGAGAGACCAGATCTTCAGAACTAACACTAGTCTGAAAAAACAGTTCAGGTGCATCTAATTTAGAGGAAGATAGCAGCCTTCAGAATTAAAAAGAAATAACTTTTATATCTCACAGGGATGGCTGAAGTAAATTTACAAATAACAGAAGTTCTAAAGCAGAAGTGATGAATTCTGTTTTGTTCAGCAGAACAAGTACAAACTGGATTTGAGACGAGTATAATGCTGATGTACAACTGCTGAAAGAGACACTCAGCACAAGCTTAAGATACCAAATTTGTGAAAGTCTAGCTGATGCTAGTCTCCAAGCCTATTGAAGCAGGTGGCTGCCTCGAATGTGATTTAGCCAATTCTAATCAATTAATGATAAGGCAAACTTAAGCTGCTTCTAAATCCTGATTGAACTCTTACCAGGTTCAATTACCCACCTAATCACACCTCTTTCAGGTGAAGGTGATGCTGCTTAAAACTGCTTCCTTGAACTACATCTGCTTTAGATCTCTTCCCATTTTACCCCTCTTCTCAACCTCTACAGTGGAAATAGGACAAGTAGAAAATTTAAAGTATTAACTGACCTAACAAACAAAAAAAGAACATTTAGAAGACCACTGGAAGAGCTCTAAGAACCACAAGTCATTGTAAGGATTGACTTGTTACAAATGAATTAAAAATGGTTTTGAATTAAGAGGGGCTTTTAGGTGGGATTTGGAGTGGGGAGAACTGTTTGCTTCACTGTTTGTTTTGAGAGGGTCTGTTGCTTCATTATATTGTGCTTTCATCTGACCTGTGGTCTGTCAGGACAATTTATATATACACTGACTTCCTTAATTAAAATGGGATTTGTCATTTGCAAAGCAATGGTGAAAAGCATAGCATGTAAGCACTCAAGATTTCAATACATTAGCTGTAGAAAGTTTTCAGTGTTTCTTTTAAATTCCAGTAACGATTTTTTATAAATAGTTTCACTGAAACCAACTATGGCATCTAGCTCAGGTAGAACTGCTTACATACCTCGGCAGGATTGGACCTGTTTGGAAGTTCATACAGACTTGTAAATTGCTTTTCTGACTACAAAATATGCTGGCCTAAATTCTACCATTTTCATATATAGGCTGAAGAACAATTGAAAATTGTTGAAGAACAAAGAAAGATTCATGAGGAGAGGATGAAACTAGAACAAGAGAGACAACGTCAGCAAAAGGAAGAGCAAAAAATTATCCTGGGCAAAGGAAAGTCTAGGCCAAAACTGTCCTTCTCACTAAAAAGCCAGGATTAAATTGCAATTCTGAACTCTTTAAGAAAAAAACAAGGAAAAAAAAAAAGAAACAAACAAACAAAACAACAAAAAAGGAAAACAGAAACAAACTTTGTATGGTAGCTTCATGTTGAAGTGTTGTTTTTTCTCCTTTTTTTTCTTTTTTTTTTTTCTTTTTTCTCTTTTTTCTCTCTCTTTTTTTTTTTTTTTTTTTTTTTTTTTCTTAATTTTTTTTAAACTTCCATTAAGTTAAACCCTTATCAGATCATTGTTGCCTTTTAGAGGGTAATCTGTTCTCATCAGTTTTGTTTCTGTACTAGTGGTCTGAAGCAGATCAGGTTGCTTTGTGAACTGCAGATGATCCGATAAGGTTTTACTGACCTACTCATCAGAGTTTGACTCTGATAATTGACAGAACTTTATACCGGGTATTGCTGACTTTTAATTTTTTTATTTTTATTTTTATTTTTTTTTAAGTCAGCAAATACATGAGTAAATTGCCATAGTATTACTGGACCTCTGTGGTTTATTGTTAAATCAGTGTCCTATGATACTGTCCCATTGTTGCGCTTGATGTTCCTGATACAGGTAAGGAAATAGTTTGTCATTTACGAATACATAGAGAGAGTTCAGTATTGTCTCTGTTAGATTTGTTTTTATTACACTGACAGCATTCAACCAGCGTTTCCCATTGTGTAAATAAACCAATTTGCTGAATAAAGTGAAAGTCTTAAATTCATATGTTTAAGTAAATTTTTTTAGTACACTTAAACAGCTATAAGAGTGACAATACACATTATTAAATTCAAGACTATAGCAGTATTTTTTTTTAAATTTTGCTTTAAACTGTTGTGGCTTCTCCTACTTACAATGCAAAATTACACACAGTAAAAAAAGTCCCCGCAGTTGTGACTATTTTTATGGCTGCTGCTGTTTTCATGAATGTTGTTTTTTATTCTGACAGAGACTTATTTCAACTGCAGTATCATGTTTAAACAGCTGTTTGGCTTACGGCACTCAGACCAATACTTCAATATCTAATCTCTTTCAGTTCACCTCAAAATATAGTATATTGTATAATTTAAGGTCATTACCATATAATGAATCTGATGGATCCTAGGGGATTTAAAAATGGAAGTTTTTTTTCCCAAAGGACTGGACTGGCTAGCATACTTGAAGTGAAAAACAGAAAATGAGATTCTGCCTAAATATATTGTTTTAGCCAGAAAGCAACTTGTTACATGTATACAGATCTTGAATGTTACCCATTTATATATACAGGTTTTATTTTGAAAAATGAAACTACAGATTGAAAACTATTATATAAAGTCCCTTTTTGTATATGTCTTCTACCAAAACCTGGATTGCTATAGCTTGTCCAGTTCTAAAACTTTCCTGTCGGTATGCAACTTCTGTAGTAAGCATAAAGTAAAAGTTACCAGTTGTTGCCTGAGCATTTGAATGTCACTGGACAAAGTTGGAAATAATGCCGGATTTTCCCAAAGCAACTGTTTCTTTAGATTTGGCAAATCAAATGTGGGAGCAAGTTGAGTGTGTCATTGAAAGCAGAATTCAACATACCTTGTATGAAACCTGGGCTTGGGGGCAGACTAATGTGTATCACTTTGTCCAGTATGTCAAGAAAAATGTGAAGACAGTAGAATACCTACACTATTACTGTACTTAAATTTGTCTGTCTCTTGTATTAGAAAAGAAAGTTTGAAGGTTGCTTAATGCATAAAAACAGAAGCTGAAACCAAATAAATGTGTACAGGACCTGTTGGCAGGAGCAGGCTGTATTTAAAGCTCAACTGATACCTGTATTTCTAAAACAGAAAACATCCCCTGTTCCCTTATGAGAAACAAGCTATTAAAAGTCAATACTTAAAACAGACCTATGCATTTTTGTTTGCTCTTCTAAAAGCAAAAAACTAAGTTCTCATCCATGCAGCTCTGGTATCAAGCATTTTATTTTACATCGCTAATATGCTGGTAAATGTTTACACTTACACATGGCATAGGCTTAGACTTTGAGAAGTTATTTTCAGTCACACCTTTATGGCTACTTTATGGACAATATGTCCAGTCACAGATTGCCCCTTCCATCATTCCGCGCTGCCCTACCTGTGTTTCCTTCCCCCTGCCCTCAAAAAAGGAAAGGCAGCTACGTACTTACTTTTTTATTGGGGCAGAAGTTTAGTTGGAAGAAACCACACTGTCCTAAAGCATTCTTTATTTCTTGGATGGCTTTCTGTAGACCTGGTGTGGGTGGACATCATATTTGTGTAATACTGGGGGTTTCTTTATAAAATCACTGTAGGACTTCGGGGATACTGTTGATTTCTAGGAAATCAGGGGTGTGTACAGTTTGGGAGAGGGGTCAATTGGTACTTGACTATAAGAACTTGAGATGTTATATTCCCTTAAAGCTTGATACATGGTTAATGAAAAGTAGGTTAAAATGTGTACTTGCTTTTAGGTGCTGATTAAATGAGTATGACCTCTATATGTAGGTCTATGTGTGGTTGTTAACCTACCTATAGAAAATGTTAGAAATTAGAATGAGTGTTTTAATTTTTATATTATTACAGTCTGAAGTTTCAGCTACATATTTTCGTTTTTTCTTTGTTCTGGTTTTCTGTGTACTTTGGTTCCCCTCCCCCCTTCCTCCCCCTTGCCATCCCCAGGAGTACTATTAATTTTCCTTACATGATGACAGAAGAGATCTTAGTTTTTCCCTTTTCATAAATGTCCTGGAGAACTATTTTAATACCAAACAATGCACCTCTGGCAGCGGCAAGTGGAAAGCCTTACAACAGTATCCTAGCAGTGTGCTGTTACTTTGGAGATTTGTTAAACTGCCCTTTGAACTTCCCATGTTCATTATCATCATTTTTCCAAGCACAAGTAGAAAGCTGACTGCTGTGAAATGTATTGGAGAGCTGGTGTCCTTGAAGCTTAGCAAAGAGAGACAATCAGGTTGGCGAGATGTCTGAGCTGCCAAGCAACTGCATACCTACGTATAGACAGGTATGTCTGTATCGTCCTGCTTCAGTATCAATACTTCATCCACTCCTATCTTCTCTTGGAAAAGAAGGTTGTATCTTAATTGTCTCTCCTTTTCCCTTAAGCCTTGTGTCATCTCATACAACTCACCCTCTTGACTTTGCTGACTTGAAGGACCAAAGCCTCTATTTCTGATGCATTAATATGCCCTCTTAGAATATATGGACGTTCTGTGCTATTTTTTTTTTTGTATGTACATCAAATATGAAGGTGTTGATTGTGATGTACTTCAAGCTGCATGAAGTGTCTAGTTAAACACTTCCAGAGCATTTGTGAATCTTTTGTCTCTTCCACAAACAGGAGTGAGATCATTACCTGTTATTTCAGGGTCTGAACTCTGAAAGTTCAAGTAAAATCCAAATTGATCGGCCCTTTCCAGTTTGCGTTGCAGAGGTGTTTTGTTTCAGAAGAGAGCTGTGGAGCTCCCTGTTTGCCTCAGGCTCATTCCAAGGCAGGAGGGTATAGTCAGAGTGCCTGGGCTGGTACAGTTTCAGACCAACAGGCCAGTCCAGCTGGAGCTGAACCATGACTTTGGTGCACCTCTGCTCCATTTTCATGCTAGTACCACCGAATGCCTGCATTTTAGGGTTATCCCCTTCCTCCTGTCCCACTGTTTAGTTAGCCAGCTGAAGAGTGCTGATCCTCTGTTGACATTTCCATACTGAACAACCAAATGCTTCCGATCATCTGTCCTGAACTGACAGGTAGAGCCAAGGGTGATGCTGGCTCAGTGGTCACCTCTGCATATGGGGACATAAACCCTTGTAAAAGGCTGCTCATGTAGCAGAGGTTAGATCCCAACTGTTGCTTCCCACACCATTTACATCATTGTGAACCACAAATTATTGCAAGAATTCGTTTTCATGCAGTGATACCGAAAATCAGTATAAAAATAAGCAGAGAATTAACGTGAATGGTTGATACGTACCACCATTTTTGTCTGACTTATTTAGGAGGCTGCCTGAATTCTATGGCTGTGTTTAGGAGTCAATCTCATTTCTAAGCATCTATGATTAACTAAAATTATGGTTATAAAATAGGTATGGAGAAGACAAATCAACATCTAGATATACACTCAGTCTACTGTAAATGCAGAAAATACATTATGTTTGGAATGGTATTTTAGGAGCTGTTTCAAGTATCTGTCACACTTGGCCTTTTTTACAAACAAAAAAATAATTTAAATCAGTAAGCTTCAAGCACAGGGTCGTTAGTTTTTATTGAAATTAGCAGTAATTTTATCTATTGAGTTATATGCTTCCCACTTCCAAAATTGTTAAAAGCTAAAAAAAAAAAAAAAAAAAAAAAAAAAAAAAAAAAAAGGGGTTGTGGGCCCGATCCTGATGCCATTCAGATTAGCTGCCTTTTTGTTATAAGATTTCGTAGGATCAGAGACAAAATCTGTGCAATTACTGACACATCCCAGACAGAAAGAAGCCGAAATGGGTTATTCAGCGATAAACCCGATTTTTGCTGTAGGGCCGGCTGAGGTAGGGGAAATAAAGGTTTCAGCGGCGCAAATGACACAGTCCCGGCTCCTCCTTGCAGGCAGGGTGAAAAAGCACGTCCCGCTCATCCATCCGTCTGTCCCTCCGTACGTTTTATCCATCTATCCTTCCATACATCTCCATCCCTCCGGGAGCCGGGGGACTTCGGCGCCTCTCCCAGGGCCGCGGCAGGATTTCCTCCCCCAGAAGGCTCTTCCCTGAGAGTCCGGCTGCCAGGAAACTGCCTTCCCCGCGAAACCCGAAATATCTGGCGGGACCTCCTCCTGAAACAGCCCCCAGAGAAACGGCTACTGCGGCCGAAGCCGGTTCCTTACTTTGTAATATTTGTAGGCTTTTGGGGGTTTTGTTTGTTTGTTAGTTTTATTTCGCTTTTAAACCCCCCGCCCCAGCCCGCACTCTCACGTGTCCTCCGTGAGATTCCTTACTACTGCTCCTCAGAATCCCGGCGGGAAAGTTGGA
>JAAWXA010000003.1:25807108-25958915 GCA_038090715.1 Florisuga fusca
CCGAGCGCTGCCCGCCTTGCCCGCTCCCGCCCGGCCCCCGCCTCCCGGCCTGGTCAGCTCCGCAAATGACTCCGCGGCGCAGAACCCAACCGCAGAGATCGTCCCCTCGGGCAAAAAAAGGTGACCTGAGTGGAGAAGCCCCCGACCCTGCGTTTTGGTGGGTTTTTTTTGTTTGTTTGGTTTTTTTTTATGTCTGAACCTTAGTTGTTTGGGTTATCTCGGAGATAAGTTCTGCTTTTCTCTAGGTTCTTATTTAAAAGTGATTTTATCAACGCTGACTTTTTATACATCTACAGCGTGCATCACTAGGATGCTGGAGAGTAGACTAAAACAGCTGTATTTACGTGAAATGATTAGCCGCTGGACAATAGAAGTCGAGTGATATATTTAGCCACAGGAGGATATTTTCAGACAATACCAGGGCTCTTCATTTCCTCTAGTTTACTTAAAGCAAGGATACGGAGAGTTAGAGGTCACAGTTTACTCACAGCTTCTACAAAACACCGCTCGTAACCTTTTGCTTCAAAACAAACACAAGCAGCAGCATCACAAAATTGAGGTAAACCTACTTTACACGTCTCTGTTGCTAGAAGCATTTATCAAGGTTCAATGTTTACATTGGCTGACGACTGGAAACACACCACACATTTGCTTAAAGTTTAATAATTAAGTACTTTCTTCCCCTCGCTGGCGAAGCTCTCCTTTGATGCCCCTCCATGTGCATAGATACCCAAACTCTGTCTCCCACTTGAGCGCTAAGTTTCCGTCCTGGGAATCAAATCCTTTTCCACCAAATTGTGTCGCCGGATCTGCAATTCCTTCCTCGCTGCAAATTAAATTTAATTAGGCAGTTTACTTAAAACGTATTCGATGTTTTGTGTGAAAAGCAAACTGATTTCCTTGTTTCTTTGAGTGGTAGATTTCATTAGAAAACTATCAAACATAATTAAGACAAAATCTATGGGGCATCGACCGCGTCTCAAATCTCCTTTCCCTTCTGTTGTGAGAGAGTGGAGCGGTCTCTGCCAGGCGGGGCGGTGAGGCTGGAACACCGGCTTAGTTAAAAAGGAGGAGGGGGGAAACAGATAATTTTCTTCCAAATTGATGGGAGAAATAAATTCTAGTGTCAGTCGTTTTCCTTATAAGGGTTTATTCGCGTTCCTCTAAAAGCCGAAAGAGCACCACCACCACTAACCCGATTTTTAAGTGAATGCCCATATTTCTTCGGGAATAAAATTATACGAAATTGGCTCTTTATTACCTCCTTTTGCAGCATGCTCTTCGCATGCCTTAACTAAAAGGCAGGAAAAATTACAGAAAGAGCTCCATAATTTCCTGGAGTTTAATTTTTAATCCTTTCTGCAGATACTGTTTTGGCAAGAAATCCCTACTGGAAGAAATTCGGCAACCCGTCTTCATTTTACGAGAGGGACTATGACATTATACAACTAGTATTTAGCCACCGTTACCCATCTCGGCGCCCATCCTTGCCATGTGCCTCCTCTCCGGGACAGTGCCACCGGTGGATCCGGGGCAGCGGTACCGGCTGGTGCTTTTGCCCGGGGAACCGCGTAGTCACCGAGCAAAGGAGGAGATGGGAGAGGCAGCGGGGGGACGAACCGGGGCGGGGGCACGGCTACCCCCCGCTCCCCGCGCAGGGCTGGCGCGGGCCGCGCATACACGGCGCCACNTTAACCAGCCTCCCACCTGATGTATATATAAAATGATAATTTGTCACAAAATACTAGAAGTAAGAACACTGAACTGAGCAGTTCCACTGCATTCCTGTCTGCTTCCCTCTGGTGTGGTTTTGTTTGGGGTTCTATGTGTGTGTTGTTTCCCTCCTCTTGTTTTGTTGTTTTTATTTTTAATTTTTTTAAAAATTAATCTTTTATTTGGTAATTATTATTTTTTCGCTCCCTTCTTCTATCCCTGCTCCGCTCCGGAGTCTTTGCCCGTGAGAAGGACAGCAGTGCCCCCCAGGGAAGCCGGAGCCCTGCGGATGCGCCTCCCCGGGACCGGGGGCGCTGACTCTCGGAGTGGATTTATTGACTCGCGGTTGCTTCCGAGCTCCCCGAAACAGCCCAGGCTGGTGCGGATTGCAAACTGCAGGGAGCAGTGAGAGACACACAGGAGGAGCCTCCTGCTGAAGCTGTGTCCCTTTCCCCCAGCCCTCTTATTTCTCCCACCACCATTTATTTTCTTTTACGTTATTTTACTCCTTCTTTCACTCGAGCCTTAGACACTGTGAGCGTGTATGGCGCACTGGATCCAAATGGGAGTTGGCAGTTTGAGTGGCATCTTCGAAGGCAGCCGGGAGACCCCCAGTAAAAGGAAGGACTGAGGCGTTTGCATTTTATTTTGTGTTACTGCTGTTGTTACTTCGGAGGTAGCTTGGATCTTACCTCGCAGGAGAATTTCCTACATGCGAGTGGCGTACATGACTCAGTAGATCTGCTTTCAGCTCTCGCCAAGTGCATCGTCGACCCTTCGCGTGTTGGGTTTGGTTTTTTTTTTTTTCGGTTTTTTTTTTCTTTTAGTTTTTTTTTTTCCTTTTAATCTTCCTTCCCTCTTCGAACCGTCCCGGTTGTTGGGATACCGGGTTCCCACCCTGCTGTTGCCGCTCAGGTGCGGGGAAGCCGCGCGGCGGAGTTGGCGAGGCTTCGGGGAGGGACTCGGTGCCGCCTGCGACCATGGCAGCGCGGAGGCGAGACGCCTCCGCCTGGAAGTACTGTTGGGGAGTCGTGATGGTTTTATGCAGAACTACACTGGCGAGGTCCATCGTTTTAGACCCCATTTATTGGAATTCCTCCAACCCCAAGTAAGTTTCCATCCCTCTCCCGCCTCCCCCGGGGGCCGATGCTTCCCTCCGCGGCGCTGCGCGGGGTGGGAAGGGAAGGAGGGGGGAGGGATAGACGGTGCCGCTGCCGTCGGGAGCCCCGGGGACGGGGCGGGGGATGNGGGGGTGTGGGGTGTGATTCAGGCTGGGCTGGCAGCGGGACCTGGCCCTCCCCGGGTCCGGTGGTCCTTGTTACGGTGGAGCTGCCCCGCTGCCGCTTGCCCCCGAGGGAGGGTCCCGGGAGGGATGGAGGAGGCGGTGGCAGCAGCAGCCAGAAACCTGCGTCGGGGTCCGGGCTCTGCTCCTGTGAAGCCGCCGCCACCTCTCCGGGGTTGGTGCAGCGGCGGAGGCCGGCGGAGCCGGGCCGCGCTGGGCTGCGCTGCGCTGCCAGGAAGGGGTGATACTCTTCAACTTCTCCGTCTGCAGATGCAAACCCATCCCATTGACTCCAGCGAAGTTACATCTGCTTATAACAGGGCTAAATTTGGTTGTGGAGTTGATGGTATCAAGGCACATGTCAGTGAGTAATGAACTAAGCATTACCCATCACACAACCATTTAGTGTCATTCTTCATTAACAAACCCAGGCAAAAAAGTACATTCGTTCCCAGGACTTCACTGGTAAAGCATTCTCTTAAAATAGAAGCATATCCTTAAAAAAAGGAAAAGAGAAAAAAAACCCACAAAAAACCAACCCACCTTCTTAAACATACAAAATTATTGCTGTTGGAAAGAGGAACTTTTTGGAAAGTGGGCCATCTCTCTAAAGTCTTGAGTCAGGGATGAAATATAATTTCTAATTTTTCATCTCCTTTTTTTTTTTTTTTTCCCCCTATGCAAAATAAAGGTTGGCTTTGCTCAGTTGTGAAATCCTTTGAACTTTTGTGATTAAAAACACTATTTTAGAAAACAAAAACCATGATGGGAAGAAATGGTCTGTGATGAGTTTGGGGAGTTTTACACCAGCAATGGGTTAAAGTATTTTCTTAGTTCATGAAATATCTTAAATTATATCTGTTTAAAAGCATACCCAAATGCATCGTGTTAACTGAATTTAGAATTTTTTATTAAATCCAGTTAACTACACATCTTATTTTCCCGGGGGGACTTTTTAGAGGATATGCTGTTGGTGATGAAACAAGAAAAACAGTGTTTCCTGAATTGGGGATTAATTCTTTGTAGCTGGAGGAATCTCTAGGAGTTCAGTGAAGGTTTCAAAGTTTGAATTAGTAGTATTTCAGGTAGATATAGTTGTTCTGCTTTACAGTACCTACCATTGTTGCCACTAAAGGAAAAACTCTAAAGATTTAAGATAGTATTTTTCAATAATGACCATATTATCTGTATCTGTAATATTTGTGATTGGTAAAGTTTTCTCATCTTTAAAAAAGCAAAACAAAACAACAACAGCGAAGAAAAAAAGAAACAACACACACATAGAACCCCAAACAAAACCACACCAGAGGGAAGCAGACAGGAATGCAGTGGAACTGCTCAGTTCAGTGTTCTTACTTCTAGTATTTTGTGACAAATTATCATTTTATATATACATCAGGTGGGAGGCTGGTTAAAATAAAACTTTAGCTCCAGTCTCTGGCTCTGCACTTTTATTATGCTACCGAGCTAAAGACTACACGACATCGGAGAATAAAGCGACCTGTGCGGTTGTAAAGTGGGCTTTATAATGCAGTTTGAAATCTGAAAAGTCAAAGGCTACGAGCAGGGGTTGCATTGCATTAGTGGGCCTGCTGTGCTGGTGGAAAACAGGCTGGGCTCAGCCTTGGAGGAAGGGGAAGACTTTCTCATCCCCAGCCCCGATGGCTTTATGCCTACAGAGGTCACTCTTCCAAAGCAGAAGAGCCCGCTGCTCTGGCCTGCCTCTCTCCCCGGCCAGCTCCAACCTGTTTTCCCTTCTTAAACTTACCTCGATAGCTTTTATTAGCCATCAGTGAAATGAAAATACCCGAGCAGCTGAATTCAACCCATCTTACAGCGCCTGGGGATATGCTTCCTCTATCAAATACAAGTTGTGTTTCCATTTGGCTAACTCTAAACTATTTGATTACAAAAAAGGTTTGGATGTTGTTAATAGTAGATCTCATGATAATATCTAATTACTTTTTCAACTTAAATGCGCGCTTAAAAATAGGTTCTGCAGTTGATGTAATTGAGTTTTCTTGAGTGATTCATTGAGGCTTAATCACAGTGAAGAAGTACACTATTAAAATTAGTCTTTTCAATTGCTGGGGCTAGTGATTTATAGGCCACTTGGAGGCCCGTAGTTTGAGGAAGCTTACAAATGCATTACCGATATTGCTGCCGGTGAGATAGCTCCTCTTCTTTGAGCAGGATTTCTTACTAATTCTTGTCACAATTGTTTGCCTGAAGGATACTGAATAATTTCTCCTAAGACAGGTTGTCCTTACTCTGCATTCAAGCTGCATGTTAGCTGGAGAAGTAAGCTGCTGAATGGTTCTTGGCGTAGTATAATAATAAAGCTCCTCTCTGGGTTTGAAGTAATAACTATCTTCGGTGCTGGTTAATTTATTCAGGGAAGGTGTGCATTTAACTCTACTGAAAGCCTCAACACATAAATCTACTGAACAGGTAGGCAATTAAATGCCGGTAGTAGTTGTTAGGTTAATAAAAAGTTTGACATAATAAATTTTAGGTTAAGGTGAGCACATATACTGGATTGGTTTTGCACTGAAGTTTCGATTGTAATTTCTAGCAGGTGGCTGGGATGGAGAGCATGTGATAGTTGTTTGAAGACAGAGCTCCCTCCTCTGTTCTCCCCACTCCTTCCCATTTTAGAGATCTGCCATCATTGCCTCAATCACATCACAAGGGGTGTGTTTTAAGTGACAAACATAAAATAATTATACATGGGGCTTTATTGCTTAGGTTAAACATCACTATTTTGGCAGACTTTACATACTTATCATCTGAAGAACTTTGGATCTCATGATCCTGAAAACACATTAAAAATTACTCTGGAGACTTAACTCCTGTTGACACTTTTTAATGGGGGACTTTCTGCCTGTGTTGTTTCTGCCAAGAAAAACAATGTATATAGATAGCATAGATTACCTTAGTTTCACCTCAGAAGGGCTCAGCACCGCCTTTGGTACACAGGACAGCCCCTCAGTGAGATGGGTGCCTTTTAGCCAAATGGTAGAGTCATCTCCTTCAAAAAAAGTACAGCTTATGTCTTAAGTGACGCTGTTCCCTGTGTGCTGTAGGCCAGTGAGTAAAGCCGTTCTCCTTGGTGACATGTGGAAGGTTATCCTCACAAGTGGTGCCTTTGACACTGATTAAGTTAGATAATATAGCTGTTTTTCCCTCCCTCTGATAGCCAGCTATATACGGGATATTTCACAGCCTGCCTTTGAATGAATGCTAACTTGTCAGAAACTGATAAAATAAACTGCAATTGATGACCCTGTTACATGGTCTATTCAGTGGCATATAGACTAGCCTGCTTCTCATTGTAGCTGAAATTCTTATTTTTGTAGGTAAACAAATGCACATTCACTACCGATTGAATAGCCCCTTGAACTATGCTCTGCAGTTTGCATTTGGGTTAATCTTGTCGGGTTTAATACAGAGAGTGGAAAAAAAAAAAAAAAAAAAAAAAAAAAAAAAAAAAAAAAAAAAAAAAAAAAAAAAAAAAAAAAAGAGAAAGCACCAGGGGTGGAATTGTTAGTGCTTTCACATCCACATTCTTCACATTTTGTCAGGATGATAAACTGTAGGTAATGGACAGCCGTTGTTTCACAGGACAGGCAAGCCAGCCGGAGCACAAAGAGCTTGCTAAAACGATATCTCACAACATGTTTGGGAGCCTCTCAGCTAGACAAGAATTTATTTGGGAGTCCTGTGTCATGGGACCACACTTTCTAACCTCAGCAATTACAGCCTCAAGCTGAAGAAACAGGAGTGGAAGGTTAAAATGATTTAAACACATGCTCCTAAATTGTACCCAAAACATAGCTGTTGACACTTGGCATGCTAACACAAGGAATGAGTGGTGGCTTCCAGTCCATTTGATATCTCTAGCATTTGTAGCCAGGTCTCCGAAGCACAAGTGAATTAGCAAAATGAATTCAGAATAAAACAAAGGCCAAATTCTTGAGCTGGTTATTTTCCCCAGCCTTTTATATGTAGAGTATAACTTCTATATTATTTATAGTAATTATCTTAAAGCATGTTATCTGTAAGCTGTGCTACGTTATTTCACTTTGTTTAATAAAGTAATTGCCTTTAGAAAGGTAGTGACTAAAAGTCAAGCTAAAATCACTTAAAGTTCTCCCTCTTCCCACACACAAGAATGAATGCCTTTCTCTCTCTCTCTTTTTTTTTAAGTATATCACATTGCTTTAGGTGTGACGTTCAGGACTGTCTCAAATTCAGCCAGAGTTCCTGTAGTGGGAAGTCAGTGGAGGACTTGAGGTGACCTGTGACAGGCTGGCAGCGACAGGCCTTTCAGCTCAGTGCAGAAGCCAGGGCTGGGGCTGGGTTTGGGGAATTTATTATTTATTTTTTTTTGAGGATCTGGTCCTCCTGTGTCGTGCAACCTGCAGTACTTGAAATTGCTTGTTGCAAATGAGAAGAAAGTATTCTTCTGAGAAAAAAATAGTGATTAAAATGTTATTCATGTGTGCCTAATGTCTGCCTACCTTGGCTGCTGACATAAAGAAACCTGTTTTTCTGGTCATTTATCATACATCTACATGGATTTGCTTATGAGCTCATTCTTTGTGAGGCGTTGTGGAAACTTAAATAGGAATGTTACACTGCTTGAAATATTTTGGTTAAAATATGTAGTGCCACCAAATATAGACTTATAACCAGAACACTGTTGTCTTGAGTGAGGGGAGGTTTTCTTTGGTGGGCAGGGAGGGAGAAGCAAGGGAGAAGAGTTTGGGGGCGAGTTGCTTGAAAAGCAGAGGAAGGGAGGATGGCAAATGGACAGTGTTAGAAGAGCTTGGAAAAACTCCTGTGGCTTCATTGTCTCTTTAAAGCTGGAGAACACAAAGACAAACGCAGTTCAGCCTTTCTCCCATGATGGAAAATGTAAACCGTTGACACAGCTCCCATGTTTAACTTGTTTAATTCTCATTTTAAATTCAGTACTATACTAGCCGTGTGAACTCTGAAGATTTCTTTAGTAATCCATTTTGTAGTTCCGAATCAAAAACAAAGTGAAAAGGTCTGACACAATTTGCTTTTATTTTTAGGCAAATCAACCCTGGTCATAGTTAATAAGGGGATTACAACCCAGACTAGGTCTTTACAGATGTAATGTAAATCAAGGGCAGAGTATAAAGAAACTGATCCCTTTTGATTGAAGTATGGTAAAAAGGCATAGAGAAACTAGCAGCAGTAATCTGATTGTATGGCAATAAAACCACCATTTTCTGTCTTTCAGATAAAAATAATGTGGTAAATCCATGCAGTTCATAAGATGTAAAGGCAGATAAAGGGTGATACCATGGCAACATATAGATTAGCTTGATGTTAGAAATGACACGTCTCTGAAAGGGGTGTTAGAAACTAAGGGCCTTGCTCCGGGCTCTAAGGTATTATGTGAGAATGGCACAAAACTTGGGGGCCGGGATTAGGAAGTATGAAAGGCCTACTTGTGGCTTGGGATGGTTAGAGCAGTAAAGAAAAGCTGCTCAGTTCTTGCTCATTGGTGGTGTATAATATGGTAAAGATAGATTTCATTTACTGCTTTCTGCCGAGATGGACACCGATTAAAGCTTGAGCTGGCTGCAATTGTTAGGTGTGGAAGGTTTTCCTTTTTAACTCCTGCCCCAGCATCAGCCTTTCTGAAGAATTAGCTGCACTTGGGGTTTGTTGCCTTAATCTATTTGGGCTTCGGGCAGGAGCATGCTGGCAAGGAACAGAGAGCAGAGGGGATAGGTAGGAATGGGGTTATCTGGAAAGAAAACAGAGGCCTTTTGATTTCAGCTGTGTTCCAGGCTGTCGTCTCCATCTCCCACTCTGTGGGAGCAGCACAGATAAACACTCTGCATTGTCTGTGCCTTGGCCAGGTGATACTTCAGCATCTCCTGTGTTTCCCACCCTGAAAACATATAAAAGGGGAAAAAAAAAACCCCAAAACAAAGCAAAACAACAGCTCTCAAAGAGAACAGCATTCATTCCTATTTACCAATAAGGCTGCAGATAACCAAATTGACCCGGCTTAGTCTCTAGGTGGTATTTATTTCCAAAAGGCAGGCTGAAATCTAGAAATGAATGAGATAAGCATCTGCCTACGCTCCCGCCCCTCCGCCTCAACTTAAAAATCATTGGGATGAGTTTGCTGTCAGGCCCTTGGGTTCAGCTGGCAAACAATCAAGCCATTGTTTTGTCATTTATTTTAAGCGATCTGCAGCTGTAAAGGTAGTAAAATACCTCTTCTAGTGCATCTACTTGATTTTTTTTCTTGCCTTTTAGGAGAAAAGAGCATTTTAAATACTTAAGACTTGCTTTTCTACCCAACTGACAAACCTAAACACCCACAACTTAAAACCGGGCATTACGTTGCAAATCGGGGGGTACGATTCAAACGAGAAATATTTAGTTTATTGCCTGCTCATTTGTCTGCTCTGGGGAGGGGGGCGGAATGAAAGCATTCTGCATTTGTTAAGCAGAGTCTAGACGTAAGGGGAAGAAACACTGAAGCCTACAATAACAGTTGTGTCTTTAGCGGGAATGAGCCTGGGATGAGCTCGGCAAAATGGAATTCATGCTGTTTGTTTGGCACTGGCTCGGACACTTTTAAAGTTTGCTTTTTGTTTGGTGGGGCTTTTTTTTTTTTTTTTTTTAAATGAACATGTTAATTACATGCTTGAATTTATCATTCTTATCCTACCCCATAGTATGCTGGAAAGCTTCACACTTCTGTCTGAAAAGGGAAGTCCAAACCCAAAACTGACAGGCTTCTGATGCACTTTAACAAATGAAAAATAAACAAGTGCATATAGGGAGTTGAAGAGATTGACAGAATATACGGGGCCTGAAATGCTCTAATACGTTTCCTCTCTTCCAGCTTAACCTCCACAAATCTATATCAAAAGATCCAATTCATTTGCTGAAATTCTGCAAAGCGCAGGGGCACCCTCATCTAATTTACAGGCCGGTCACATCCAAGCACCTTGCATTCTGCATTTGACAATGATTGCTAATGGGCCATTCAACTAAAGTATTTGCTTGTTAACAGGGAACAGAGCATGATAAATGTCCAGCAAGCTTGCGGCCTCCTTCAGCTTTTCAAATGCAGACTGGTGCATATTTATGGCAGGCAAATGACAAAGAGAGAAGCTGAATTACTCTGGCCTTATGCTTTCTGTTCGAACAAGGGTTAAAGTAATTAAAGAAATAATGCAAAAACCGATGTCCTTTGTTTGCTCACCATTATCCTACATTTAGCTTTCGAACCTGCCTGTCATGTCACATTTCAGACATGTACCAGATAAGGCTCGGTGGGTTTGGCAGGACACAGAAAGGAACGGGGGTAATTCTGTATGGGCAGTGCATGCCAGGTCTCCTTGTTCTCATAGAGAATCCTCTGCAGGTTACTCTCTCCTGAAATAGTTTTCACTGACATACACTAACTCGAAAATGTACTTAAAACAGAGAGGTTTTGCAATTTGCACCTCTGTCCCCTAATTGGAAAAAAAAAAAAAACCAACAAAAAACAAAACCCAAACCCAAACCAAATAATAAAATCAAAAAAACAATACCAATCCAAACCCAAAACAGCAAAGAGGCTTTGAGAAAACAGGCACATTGCGCTCAGTATGTTTCTGAAAGCCAAGTATGAAAACAAAATGGCAGAATTAAAAACAGTGTTGCCATTCCTCCTCTGCTCTCAAGGACAGATAGGTCTTCAAAATTCAAACTATAAAGCGCACACACACAAATTGCCTAAACTTGAAGTGTCTTCACTTTGATTTTGTCATTTCGAATTATTTGGGGGGGTTGTGCTTGTAAACTCATGTTTAGTCTTAGCCTGGTTTTCAGAGATTTTCAAGCACATTTAAATGCAGAATTACAATAGATAATCCTAAATTACATATTGAATATTGTGTAGTTAATGTTGCATTTCTAGGCACTTTATAGCAACTTTGTTCAAATCTTCTGTCTAACTTCCGCTGAACTCCATGAAAATACCTTCAGTCATTTCAGTGAGCATTACATTATTAGCCTGCAAGGGCTTGCATTTCAAATGTTTTTCCATTATAGGCAAAATTTTTATTTTCTTATAATGAACATCTATCATTATACTCCAGGAAAGGGAACATCTAGAATTTTTTATTTTTTTTCCCCCCATAATAATTGTGGTTCAGAGAACTTTCTTTTTGATATGATTATAAACATTGTCAAAGACAGTGAATAAGGGCAGGACCTCTATCTTTTTTGGCAATCCTGGCTAGCCAACACCCAGTGTTTATTGCGGTATCAGCATGGTAATTATAATGCAGCTGATTTAAACTTTGATGTAATAGTCTGCGCTTTCTTCTGGTTTTGAATGTAGATTCCGATCCAGAAGAGATAAAGGCTGGTAGAGGATTATGTTGCTAGGTGAATCATTCCTCATGTATGGCATATACATAACTAGAAGATTTTTTATTTTTTTTTTTACCTATAGTGTTATTTTAAAATGTCTTGTTGTTAATGGTTAAAATAGGATTTACAGAACATTATGTATTAGGATACGGAGCTGTGTACACTTTGAAAGAATAATCAAGTTTTACACATCAACAGAAAATGAGAAATTATATGGCTTGTTTTATACAGGAGGATAGTTTAGATGGTGGAATGATGTGTCAAGCTGAAAAACCTGTGATGCTGCAAATTGCTTCTCACTGTTTTGTTAGCTTTTGTTTGAATTTACTTAGGTACCCAAACCAAAGAATAACAGTGGGAAAAGAGAACAATGCACTGTAAAGGGAAGTGCAAGTTAAATATGAGGTATTTCAGATTTATTATTATTATTATTAGTTAAAGCCCAGTCGCAATTGAATGCTATTTTATTTTGGATTGGGAGTTCTGCCAGACTCCAGCCTGTCAGAGCTGAGAATACTCAAATCAAGCCCAGGCCTATTTCTGCAGCAAAGGGAATCCTGGCTCCTTGCCTGTGGATTCATTCAGGAAGGCCCATCTGGCTTTTGATGTTCTGCAAGTTAGAAGCAGTTTGTTTAAGGAACCTATGTAGCAAGCACTAGTGAAAGCACATCTAACTGTGCTTCTGACTTTCTGAGTAGTGCATCTTTTCATATTTTCATTTTTGCTGTTGCTAGCCATCTGCCTAACTACTGCCTTAGCAGCAGTTGGTTTCTGTACCTGTAAATTTGGTGCTGGGAACATCTTGATTCCTTTTGGGGATTTGCAGTCCCATAGCATTCACTGTCAACACTTCAGTTGCTTTCTTCATGTTTAATTAATTTCAGTTTAGTCCAGAAGCAGTTTTGCTTAATCACAGCACAACACTTGACCTTTAGGGTTTTTTGACTTTTCTTTTTCCAAGGTATTGCCACGCTGTATAGATTAGCTGAACAAAAGAAGGTCATGTTAGCAGGCAAATTATTAGTATGCATGATAAATATTTCAAAAGAGATAGTTTTTAGTGGTAATTGTTGTTCCTCCTATTTTTTTATCAGACAGTTTTCATGCACTTTTTGAAGAAAAACAAAAGCCAAATCTTCATAAATTTATTGCTTATGGTGGTCTTTTCCATTCCGTGGGTTGGTGTGTGACAGCAAGGCAAGCAAGACTGTACTGTGCTGCTAGTTCCTGGCTGGATCCTTATTCAGAAAAGCTCATGTTAAGCATGTGCTGAATGCTGAATATTTTTGCTGAAGCGAGACGAATTTAAGCATGAGCTGTCTTGAACTAAGGCCAGAGCGAAAAGGTTTTTTGGGGTTGGACAAATGCAGATCTCTCTGAAGCTTCTTCTTTTTTTTTTTTTTTAATATCATAAAATGATGTCAGAAGCTACAGCCTTGTCTCCACTTGGAACGAGTCTTAATTTTTGTGCAGCTTGTCAGTAGTCAGCAAATTAAAATGGAATGGCTGGAGCTCCTACTCAACCTGGCTGTCTGCTGAAGCCCTCTGATGGTCTCTTTCACCTGATAAAAGATGTCTGATTTAATGATCCATGAACTTCAGGACCTTTACAGGTTTTCGACTACTCCAGTGTGAGTTTAGCTTAAAGAGGCTCAGTGCTGCAGTGAGCCAAAACCTGGTTATTGTTAGGTCAGATACGACTATTGCCTTGGAGGTGGCAGTGGTCACCTGGTTTTACTCAGCTTCGAGAAGTCAGGCAGACTTTGGAAAAGTCTGTATTTAAGTCAGAATCCAGGTCTCCATGCTTGTGAGTCAATGAATCTTGGGTTTAATGTGAGACACAAGTGCAGACTGATTGTAGCTCTCCCATTTAGGTCTTTATTTAACATAATTTACTCCCACCTGAAAACTGTCACTTTTTCTCACATAGAGAGGAAAAGGAAGAAGTACAGGAGTGATAGAGACATGTATTTGGATTCTGAAAAAGCTTTGCATAACAGTGAATTGCCAAAATAAGTTCGGTCACACTATGCTGTTATTATTTGGCATAATTTTTCCTCAAAGTTCACAACTTGCTCTGCTTCCAGTGTGTTTCCTTATGCAGGCAAATGGTATGAAGTAATGTATGTTCTAACAACTGCAAAGCAGCTGAATTTTTTTCTCTGAATCTGAGAGATAATCACTGATTATTAATGTCTCATCAAGTAAGAAGACAGTCCCCGCCCTCTTTTATAGACTTTGCTTGGAGCGTGTCTTGGAACAAGACTGCACAGGTGCGAACAAATTGTAGCTATGAGAAGGAAGACTGCAAACTTTGGTTGGTATCCCTGTATTGTGGCTGACAGGAGATTTGTTTCTGTAATAGGAATGGTGGGGAAGAGCACAGAATAGCGCAGCAATACAACAATCTGGTTTTATTGTTTCTTGTGATTTACAGTGGCCTTTTTGAAAAGTAGTTCTGTGGCGAATGGCAGCTGCTCTCTGTTAGCTTTCTAAAAGCAAAGCCTTTAGTGAGTTGTGTAAGAAGCAGTCATGGTTTGGTTTGACTTTTCTTTCCATGCTAGCTACTGCTTTGCATCTTTTCAACAAAGCTCCATCTTTCTTGGGTTTGGCACACCCATCCTCTGTGTGCACAAGTCAAGTGGAGAAGTGGTTTTCTGTTACGCCGAATTCATGGCACAGATTTTTTTTATTTTTATTTTTTCTAAAATCCAAACCATATAAATACCTGATTATCTTTGCTGCCAGAGCAAAGAACTACTTTAATATTCCCAGTAGCATATTTTGAACAACAATTCTTTAATTAAAACAACATTGGTCTCTTCCTGTATTCCATGGCTAGCAAATGAGAGAAAACACCAGTGTTAATATCAAAGGGAGTCAGTTTTCATTACAGTAATGGTTCAATTGTGCAATGCTGTAGGCAGTGAAATTTAATATTATTGTGACTTGTATAGTAATTGTAGGATGACAGAGGAAAATGGATTAAGTTTAAATATAAGTGTATGGAGCAGCACATGGACTTTGTTGAATGGAAGCTGAGGGCTGGGGCAGGACAGGTCCCCCTCTGGCTCTGTCATAATGAATTAGTATTTTGTAAATAACTGCCCACAAGACTATAGATTTATTACCTTTTGTAGATATGTGTGGACACACAGACATACATGGATTCTGTACTGACTGTAATTGCAGTGTGGAGTTGCAGAACGAGTTTATGCCTGTAGGCTTGCAGGGTATTTGAATGTCTAGGCTTCTTGTCTTCACCTATCATGAAAATATTCTTGCCTGCCAGTTTGTGAAGTTTTCTTCTGAAGGATACACCCATCCTTTCAGTTAAGGGATTGCTCATGAATGTCCTCCGAGGGGAAAGCCTTTTGTCATGCTTCTCTTCCCGATGAATAAAACCACACTCAAGTTGCAGATGATCTTTGCTTTAGAAAATCGTTCTAGAGAAACAACTAGTGCTAATGAGCAATATCCCTTCTTTCCCAGTTGTCCATATGCATGCAGATTAAAATGGAAAATGGTCATTTAAACTGAGATCGTTACTGATCTGTTAGACTGGGGACAATGAAAGCTAGATGGTTCATTTGTTTACATCGTAGGCAAGTGGAAGATGTCCCCAAAGCAGTGCCTGATAGGCTTACTCGTTCATAAATAGGATGCCCTGTCGTCTAACCCCATATCTTCACAGCTTTTTTCAGAGACGTTCATGTTGAAACCTGTTCTAATGTTAAAGTGCAAAAGGGGGCAGTAAAGTGCTATCCAAAAATGTTTATTTTTTTAAAGGTATTTTTTGTAGCAAAAGTTGCATTTGTCAATAGTCTTATAATCTCCCATATTTAAAATAACGATCACATGAAGATCTTCTGTTTGAAAGGCTTATAAATGTCCCCGAAGTGTTTCGTTAAGCTTTGTGGGAACAACGTTTGCTCTGTCATTTAACTCTGTCCTGAAAGATGCTACAAATTTGGAAGGAATCAAAAGCAGGAAGCTTTCCTCAGATATATTTAGGACATAGCTATAAGAAGCACTTCTGAAAGAATTCCAACTTTGCTAATCATGTCTGGTTCTCATGTTGTGCCTTACCAGCACAGTGGTTCTGGAAAAACAAAATGAAAAGAATGCTGAGGCTAGGGGTTTCTGCTTGAAGTACTAAAGCGTGTAGTGGTGGCATGGGTCAAGAGTTGGGCTCTCATCCAGACCCGCATGCATCATTTGTCAAGAGGTAACTAGAAAGAGCAACTAATCACAATGCACCTACTGAGTGTTTTCTCTCTCAGAAAATCCTCAGAATAAGCCATTTATACAGACTGGCTGCTGCTCTCCACTGCAGGCACTTGCATTTTTTAAACTCTGTGTTGAAAGTATGTCTCTGCTGAAATGCAATAAAAAGGAGAATGTGGCTGTGTGCATTTCTGTGCTCGTGCATGAGAAGAGAGCGAGCAATGATTTCAGGAGTGATCCCCTGCTTGCTGAAGCTGAGTAAGCCCACCACTGTGGTGAGGGTTCATATTTCTCTAAATGATGATGAAATGTTAATATAATATACTTTAAAACAGCATGTTGGTCATATCTATGCTGGTTGGTTGCTTTTTCGTTGTTTGGCGTTTTTTTTGTTTGGTTTGTTCTTGGTTTTTTGCTTTTTTTTTTTCTTTTTTCCTTAGGAGACTGTCCTGAAGCACATTAGCAGTTCTTTTATGGTAACCAGAATTGATTTTGTAAATGGATCAGAATTCTCAAGTGCTTTAAGTACTTTTAGCCTAGCAGTAATTGCTTTCTGCACAATAATACAAAAAGCTAATTGCTATTAATAGTGCTTTATGTGGAGGTCATGTATGAAAACTGAATACAAAATGTATAATTTAAAAAAAAATTCCTTTGTCAGCCTTGTTAAAAATTTGAATTGTGTATCTTCTGAGCATTTCAAGCCTTACCCCTGTGATAAGTGTTCTAAGCCAGGTTGCGTGTTCTTGTTCGAAAAGCCCAGCTCTTGGTTCTCATTGTGGAAAAAAAAACCAGTTTGGTTTGTGTTGTTTTTTTTTTTAAGGCAGATGTGTTATACAGCAGGAAAACTGTGCATCTCTTTTTGTACCCTGGATTTACACTGGGGATGGAGTAAGTTGGGTAAAGCACAAGTTGATCTGAAGGTTTTAGTTATGGAGTGAGTTTTTTTGCTTTGCTCTGTGAGCGAGAGCCGAGCAGCAAGGGAAAGGGGCAGCTTTCCAGCAAGAGTGAACTATCTCTTTCAGGCAGAGATGGCATCCATTTGAAACAGATACGTTGTCTTACAGCAAAATCTCTTATGGCAGCTGTGCTTTGGGGGGGCTGAAGGCAGGGTGCTGCCTCTGCTTGGCTGGGGGGGCTGGGGAGAGGGGGCTCCTGGTGTCTTTGAGTCTGTGGTTACTCTGAGATGCCACGATCCCCTGAAGAGGAACTGCATAGTGGGTTACCTCTGCCTGAGCCCACAACTGGGGTAGTCCTGAAGGAGAATCTATTGCACCTCCTTTGGCTTATTTACTTTTTCCACGGAAAGAGATCACATCCGTAACCTCATACATCATAGATATTAAGAAACCAGATTTTCTCTTAGAAGAGTTTCTCCAGTAAGATGTATTCTGTGCCAGGTTGCAGGTGACCCTCTGTTTATGTGAAGAATGAAAAGGGTAAGGTTCTTGCCAAATCTTATGTCTTAGCTGCTAGTTTTGTGCTCTCCCAAGTGCAAGGGACCTTTAGATTTGTGACAGCCCTAAGCTGAACAGAGTGAAGAAGTTGTATCTCTGCATCAGCAACAGTCATGAGGTATCTGATGAGGGAAACTCATGATACATCTATCTAGGAGACTGATCAGGGCATTTTCTGACATGTTTGAAGAGGCATAGTGTCTGTGGCTGCCTCTGTACCCACAAGAAGGGTAGAAGAAGCTGTGTGCACCTATTAAAAATCCTTTGTTGTATTCTAAATGCTTTCCTCTAGTATTTTGCAAAAGGTAACCTGATGAATTGCTAAACAAAATAGGAAAAAAATCATAAATGCTCCCCGTTCCCCATTTATGTAAAATTTTGGGTTAACACCATAATGCTGCAGAATCATTCTTGCGTAGGTTATTAAGATTTCAGCTTTAAATATTTTGCATTGTTCTGCCCTACTGAAGTCAATGGAAATTTTGCAGTTTATTTCGGTAAGAACAGGTCCAGGAAAAGGCACCAAGAATGACATCCATTTGCATGGCTCCTTGAGACACATGAAATGGTGGCACCACTACCCTTTTGTATCCATAGTGGTGACTGAAACAGTTTAAACCCTTGGCCATTCCCTTTTCCAGTGCAATACCTGCATTTTCCTGAAAGAAAATGGACTCCTTTGTATCTGAGGATGGGTGAGGACAAGAAGGTGTACCACAAGCCAGGATGGAGTTTGGCTACATTTGCAGTGTACTGTTTCAAAGCACTTAGGGACTTGCTGCAGGTTTTATTGCAGGAGAGCTTGAGCCCCAAAAAGAGATTCATCTCTTGCAGTGGAAGTGAGAAGTATGAGAGCTGCAGTTTTAGAAACTCATGCTATGGTATTTTATAATCTGGCTTTGTATAATGTGGTACTTACATTAAAGATCTCAAGGGATGAGCATGAATTCCTATATTTATTTGTTTGAATTACATTTAGGTCATTGCTTACATTAATAATTTCATTAACTGTGTGGAAAAATGTTACATTTAAATAAAGGTCAGCAGATTAAACTTCTTAAATTTTATTTAAATTAAAAAACATGCCTACTTAGCATGTTCTGTAAAGCTTTGTTACATTATTAAAATAATCTATTAATACTGTGCTGGCAAGAAAAAGTACCTTTCAAAACTCCCTTAAAATAATTTTAATAATATGAAATGCTGTACTTTTTTGTTTTCCAAGTTCCATTTGCTAGTCTGAGTATAAAGCCAGTCTGCCTTCTTACCGTGTCAAACTATGGTAATTTTTCTTGCAAAGACTTCACTTAAGAGTAGTGCCTTTCTTTTTAACCAAATTCTATACCCATTTTGAGAGAGAAACTCCACATAAATATTTTTTCTTTTTGGTGAAGCTTGCTTTTCTGTCTGTTCCACAGCAGTCATTGACCTTCTTTTCACTGAACTCACCTTCAATTAATTCACTTTATCTGGAGTGAGATCGGTCCTATAAAATCACTGCAAAATGTGAAAAGACTCTCAGGTTTACAGCTGGGCGTATACCTTACATCCACATGACATATCTCTGCATAGGATCCTGAATATAACAGAAACTAATGTGGAAACTCTGCCTGAACCAAAGAACTTCTTACATAGAACACTGGTCTATTTTTTATTTTATTCTGTTTGAAGTCTTTGCAAATCAGTTAACTGGGGTTTATGTCATTCAGCTGGCTGTGATTAGGCCATTTCTACTTCACTAAACTCACTAGGACCTTTTCCTAGAACTTTTATTTGCTTTGCATGAAGCTGGTAGGACTTTTGCCTTGCTTAAATACTTCTCTTGTGGACAAAATGATACTCAGAATATAAATGTTGTTATTTTTCCAAAAGTCAGATGATGAATACATATACTATTTAATAACCATTCTTTTTAAACAGTAAGGACTTGTACATGGAAAGCTGTTCTGTATTCTGTTTCAGTTTGCACTTGTACAAGTAACAGACTTGACACACTGTGTTATTAGTATTCGTGACATTTCCTTAATAAAACTTTTCAATTAATAACTTTATAGTCAGGTTGGTAGTTAAACTTCATAAAGTTAAGTGGGTAGGATTCCTTAACAGGAGGTTTCAGGCTGCATTTTAAGAAGCATCTTGATTGTTCGCATTTTTAGCGTTATTTTTGTTACATTAATTTTAAGTTAACTGCCTACACCAATTAGTTCAGGTAAGGTATTAAAGCACAGAAATTTGGCACTGTTTCCCTAGTAAATATGCAAGATTCTCAACAAGAACTAACACACTTTATAAAAAATGCATTTATTTTACAATTACTGGGATACAGAAATCTAATTGTGCATATATATGTTTATAGTATGTGTGTACATACATAGTTTTGCAAGTTGGGAAAAGCATTTTTTACATCAGACCATACTGATTAACAAAATCTCATTTCTAATTCTAAGAATTTTATCTTTTGATAATTTTGCAGTTTCAGAAATGTCTGTCGGAATAGTAGAATATTCTCAGTGAAAAAGTGCTGATATATAAATCTCCAATTTTTTTGAGAGTACTATTATGACACAAGGTAGATTTGAGTGTCTATCATTAAGGAAAACTCCTTTATATTTTAATATGGTAGAATGTGCCAAGTTTCTCTAAACAAATAGTTCCGTAAGAAATTAGTTGGAAACTGTATTTGATGTAAATTTTAATTTTTGTAAAATTTCACAATCAAATTTAATTTCTTTAGGACTTTGACCAGTAAGGGTGCATTAGTGCCAGGAAATGCTGGGCTTTAAAAGCAGTGTAGTACAAAAAATTGTTGTAACATTGGTGGGAGTGGGGAATAGGCTACTCTGTTCCTGCTTTCTGTTCATGTGTCATATGAATTTTTGCTCTGATAGAAGTCTTATTTTTAAAAAGGTTTGAGAACTCTGCATGTTGTTATTACCTGATAACCTCATGACTAGTTGGTCGTGTGGGAGGAATTCACATCTCTGGGCTTTTCACAGATGTCAAAAGTCACCCACAGTACACCAGTTTGGGGCTGGCAGTAAAAATGCTCCCTCTATCCAAAAGAAGGTATCTCTATCCAGACAGAAGGCACATTAATTTAATTGTAGAGCTTTCAATGTACTTAATATAATTTCCTGTACTTTCTCACAGTAAGCACTGGGATTATTGATTGTGAGCAAGATTCTTTGAATGCTCAAGTCTCACAGTATCTGGCTGCTGACAGAAATCAGTCAGGAAACTCACTAAGGATTTTTCCTAAGTTTCCTTTAGAGTATGGGAGCCTATATTGGTATGTAGGTTTCCCAGTTGGGGCTAAGAAGCAGCAACTTAGAAAGTTAGATTTTTGTAGAAAGCAATAGTTCCAGCACTGTTGCTACCCTGACTGCTCAAAGAACATGTCACCGTCCCACCCAACCCCAGGAACAAAGCTGATCCTTGGATCAGTCACAGGATTCTGAAAACTTCTTGCTCAGTCCTCATTTTCTTTCTGTTTGGGGAAAAAAAAAAATAAAGTTTTTTAATTAGTTGAAGGCACATTCTGATGAGACTTTTAAAGCCAGCTCATTAACTTGATTTTTACAGATGCCACCCTGCAAACATTTCATAAGTGTTGATGCTACCCTCAGTGCTTAAGGCTACATCAGCAGTTGCAGAACTAAAGATTGAGGATTAATCCTCAGGTTTTTGTTAACCTCTACCATGGCTGAATGCACATTGTCCTCTTTTCTTTAATAGAAGGTTTTCAAAAATAGGATAAAAAAGTCAGTAGTCTTAATCCTCCTGACATTTAATAAATAGCTTCAGAAAATGCTTAGTACCCAGCAAAAGATTTATTTAAAGTCTTTATGAAAATACAGTAGCAAAAGAATTACACAAATGAAGGGATAATAATCAGGCCTACTACTAATCAGCCACTCTTAAGTTTTGTGGTTGAACTGCAATGCATGAGGTGAAACTTTTTTATTCACTCCATCAATATTTGTGCTTTATTGTTGTAAGAAAATAAGGAAAGGAAATTGAAAAAATATCTTTCTCGTAAAGGTCATGGTCAAAACTGCAAAGTGGAAAAAATTTCAATACAATCAACTTCTCAGGTTAATCCTTTCATTTTTCAACCTTTTTTCTTCTTTTTTGTTTCCATCAGTGTTAGATCCTCCAAATTCAAAAACTCAAGTGGGATGAGATTTAACAGTTCTCAAACCGTAGAGACTTCAGAGCCATAGCAAGAAAATTTCCCCGCTGTAAAGCATAACGACTCTGTCAGTTTAAAGTTCTTGTAAAATGTGTTTTAGCTGTCTGCTGGGGGTGGTTCTGTCCTCTACCTTTTATGGGGCAATTCCTGTCTACTTAACCAGGGCACACAAGTGTACTTTCTCCCTGGTAGCTGTTTCTGAGGGTTGCCTGGCGTGCTGTTTCTGAACCCATCCTGTCTGCATGGAGAGCAGATACGGCTGCTGCTTCTTTGTTACACACATGTATGTACATGAAATCTAAAATTGGAGTCAGTGGTTTTTGTTCGTGTGTGTTTCTAACCTTATGAATGCCATTTATTATGCATGGAAATGTAAGTTGACTAATCTAAAAACGAGGATCCAGTCCCGAGAAATATCACACGTTTCATATTACACATTGCCATTACCTGAAGAAGAATTCCTGGCAAGAAGAAATACTTGAAGTGCTGGTGGTAGAATTTTTCAGTGACCAGCCTTTGTCCTGGAATGCAAATGGTGGAATATGAGTAATTTTCATCTTTCTGGTACAACACAGGAGCAAAGTAAATAAGGCTGTGGTCAGAGAAGGTGGTAAAGTCAGTTGCAATTGACAGAGGTCAGCTCAGAAACTCACTCAGTCCCTTTACCTTTGCCTGGTCAGAAATGATCCTAGAGAGCCTGAGTCAGAATCTATGCTGCTCCCTTGGGAATGTTTGCTGGCTGGGATCTTCCATCATTTCCGTAGCAACCTTGCAGGGCTGGCTTCTCCCTCCATTGTTCCTCCTCAGGCTGGTAACTCCAAGGAGGATGTGTTTTCCACCTTACTTCAATTTTTCACCATTTCAGCTTTCAGGAGGTGGTAGTCACCTCATTCCTTTGGGGTGTCTGTAAGCTAGAGGAGGAGGTACAGCTTTGCCCCATCTCCAGTACATCTCAGCTTGCACAGCCATGGCCAAGCCTAGTTTCTATAGTTTGGAAATTATGCTGCACAACATAAAAGAGCGCAGTGATTTATACATAAACAGTTGCTTTTCTTGCCATAACATTTAATTGTTCATTTTTCCTAAATCTGTAATTACATGCTTTTGTCCTGCTTTGTGCTGCTTCACAACAAATATTTCTTACACAGGCTTTGTGATTAAAAATAATCTGGCTCAATTAGCACAGATCATAAACTCTCATTGTATGGGAGCAAGCGGTTATAGACATGGGATTCAAAATTTGGGGCACTGCATCATCACTTTCTCTAATTTATTAAGTTTTACCCCAGTACTACTGTGTGCTGGTGGGCTGGGCTGGGCTGCCTTAGCCAAGCCAGAGGTTGGAGGTCACTGACGCCTACAGCTTTGTTCTGCTTGGGTCTTAATACTGTAATTTAAAGTTTCCAGGAAGGCTGCCTGTGAATAAACTAGATTTACTACATGTGCTGTTTAAATGTTAGCACTTGGAGAAGGGTGTTCATTAGGCCACAATTGTTTCAGTCTTTTTTCAGGATTCGCCATTAAGGGAGCTCTTTGGAAAAGGCTCTCAGGCAGGAGAAAGGGGAAAGAAAGTCCTGCATTCGAGAACATTGTGTCATTGGCTCTAGTTCTAAAACATGCACTTTTTTCCTTAATTAGACCAAATATATCCTGAAGAGAAAAATAAATAAACAAACAAGCCTGCTGTGGTTTTTGGCCTTGTGAGAACAAGGCTCTTCATTTTGTGGATCAATGAATAAAATTAGTAATTATTTATATTTTTCTTTGTGGTAAAGTTTGCCTATAAATTAATACATGTGGGAAAGTTACAATGTCTCATCTAACCCCAAAGATTAAAGCTCGCTGCCAGTTTGTGTGAGAAGTCCTCATTAATACTAAAGCAAAAGCCCACCTGTGTCACTTGCAGCACAAAAAAGGAAAAAAAAAAGGCTAAAATAATGACGGTCATAATGGAGTCATACGAAGAGAAGAAATCATGGTATTGTAGTGGTCACACCCTCTTGGGAAAGTGTTTTATCAGAAGCATGTGGGGTCCCTGGGCCAGGTAGATCTCTGTCCATCCCAAGCCTGTAGAAATGAGTGTGGTGAGTGACTGTTGTTCCTTTTAATTATGCTATTAATATAAATCAGCATCTTAATATGCTGTTAACTCCTAAAGTCTTAGGTGTTTTCTTTCCCACATGGCTGCTAAGAGGGGGTAGAAAGATTACTCTTGTCATTCCCCTATGTCCAAAATTAACAAAATACGTACAAGAATAGTAAACATATTACCAAAGCAGAAAAACAGGATTGTGGACCATCAGCTGCTGTAAATGCCAAATGTGGAAGAAACAGCAGTGGCTGGCAGAGACATAAAACCTACTAGAGTTTCCAAAACTGGGATAAGGACTATAAGGCACAATGAATCTGTAATTTCCAAGATCTAAATGAATATCTTGTTGTTATTAAATTGAGTCAAGCCCAAGCTATTAAGATCTGGTTTGCTAACACTGTGATTTTGGTTTTGGAAACTCTTGTGTTTGTTCTTTTTTTTTATCCACAACAACTGCTACTTTTATGGATGAAATTTTATCAAGTTTTTTTTTTTTTTTTTTTTTTTTTTTTTTTTTTTCTGTTTTAGATTCCTTCCTGGACAAGGATTGGTACTATATCCACAAATAGGAGACAAACTGGATATTATATGCCCAAAGGTGGACTCTAAAACTGTTGGCCAATATGAATATTATAAGGTCTACATGGTTGATAAAGACCAAGCAGATAGCTGTGCTATTAAAAAGGACAATACACCTCTACTCAACTGTGCCAAGCCAGATCAAGATGTTAAATTTACCATCAAGTTTCAAGAGTTCAGTCCTAATCTCTGGGGCCTCGAATTTCAGAAGAACAAGGACTATTACGTCATATGTAAGTTCAAGACACCAGTTGTTCATTTGTATTAGTTCTCTTACATGTCTTGTAAATTATGTGCAAACTAAGAAGAATGTGAATGGGTTTGTATTTTTTGCTCGGAAAATATTTTCTTGCCAGCATCTTCTCAACATTATTCCTGACTTCTAGAGGTCCTCTGTCTCCTTATTTCCTTATTTTGTGTAAACCAAATCAGATGGTACTTGTATACCTGTAAAGGGCTGCTGCTTTGGTGTGCAATATTGTGTCCTGTATTCACATTGAAACTTGTGTGCAGCTAAACTGTGATGTATTTCCTGCTCTCAGCTCCAGTGGCTGTGCCATGCAATGGCCTTGCCCTTGGGTGCCTTTACACCAGGAGCAGGAGTAGGGTGGCCCAGCTATTCTGAGCTGAGACATCCTACATGATACAGCTGGCCATTGCTCCAAGTGACCTAAGGATTCTTGCAGTGACCTTTTGGCCACTTCAGTGACAATTTTGACAGTGGAATTTCTCTGCAAGCCTCATTGCCATACATACCCATCATGTCCATAGAGTAGTTAGGAGGGTTCTTGGGCAAAACCTAGACTAGCACGATCTTGAGCTTCCTCCTTTTCCTGGACTTGTAAAAAGAATGTGCCTGACACAGGCCTTATAAACTTTGTGTGAGTTTTAGTCCGATAAAGGATTTATGGCTGAAAGCGAGTCTGGAGGTAACTACTGTGTTAAGTGATTCAAATTACTTACGATGTGTAAAGTTAATGATGTGAATCAGAAGTTAGCATAAGCTGAGACCTCAGCAGTACAACAACAATTTACATTAGCTTAGGTTTTGTCATTGTGATACTATGGTCTGTGGATCTCATTTAGCCCCATGGGGACTTTTGAAGTCTTAAGCGAGGATCACCAGTTGGTAGGAGATGGACACATCCTGTGAATTGGCTTTCTGGCAGTTACAAAGATGTTAGATAGTGGTATGTGTTATTCCTACAACTCCCTTGAAAACTGGGGGGCTTGTATTTTGCATAATGCCTGCCACTCTAAATATTTCTTGTATTTCTTTGATTAAAATATTAGTAATTTTACAACTGCTCCAAGCAAGTACTTTTAAAGAGCTTTTTAAATGGAAATTCATTTAATATAGATTAATGCTCGCTTTCCAGTTACATCTATAACAGTACACGTGGTATATAAAACAGGTTGCATGCCACAGAAACTAAGTAAGAATTCACTGTATTAAATATTAAATGTAGAAATTACTAAGTAGAAGTTGTGGGAGATATAAACACCTTTTTTTGCCTTTTGAGGTTTGTCAAAAAAAGATCACATAAAATAGATTCTTCCTCTGCTTATTCAGGGGCATATAAAAAAACGAATCCCACTTACACAGCATTTAACTTTGACATATTTGTAATCCAGTGAAATTTACCAGTGTAAAAGCTACAAGTTTAGATGTTGAGAGACAGCTGTTTGTAATTCTTTTGGAAATGTGTAGCATAAAAATGACCATGCGTTGTTTGCTTTAATGATAAAATACATTCTTTATTTAGTGCTGGATTTAAAAATATGAACATCAGACCATCTGTAGTGGAACAAATGGTTTTATTACAATTATTACCTGACAATTATGGGCATAAATAGAGCTTTCTGATACTGTCAGTTCTGTCATAGCTATGTCATGGATTTACTCAGAGGTTTATTAAATATGTCTCATTTTCATTAGTTTTGTATTATTATTTCATTATAAGCAATAAGACATAATAGACATTGCATTTCCTGGAAGATTACAGTATAGTTTGGTTGAAAGAACTTGCTCAGCCTTCAGCCTAATACCTCAAAAGTCACACTGGCCTTGCAGTAATACTGGAGTGCCTTAGGATATTACTTTCCTTGCTCATTTTGGCATAAACAAATGGCTAATTTATCACTATATTGCTAGCATAGTAACTGAGCTACAGGAGGGTTACCCATACATTTTAATAAGTCAGACAGAAAACAAAACAACAAAAACCCTGAAAAACCAGCCATCCTGAAGCTAAAACTCCTGCTTTTCTATCATTCAGGGAGAAAACAATGAACTCAGTGATGTTGATCTCAGAAACACTAAGAAGGGTAGAAAACTAGGCCAGGGCTCAGCTAGGACACCATTTTACAGAGATACTTGAGCTAGATAGGATTTTAACAGTTTGTTTTCAAAAGCTCAGAATCTGACACGGCCTTCTCAGATGCAAGTTCTGGTAGTCAGGATGTTTAATGTTAATTTTATAGGTAATATAGTACATCTTAATCATGTATGCAAATAAGGCCATAAGTCATTTGCTTACATCCCTGCTCTCAGACCTGCAATTTAACACGTGTGCATGGAAGGGGAATGCACTGGGTCTCCCACTGACTAATACTACTCACTTTCTCTCTCCTTCATTCTTTCTCTCTTTTACTCTTTCCTTCTTTTTTTTTCTCCCTGTTTCTTTTTCTCCATTTTTTTCTCTGGGAGTTTTGAATTTTGTCTTTAATTTCTCGTTTTTTTTGGTGAGACAAACAAACAAACAAACAAACAAAAAACACTTTGTTTGTTTGTTTGAGTGGTGGGAATGCTATGAAGTATAGGCAGTAATGCATCGTATTGGGCAGCTTTTGATTTTTGATGGTTTTTAGGATCTTGTATTCCTTTGGTTAAGGGGCAGTAAACACACCTGAGGCAAGATTTTACTGACCCCAGCATCTTTGCAGTGCTTACTATGGCTGTGTGTGCAGCCTCATTTAAAGCTGTTTATTCTGACTGGCTGTTGCCTGTTTTGTCTATCATCACATACCTTTATCATCTTGCCATTATTTGAAAACATGGCTTGTTTTTCTAAGGTAATAGTATGTGGTTTGTGGAGATGTATTAAACAGTAAAATCTCTATTCAGATTAGGGGTTTAGTCATATTGGGATGAATTACAACATAGGATGAAACAGCTTCCTGAACCTTGTGTACCTTTAGGGAAAATGTGATTGTGCAGGAATTCTTTAAGCCATAATTTTTATAGCATTCAAATGTATTCATGATAGGTATAGCAGAAGGAGACCCTTTCTACTGACTACTTCCCTAGAGCTAAGCATATAAAAGATGCAACTTTTCTCATTTCACTTTTTTTTTTTTTTAAGTAAAAACATAAATGAGTTTTGGATGCCTCATTTCACACTTAATAGTACTTTAATCCAAAAATAATCTAATCCATTTCTTGGCAAAATATCCTCTACCTGAGTATCAGGATCAAAAGAGTTAATTCTGTGGAGAGCAGTACTTGGAAAGATGATACTGAATGGTATTGTGGAAGTGAATAAATGATGTAACAGTGCCCTTGCTTTTCTCTTTCTTGCTATCATCAATTTTTGGTTCCTGGGAAATTAATAGATTCATTTTTCTCCAGTTATCTGATTTCTTTTCAGAAGAACTGGAGAAGGTCAAATGTACTTGAGATCTTGGAAGTATTGTTAGATTATCCTAAAATATGCAGCCAGTCAGCTAATGTATCGTCTCTAAGGATACCCTTAAGCAGATGCATGAGGGAAGATACATCACACCCAACATCATAAATACCTGTGCAAAGGGCAAAGGGAAGCAGAAGAAGGGTGTGCAACTCTGATTTGTGCATTAAAAAGTCTTTCGACATCTTTGCGTGGTTAGGGAATGAAGTACAATTTTATGCTGTTGTGGATTGCTCAGAATGAGCAACGAGCATGTTGTTGTTCTCAGTACTAGGGGACTGATCTGCAAGTACTTGGGTCATGGTGTAGCTGCTGCACTACTTCTCCCAGGTGCTTGTATGGGAGCGTGGTATGTTAGGGTAATACAAGCATATGTAATACACCAACGCTGTTTACTTCTGGTGAATAGGAGTTGTTTTGAACCCTGACCAACAAACTTGGCCTTCGGTCAGAGGGCACAGGGAGCACTGTGGTCCCCTGGGTTTGCACTGAGGGAGCCCCCTGGGGAAGCCTGCAGGAATCTGTGCCAGAGGGAAGGGAGCAGTTCCACTCGGCTCCGAGCCGCCACCATGCTCCACAGAGAGTTTGGCCAAGCAAACACGTACTCTGCTCACTTCGTCTCTTCTTTTGCATAAGTCAAATTATGATTATGGGCTGGCATCATCGGCATTTAAAAATTAGTCACCTGCAATGAAATCTTCACCTGTTCAAAATTTGCAAAAGAATGCTGTGAGACTTGGGAAGGAGCAACAGAATTGTCCTAAAAAAGGTTCCTCTAAAATGCTTGCTCTGCCTGTGACCTCGTTAGCCAAGCTTGCCGAGCTAATGATGCTCATTGGCTTTGACATTGGCAAAATGGAATACTCAGCTTTCCTTAAATGTTTTTTTAAAAACTTTTTTCAAGTGACCCATTTACATAATTGGCCTCTGGCTTAAATTAAAAAACATGTATGTAATATATATTTGATTCCTGACTGATTTAAAGGTTTATACTGGCTAGCAGCACTACATTTTGGATAACTGCTTTAATAGTACTGTGGCTTTTAAAATCAAAACAGTCATTCTGAAACTTAAGCATTAGCTGAGTTTGAAAAAAACTCCTTATGTTTTCACTTTGTCATTCTGTTACAATTAAAGGGCAATAACTGTCTGAGGAAGAACACATTAAAGGACAATATAGATTGTACCCTGAAATATGGCCCAGCTGGGAAGAATAAATCTCTTTGCGTGGCTGAATAGATTTACATTAAAATGTTATTTTAGTATTCTGACCAGACAGTTTAAGTACTGGCTAATCTGGCTGGCTGGGCACTCTTGACACCTTTCTGAGGCAAGTTTCAGTCTGCAGCCTCCTGCATCTCCCCGAGCATCTAGTGAGAGCTACTGAAAAGGAAACAATAGTTTTTTCTTTGTTTGTGAGTTGATTCTGAACTAGCCAAAACTGTGACAAAACTGTATCAGAATTTCCATGCAGTTTCTTTTTTATCAAAGATGATTTCTATGCTTTTTGTTGAAGACTTTGTGGTCCAGGAATCTTTTGTTATTTTTTGGTGGTGGTAGTGTTAATGAAAGCCTGTGTGATAATAGCCCTCCCAGTTCCAGTTGTACAAAGATCGCATTTTTTCTCTTTCCTTTCCCCTCCTCCTTGCTCAGAAAATGAGATAAATTATTTTCTTCCCACTGTAAAATGATATCCAGAGGTCAGTCTTTGACTTTGATGAGAATCTTTTAAGGGATATATCAGCAATGCCACTTAGCTCTTGTTGAATTAAATATAAATACAGCTCATACAAATAATATTATTGGAGAAAAAAAAATCACTGTCTGTGCAGCCTCAGATTTCTAACAGAGTCTACAACGTACAGGATTAATGGAGTCATGGTCCTTTGGGGTTTTATTCCAGACCACACAGGTCTTGTAAGAGAATAAGGGTATTTTAGATTGATGGACTTTGTTCATATTCAGTGCCATTACCTAGGCAATACCAACCGTTTATCTCCTTTAAAGTAGACAGAGATAGTTCAGCAGGAAATCTGTTATTATTACTCTATTCCTAAGGGAAGGAAATGAAAGATAGGAATGCTCAGTTTGTTAATTGAAGGCATCTTGTGAAAAAATACATTTATTCTCACACACAAAACATTCCAAATAGATGCGGAATCAGATGAAAATGAAGAATAATTATTCAGATTGGAAGGAAGAACTATTCAGGAAATACTAATGAATTAAACAGGTTTTAAAATTCTGTAGGTAGCTGTCTAATTAGTCACTATTTATTTTTCTCATTTTTTTAGTTCCTCACAAACAATTTATAAATACTGGATATACAATCCATACAACAATAAGGGCCACTTGAAGTGCTTTGCAAAAAACAGCTTAAACCCTGATCTTCTGCAAGTCGTATGTGTGCTTAGATTTACACATACATCCTTAATATGATTGTGTGTAGAAGGAGGGTGGGGTTGAGTGTGTATTTTATGCTTTATATGCAGGATATGAGTAACTTTAAATCAAGGGGGTGTGCACTGGGGAGGCATGCCATGCTGTGAGGAAAGTGTCTGTCTAAACTGAAACTTTAAAGCACACAAGCATACTGAAACCTATTTAATATATAATTTATTTTTTTAAATCTGTTTGGTGATGAGCATTTTCTGTCGTTAAGAGGGATGATAAGTCTTTATTTTATATAATTACTTATATTGTGTATGTTCCATATTGCAGCATTTTAAGTCCTTAAATATAAGGCCATAAACTGCATATGCTTTTATGGAGGACTTAATGAAATTGATTTTAAACACTTGAAATTGTTTACTTCACTTAAGTCTTGACCTAGCTGGGATGAAGGTAAATGTACTTTTGTCTGAGAAATGCATTAGCTAAAAACCAGGATTGAAATGGTTGAAAACCAGTGTTAAATATCAGTTTGGACTTTCTTTCCTGACTTTAGTCAATCCTGAAAACTTTGGAGGAAAAATATTTCAGGATTTGTTTTTGATAAATCCTACTGTAATACTAAGCCCTAATGGGCAATCTTCCAGTTGTTTTTTTTTTTCACTTCCAAGACAATTATTCAAATATTTCTGTGAGTAAAAGCAGGATTAGGCTTTAGGTAGTCTTAGCAGTTCTTGAAGAAGAGTCCATACTAAACTGGTTTTAAAAAGCATATTTGGATCTTTGTTAGCATGACTTATCTGTTTTCTGTTTAGTAGATGAAGACAGCAAAAAAATAACTAAATCTCAGCAGCAGAACTGTCCTTATGTGCTCATTGAACTGCTGTGAAAGAAACAGAAGTCTGAATCCAAATCCTGCCAGGGAAACTGAGATGGGTGTGTTTTTCAAGTATTTCATGTTGGCACTTGGATGCTCTAGACCCTAACAGTGCAACTGATCACAGACCACAGCATGGCTGAGTTTGGATGGCACGTCTGCAGATTGTCTTGTCCCCTACTTAAGCCCCTAGTCCAGCAGGGCCTGCTGCTGCAAGTTACCCAGGACCATATCCAGCTGTGTTTTGATTATCTCCAAGGATGGGGAGACTCCCTAGGCTGTCTGGACAGCCTCTTCCAATGCTCAGTTACCCTCACATTTAAACAAATTTTCTCAGGATTAAGCAGCACTCCCTGTATTTCACTTTGTGACCATTGCTGCGTGTCCTTTCACCAGGCACCACTGAGAAGAGATTGGCTCTTTCTTCCTCTTTACTCTCACCCCCAGGTGTATATACACAGATAAAGATCCCCCTGAATCTTCTTTTGCAAGGTGCTCAGCCACTTCTCTTATATTTCATCATCTACATCAGCATTAACTGGAGTTGCTCTTACAAGTTGATTTCTGTCTTATACTGGAGAGACCATGAACCAGCACTCCAGCTGTAGTCTCACCAGTGCTCAGCAGAGGGGAAGCATCACCATCCTTCTGCTTGCTGGCAGTGCTTTGCCAAATGCTGCCCCGGAGGCTGTTTGATGCCTTTGCTGCAAGAGCACATTCCTGGCTCGTGGGGAACTTGATGTCCTTCAGGACCCCCAGTACCATTTCTGCAAAGCTGCTTTCCTGGTGTTTTGCCCCAGCCGAAACTGGAATTCTACCTGCTCCAGCTGAAAATTTATTCCACCTGCTGTCTAGAGGCTTGCCACAGCAGATTTAATAGCATAATGAACACATTAATTAAATAAATTATGTTGAAAAAAAAAAAAAAAGAAAGAATCCCAGAAAAACAAAACTTAATAATTAATAATATTAGTAGAACATCAGTGAAATATTAAAACCTGTGTGAATGACATTTTTAAAAATATGGATTTGCCTCTCTAGTTATGGGTTTTCAAAATTCCTAACACTGGAAGGATTAGCTTATGTGCCCCTTTGGAGTTTCCTAAAATGGACCAAGATGTGTCTATGTGCCATTGCTAAAGAAGCTAAACCCCTTGATTTCTTATGGCAAGTATTTGAACTGGAGATCCTGTAGCACCTTGAAAATTCAGAATGCTTTATTTCAGCAATGTTCCCTCACTAAGTTCCACTCCAAGGCTATTTGAAAGTTCTAAACACAAACAAAAGCCTACTGCAATCAAAACACTGCTTAACTTCTGATCATCTTTGCCAAGTGCACAGTCATCCAATAGAGTCATAATTGATCTCAGCACTAAGGTGCCAAACTTTGTGTTACTGAAGAATAGTCTGATGATGTAAATAGCTTTTTGTGTTTTGCAATAAAGCATGCTTTTGTTGTGCTTGATGTAAAAGCGGGAGATGAAGGTATTCTTTTATTGAAGCAAACATGTGGAAAATTGCTCTAGATTGTAATAGTATAGAGCATCTCCCCTGAAAGGAATGAGGTTCATCTATAGGGCAAACTCTTACTGTGGCACTTTATGGGGGTTGCTCCTGGACTCTGTGTGGTCAAAGCAAATAACATCATGTCCACCTAAACTGTTAAAACCATGAGACTGGCACATTTTCCCATCTATAGTGTTATATTCTGAACTGTCACTAAGCATTAACTCAGTCACTGGTGAAGTCCTACCACCTAGAGATGAACTCTGCCTCAAAATGATGTTTTCCACTTCAGTGCTACTCGTATAGCAATTACTGGGTCATTAATATCATTTCACGCAATTAGTGACAGTAGAATGAGCAAGAGGTTTGCTATTTATTTAATATGAACTTTAGCTATAACCCGTTCTTATCCAAGTGCTATAGACAGAAACCAGAAAGATTTTCAAGGCAAGATAAAAATCCCTGAAGAGTGATGTTGAGTTGGTTTGATACAGAAAATAGGTCCTCATTTAATGTCAAAGCTTCTGCTTTTGTTTCCAGCAATCTCACTTGTCATTAACAACAATCAGTGTAACTTGAATGCTAGCTAATTCTATTAGTTCCCTTCAGCTGAACTGTTAAGTGAAGCTTGCTGTGGTAGAGGGACGGTATTTCTCCCCATCCCTGAGAGGCTTTTGCCAGTAGTGTGCCAGGAGAAAGGATGAGCTTCACTGAAATACTTGTTTGTGGTTGGTGAAGTTAACTAGCCGGTAATCTGTTTTAGATGCATGCTTTCTGACATACCCTGAACACATCATAATTAGTGGGCTTACATCTGCCACAGTTACTTCAGTGCTCACAAATATGTAATTTGTTTATGTAAACTAGAGGCAACCATGTGTGCAGTAGATCATTATCTGACAACATTTCTCAAAGTATGTGAAATATAGAACTGAAATTAGAAATGCTTAACTATAACGAAAGACTTAAATTGTCATTCACAGTCATATACTATTGAGATGCTTTTATTTATTTATTTTTTTCTTATGCTCTTTGAATCATTCAAGAGACTTTTTAAAAAAGAGAGACACTTGACAGCAGTGAAGCAAGTAGGGTTTTGTTGTGGGTGGGTGTGTACTGTGACCTTCTGTAATGGGTAATAATTCAGCAAATAGTTTACTGTTTAGGACACTTCAGCTGTGGTATTCCTTAACCCAGAGATAAAGTGGTGATAGTTTTTAAATTATAGGCAGCACAAACCAGTTGGAGCTCACAGCTTTTTTTAAAATTTCCACCTCTGTCTTGCTTTATCTTTTTTTCTATTCATGGGAAGACTTAGTTGACATAAAGGCCTTTTTTATTATCAACTGTATTCATGTTGTACGATGCCGCCATCTCCCTGAAATTAAGGGAGTCTTTCTGAATGTAGGAAAGGGGGAAAACGTACTATTTTGTGTTTAGTGTGCGGGTGATAATTCTCAGTTGGATGACACAAGATGTGGGAAATATAGTCAATGGATTTCCAGAGGTTGCCTGGAATTAAACAGTTGGTATATACCAAAGTATATTACAGTACAGTACTGATTGGTTCTGTCTTGTGTGTGTCCTCCACATTGCATTCCCCCCCCCAAAAAAAATTATTAAAAAATTAAAAGAGTAATACATTCCTGTCCTGACATATTAAAACAAGTGGAGAATTTTATGGGGAATTATACAAACATATAAGTTTGCATATATAAGTCCTACCTGAGTACCACGAGTCATATAATTCACATTTTGACAAGGTACATTTTAGAGCTGTGGTTAGAAAAGTGAATCACAAGGTTTCACTACAGAGATTTTTGCCTTCTTCCAGGCAAGAAGGGACCTGTTGGGTTTTTTGTTTGTTTGTTTGTTTTTTTACTTCATTTTCTTCTGGTTTTAGCTTGACTGGAGAGGGCATTGCTGCTTACTGGCTGGCAAAATATAATTTGTAGATTCTGCTTAGATATAAATCCTGAGACATACAACAGAGGAGTTAATTTTAAAAACATGAAGCATGAGAAGTGGAAAAGAAAGGAGAAATCTGGTCCTTTACTTCATGGAGAAGTTTTGCCTCATACGTGAATAGAGTAAAAAAGGCTCAAGAGTATTTATAAGCACCTAGAAAAATCTTACCTTGGTAAGAATAAATCTGTTGAACAAGATTGAGAAAATTAGAATTTCTCGATGGTCTTTTCATTGAGAAACTCATCAGTTCTGCTGACACCTGAAACATGTTAGGAAAACTCAAAATTATTGGTGAACAATATTTTATACATTTTTCGTTAATGTCTTGGTGACCTGTATTGTATAAATTGAGCAAGTTTAGCAGGCTTTATCTTTTTTTATTAAAGATCCTTTCTTTGTATCTAAAGTCAGTAGAAAGGTTAGGATGTGGCTTTATTGTTCAAGCACAAAAAGTTAAAACAGAGGAGGTCTTCAGTCTGTAGTTAGAAACACAGATAACACGTTGACAGTAATTCATGCAATTTAAGTTTTAGCCCTCGTGGTTCCAGTTTATGACTGCTGATAGCTAAATTTTGGAAGATTATTTCATTTTTTTTAAAGGGAATGTTTCAGTGTCAGTTTCATTTTTTGTCACTGTAAGCAAGTGTAAACCATTAATTTCTAGTTGAAATTAGTATATCTTCTCTCAAAACTTTCTGCAGCTCACTCAATGTATTATTTGCCAAGCTACCTGTTCTTTGGTGAGAAGCCTGAGCAATATTTTTTCTTGTTGTTTCAGATCTCCATGTAGATCTGGCATTGCTACTAAGTGAGAAAAAGAAAAAAACCCCAACATTTAATTAAAACTCTTTCTATTACCTCAGCTGCCTTGTTCTTCATCCCTGGCTGGTCTAGAAACAACCTCTGTGTTGTGATCTGTGATTTGTGGTTTTGCAGTGTGTGATTTCTGGTGTACTTAAACCTGTCCCATAAATTTAGATAATTTATGGGAAAGAAGAATTATTTATTTGGTGCTTTACTAAGAGAGTCGTTAAAAGGACCAAAAGCAGATGAAAGCAGTCAGAACAGAAACACACAATACATGGCCAAAATAGTATTCTGTTACTTAATAAAATAAAAAACCCTCAAAAGCTTTGCATGTGCTTAGTAATCCTGTGAGTGCATATGAGATCAAGTGCAGCTTTGCTTTAACAATAACTTCTTACTACTGTTGGATCTAAAGCCTTCATGGATTTTTTTTTATTATTATTATTTTTTTTTTATTTTTTTTTTCTGCTGTTTAGGCTTTTCCATTCAATTTCTAAGCATAGCTGAGGAAAAGTGAAGATGGGTGGGGTTATTTGATTTTATTTATTTAGCTCTGATTTTGAGAAACCTATTTTCTCATGATGGATTCAAGCAATATTTAGGAAAAGTATGGTGAAAATTACTACGATTGGACAGCACTGATCTACTCAAAGAAACCAGCAACTCTAAGTTTTCTGTTCACAGCTCCACACCAGCAGTAATTAATTCTTGACCCAGTCAGTGCTGTATCTGGTACATTGACAAATTATTTGTATCATCCACTAAGGGGCAAAAAAATTAATTTTGTCCTCCATCATCTGCTGACATCACTCAGTCATTCCTATAGTCTTTGTTTCAAAGTCTACTTAGTTTCAACAAGGAAGTGAAATACAACAATCATAATTTCTTCTGCAGCCATGCAGCCCATTCCATATTCAAGCTCCAGAAATAAATGTGTTATAAAGTTCTGTTGGTTCAAAGGGTATGACTTATAATTTGCAAGTAGGTAATGGTTTTCATAATCCTAAAACGTAAAAGTGTGTGTAATAACTGTGGCAGAATCAAGAGGCTGAGATTTTATCCTGGTGGTGTTTTCTTTTAAGTAATTGTGATGACATTTTTTCATTTTGTAATGTATGTTTTAGGAGTGAAAGAAGCTGAATTTTTGTGACTGTGCCTTCATTTCTAAACTCTTTGTGAATGAAAAACTATATACAGGCACAAATCCAGCAGCTTAATTCTCCATCTGATTAGAGCAATGTTACCAACCTGATAGGTTAAAAACAGCCAAGATCCATGCAGTGGCTTGGCCTCCTGGGAGGCAGAGTAATAACAATCAAATGAAGACATATTAAAATGTAATATTACTTCCTCTCCACGGGGACTGTATAAGAATCATAGCCAGGAATCATTCTTGTCAAATGACTTTGCTTTGCTCACTGGTTCCCTGCCTCTGCATTTATGACTAAAGCATTTCATGTAATAAACAACACTTGTGAAGTTTTAAAAGCAAACAAATGTAGGACATCATACATTGATTTTCATGAATTCAGATTTTTACTTTGGCTTTTTTTTTGTTTTGTTAGGGTTTTTTTTTCTTAAATAAAAGGAAGTCAGGGCTGGAATTAAATTCTTTGGTCTGAATCATTTCATTTCCTCTCATGTAAGTGAGACGATATGTTAGGCAGTAGTCTACAAAACTGAAAAATGAAAACCCAAGCTTCAATTCTTTATAAAATAGCAGCTGCTCTTGTATTCAAGGAATGCAGACACAGTGTTTACATGGAGCTCAAATATAATTTTTGACTGCTGCAAACACTGCCTATAAGTTATTATGATTTTGTCAGAAAGTCTTCAAAATTAATAAATTTTAGGGCACTTGTATGTGTTTATTTCTAGGTGTGCATAAACTGTTGACTAAATGTAGTATGCTTTTGACTGTAAATATTAGTTTTGCAATCGACACCAGTGGAACAGGTCTGCTCTCAGAAAACCTGAGGTACTAATCCCTCAAAAAGATTTACAAATATTTTGCTACTTGTTTAGCAATGTTGTAATCTCAGTTTCCTGTGTCTTGCTCTATGAATATAAAGCAAAGTGTGGGATCCTGAGAACACTTAATACTCATGAGAAACTTCATATTAATCATTAATTATGTTCATTTATGTTAATATCTGAGTAGTACCTAGTTGTCTTAGCACAGGGCCATGTATGTTAGTTCATGTGTGAGTGATTGCCTCTAAAATATATACATATTTAGACCTAAATTTAACAAACCCTAAATGTTCTTTTTTAGATACATATATGTAAAAATAAACTGGATATCTACAATTTGATTATATAAACACAGCAAAGAGTAGCTTTTCTCTTTTAATGCAAGGAATTTGTGTCATATTTCTGTGCTTATACCAAAACTCTTTATTACAAACTTTTTTTTTTTATGTGATAGAATGATCAAGGTGATAGAATTGTTTCAGTAGGAAGAGTCCCTAAATATCATCTAGTCCAACCCCTTTCAGAATGAGGAGAGGTCCAGATACATTTTTGCTGCCCAAATATGAGTGTAATGGAAGAGCTTACACGATAGCAGGTATAATTGTTATTTGGAGATCTGTATAGGAATGCAGCAGCAAGTGTTTGAGGATAATTTTGTACTCATTCCCTTGTTTGACTTCTGCACACTGCACTGTCAAGGGACATTTGCAGTATGAAACTGTGTTTTCTCTGATGTCCCAGATTACTTCTTTTTCTCCGTGCAGCTTTTCAAAGCTTGAAAAGATGTGTTTAAAACTACTCACTTTCTTCCTGCTACACTAGGGATATGTGAGGTTATATTTCTATAGTCTTAATGAATTTTGAAAAATAATTTCCTCCAGTGGCCTTGGGTAATTGTCAGTTTAATTACAGAGAGAAGCTGAGAGGGAAACTTTCCTTTGTCACTGAAATGCTCTTCTTTGAAATTTCCCCATTCCTCTGGACGTAGCAGTCTGTACTTTGAGCTATAACATAAGCTTTCCAAAAAACCCTTGAAGAACTGTAGAAAAAGTGAATACTTCTGCAAATTCATTCATCTGACATAAAAGCTATGAAAGCATTCTTTTAGCAAGCAAGTGCAGCAGATTGCGCTTGCGTAGGCACACAACCAAACTCATTGTACATCTGGGCCTTCCCATTTGGAGACTGTATTTGAAATAGTTTTGCATCCTTTTCCTCGTCTTACTTTCTTACTCTGCACTGAGGTCAAACTGCATCCTCTGCATCTTACTGAGGTTTCCTGCTCTTTGGGTTAAATGGATAGGCCTTTGAAGAATAAAAAGGCATTGATGTTCAGAATCAGCAGCACTCTGTTCAATTAAAATCTAGTAGAAGGTGTTTAGAGAGATGTGAGCACCCATCGCCTGAATTTAAACAACAAACAAAGAATCACAAAAAAAAACCCACCCTAGATAAAGTCAGTGTGTTAGTTGTACTTCCAGCTGATGCTCAGCTTTGGTATTTCTATTTACTGCTTTTTTTCCCTTGTCCTTGTGCTAGTACATTGGCAAATAGGTCATAAAAAACACTTTCAGCGAAGACACATTTGATTTATGTCCAGAACTAGTTCTTAGTATTGATTTTTTTTTCCCCCTGGAAAGAAAACAAAAGAAAACAAAACTATATGTCTCCATTATTTTCGAAGCCTGGCAATGCAGTGGCACATTTCAAATCGGCTTTTATCTTAAATTACTCATTGTGCTCCTTTATATTTTAAGAAGTCTTTTTGCAAGTTAGAAAAGAAAGAAGTAGTTGCACTTTTGTCTATTGTAATGTTTTTACAGGAGGGAGGGAACAAGAGGTGGAACTGGGAGGTACCATCTGTGAGGGACTTTTAGGAAAAGAAACACAATTTGGGAAGCTTGTATGGTGGCAGTAATTTGAGTTGGTCACAAAAGAGGCAGAAGTAGAACAAAACCAAGAAGTAGATCAAAGGCTAGGAAGCAGGGTTCAGCAGTATGGGGTTTATATCTTTACAGCTAGAGAGAAGATTAGATCAAGAAAAATACTGCCATGGGGCTAGGAAGACATTGTGAAGGAAAAGGGAAAAATACATAGGCTGAGTTTGAAAGAAAATCCCCAAGGAAGGTGAAAGAGAAGCAGTGAGAAATTAAAACGAAGATCCAAACAGTGTGAAGCCCTGGCTGAATGAGATCCCTGAGCTGAAAGGAGAGGGACAGAGGCAGGGAAGTGCTGCTTAAGCAGTTACCACAGCCATGGCAAGCGGTGAGCTCCATGATCTCCTGTTTTCTGTTTGTCTTCTCCAACTGGTGGCCTGCTGCCGGTGTGCTTGCATGCACCCACCCACTACCAGCATTTTGGGCCTTGGGTAGAGATCTCCAGGGAATAATGGTGAAACTTCCACCCCTAGGGGGTGGGAAAGATGTTGGTGCATTCCCTAAATAGTGAAGCTGGAGTCCATGGGTGTCAGACGTGCCTGCTTTGCCACCACGGATGGTGCCTGGTGGGGTGCGGCGTGGCACCAGTGCCCACACCTGGGGAGCTGCCAAATAGTTTTCCAGCAGCTGTTGGGGTTTTGCAACAACTGCTGGCTCGGGCAGTGGTGGTGGTGGCACACCCCTAGACCGTGACTCAACATTTTGGATTCTCCATGGGAGTTGTGCTTTGCAATCTCATTGCAGTGTCAGCTTGCACCAGGGCGTGTGGTTCCAGCCGGCACCTAGATAAGTGAGAACAATACAAATGCAGGGAAAAGCACCCACTTGTTTGTACAAGGTAAAAGATTTCTGTGAGAACAGAGAGTATTCCCCCCCCTGCTACCCACCCCCGCAGAGGCTCCTCAATGCTGAGAAAAGTGAGATTGTACTTTAAAATATTAAATGGTTTTCCAATCAGTGCAGAATCTCAGCTTTCACCTGGTTCTTTTGTATGCGTTCACTTCTTCCAGCAGGAGATTTGTAGTAGAGGAAGCAGGTGTAATGTAGTGATTATAAAGATATTGTTGGGGGAAAAAAAAAAAAAGGTGAATTTCAGTGCTCTGCTCCTCTGAGCCTGCCAGGGCTTCTTTTTCAGCTGACTCCATCACCTTTTAGCAAGGTGCTGTGTTTTCATCCCAGGTCAGTCAGTCAATTGTGCATAGGAAAAAAGGTCAGTGGGTAAATTTGACGCCTCAATAACACATTCCTTCATTTGTATATATTGTATGCCTTACCAGTGTATTCATTCCTTTGGCTTTCAACATTTCACAACTTTCCATAGGTCAGCCAGCCTGAGCAACAAGAACAGGTCCTGCTAGATTGAAAGATTTCTGCTTTCAGACACTCATGTTCACATCACTTTGCTTGTTGATTTCCTGATTTTTATTTATTTTTATTTTTTTATTTTTCTTTTATTTTTAATCAGCAACATCAAATGGGTCTTTGGAGGGCCTGGATAACCAGGAGGGAGGGGTGTGCCAGACAAAAACCATGAAGATCCTCATGAAAGTTGGACAAGGTAAAGACCATCTGCTGTTTCATGAAATCACTTTGATCAGTCTCAGTGTCCTTTTAGTTTTCCGGCTTCTTTTAGCAATGTAGAGCAGAGAGCTAACTGAATCTAGTGTGGTCATTTCTCCCTTATAGTCTGAAAGCAAAGCCTATTTTCTCTTCTTTGGCTACTGACAGATTTCTACAGGAGGGTTAGTGTAATAAGATCTCTCCATTGGAGAGATCCCTAGAAGGAAAGGTCACCTGGGAGTAATGTGCTGCAGTCATTTTTATTTTTATTTTAAAAACAAAAGCCACAACTCTGCTGTTCAAAATTATTTAAAATACATGAAAGTAGGGAAACTAATATTTCTATAGTTTTCTTGTTATGAATTCTGGTTACAGAGAGGGTTTTGTTCATTGTCTCTTTTCACATATAGATAACCTATTGTGCAGGAAGAAAGAATTATTCTTCTAAGTAGAAGTTGGTTTAGTAGTCAATCAGCTTCCTCAGTTAAACTGAAATGTCATCTGCAAAGCTTTTCTTACCAATTACAGGAGTCCTTATAGTTTCTGCAGATGACCTCACAATCTAAACCTCTGAAGTAACTACTGTAACCATTTTGCTTTAAAAGGAAAATTACGTTCTTATATCTCCCAGTCCTTTGCATAAAGATGCTTCTGCTCAAAACTATTCTTGTCTCAGGAGGTACCTAGAGCTGGCTTATGAGGCTCCGTACCATCAAGCACCAAAGCTGCATGAGTCTTCTTTCTCTCCCCCAGATCCCAACTTGGCGGGGCTGCCCCGGCACACAGATCCCACCAAGCGCCCTGAGCAGGAAGCTGGCACCAACGGGAAGAGTTCCACCACCAGCCCCTTTGTGAAGGACCACTCAGGTAGGTGTGGCAGGGCTCACATCTGGGGTGAGGCTCTGGCAAAGTTTCCCCCTTTGTCCCCAAGTGCATTTTATTTTACCATTAAAGTGCCAGAAAAAACAATATTTTCATACTGAGGTGAAGCAAAAGCCAGTTTTGAGGCTCCGCTGGGTGGAGCGGGAGCTGCAAGTTTTGGCAACAGCTGTTCTCTCCCCTCTTCCACTGTGCAGTCAAAGTTAATTACGTCTTGTGAGAATGTTACTCATTTACAGGAAAGTTTTTGGATAGGATGTTCACTAAGCAGCTTTACGATGGTAAATGCTGCTTTACATTTAGTACTCTGGCAGATGAACGAGTCTTTCTGTCTTTCTCTTCCCGTACAATACATCATCAAGTGGTTCTCGACAGCCATTTATAAAGTTTACTTCAAGGCATCTATAATTAATGCCCTAATCTTTTAACTGACCATGTAAAGTATACACATCGTTCACTAAATTTAAAAAATTAATTTCTTTAAATGATTACCTAAACAAGGTAAACAGAGAGCTCTTAACAAATCTCTCTGAATTTATTTCAGATATGAGATGAACAAGGGAAAAAAACTAACTCTTAGGACCCAAGGTCTCTGGAAAAAATTTGATTAATTGGGAATGGTAGAAAGAAAACTTGCTGGCAATTGGTACTAGAGATCCTGAAAATGGCTCTAAGTTTTCCATACTAGCTCTTTTACTAGTTACTGGATAATGGATCTTTGATATGAGCAGGCTTCAGCTATTTTCTAAGGAGGTTCCAGTAGGAAAAGTTCACAGTTACACGGACATAGCATCTGCAGCATTATTCAACTTGAGTGAGCCTCAAGATAGGGAAGTGGGTTCAAATTTTCAAGTGAGAAAATGTCAGATTAGCACTCATTTTATTTTTGTGACAAATAATACAATGTTGCGATGGTACCAAACGCTCAACAAGGTGATCAGCATATGAGCTTTTCCTGAATACAAAATACATTGTGTTGTTTTCTTTTAAGTAAATGTAAGTTAATACAAACAAAATATGCCATAGCCATTTTGCCTGTCTCCCACACTGTCTCAAGCTTCTTTGTTTCATGTGTGAGCAAGAGGAGTCCACATAAAGAGGCAGGAAGGAGAGTTTAACTTAGATCAGTATGCAAAAGATGTAATAGCAGAAGAGCAGTGTGACACTGAACAGTACCAGTTTTCCTGAGAACTGTAATTTCCCTCTGTTATTTTCCCCTCACAGTCCTGTCCCACCCTTCTCTGCTGCCTGGGGCTGTCCAGCATCTGTTAAAAGATGCTGTGTGTGTCAAAGGCTCCCTTGTCAGTGCCGGTCCTCGCTGCTGATGGATGATGATGTATGAAACAGGGTGGTTTGGGAGCAGCACAAAGTGAGACCAACAGACACAAAGTCTTGTTTAATATTGATTGCTGACTTCGGCTGTTTGCATTTAGCTATCTAACATAGTAATTGGTCTGTCAAAGTCTAGCTGTCAGTTAATTCTTTCAGTCTTGCTTACTCTACACATTTTTAAGCAGCATAAACGGATCGCAGGATGGCAATAACTTTTGTCTGTTGTATTCCCATTCTTTCCAGGATCTAGCACAGATGGCAGTAAGGCTGGGCATTCCAGTATACTGGGTTCAGAGGTGGCCTTATTTGCAGGGATTGCATCAGGTTGCATCATTTTCATCGTCATCATCATCACTTTGGTGGTTCTTTTGTTGAAATACCGAAGAAGACACAGGAAGCATTCACCACAGCACACGACAACTCTCTCACTTAGTACGTTAGCCACCCCAAAACGCAGTGGCAACAACAATGGTTCTGAGCCCAGTGACATTATCATTCCTCTAAGGACTGCAGACAGTGTCTTTTGCCCCCACTATGAAAAGGTCAGCGGCGACTATGGACATCCGGTGTACATAGTTCAAGAGATGCCTCCTCAGAGTCCAGCAAACATTTATTACAAGGTCTGAGAAACACACAACCAACTCTGTGGTACAGTTGAGTCGTAGAGGAAACTCACTGGTCAAATGCTTTCTGTTGGAGTTTGTGATGACACCTTGTGCGCAAGCATTGACTCAAGCACAGGGAGGGGAGAAGGCCACAGCTCTTTCTCCGGGAACCAACGCGAGCTGGACAGCTTACCTAGTCTGTAGAATTCTTATCTTGGTGAATAAGTATTCACTAAAAGCTGGAAGACTTTTATGTAGAAGATGCCCATTCTGATTGCTGTACTCTCGTTACATTCATCATCCTCAAAGCCATGTGCTGCAGGCGTTCAGGCATGTACAAAAGCCAAGGGAAGATGGAGTGATCTGTGGATGTTAATAGCTTTAGGCATCCTAGGAAGGTGCTCTAGGATATATCAAGCTTGAAATGCAATCTTCTGACTTTTGTGTGTCTCTCTCAGTGCGTACTGGATTTGTCACACAGACCTTGGTGTCTGAGTAAGACTTGTTAAAGTCCTCTTGCTTTTAGTCCGTCACTGTTCCATTTGTTTCTGTTATCCAGGGCTCTGCCATCCTTCACATAAGATTTCTTTTCACTCCACCTCCTGAATCACTAATGGAACATTAATGTTTGGAGATCCACGCTCCATCCATCTGCTACAGCAGCCTCACTTGAATGGGTAATGCATTTATAGAAATTGTGTTTGATAATAAGGAACCTTCCAGCCAAAAAGTTACGCTGTCAACAAAGTCAAGAGCAGGACTGGGTGGTGGAGGGAAGGGCTGACTGCAGTGGCAATTGAATACTGCTGCCTCAAAAATAAAAGCTGGGAAGTAAAAAGGAAAACAAAAAAGACGTTTAGGTAGCACAGCACTTTGGTATGCTAAGTTTTAAGAGGCAAGTAGGAGACACAATAACATGTGGGGGATTAGGGCTGCATTTGAAGGAATTAATGGTTATCAAATACCAGTGTGCAGAAACAAAATAGTACCTTCAATACAGTAGAACAAAGGGGTATTGTTAGTAAGTGAACAAGCTTGGAGAGGACAAGACAATAGCAGGCCGCTGTGAATATATTGGGGCAGGGCTGTTGTGGTACTGGCAATAAAATATACAGCTTTGAAGCTGTAGCGAAAATGTAGTCTGCTTAGGATGACTTTTAGGCAGACTCAGCTGCTATACTATCACATTATACTCAACACAGGGAAAGCATTTAAGAAAACAGCAGAGAGCCAAATCTGACCAAGGTGATTATAAGCCAATGGGTCAAATGAGCTGTCATTCTATCACTGGTGAAGTTGTGGGGGAAAAAAAACAAAACCAAACCAGTTCTCATCTCTAAAAATAAGCCAGAATTTCTTTCTGACTGAGCCTTTTGACACTTTGGTTTATTGTAGTGCTGTCCCTGCACAGCAAGTGTAGGTACTGTGACTGACACAGCAGTTCATTGGTGCTCTGTTGCAAAGTTAAAGCACATATGGCAAACCTCTTGCAGTCCGTAAGAATCAAATAAATTATGACACTGAGATGGAGAAGAAAGCTATGTCTTATTTATAATAGGTGTATAGAACACAAGGGATATACAGTGAGAGATTTTCTTTTGTTTGTTCTTTCTTTTTTTCTTTTTCTTTTTCTTTTTTTTTTTTTTTTTTACTTTTTTGGTTTGTTTTTTTTATTAATATATATTTTGAGATTGCACAGAATCTACACCAGAAGATGTGAAATTTGTTTGCGGCAGTTACATAGTCTTAAATTGTCATCATTTTACATATATATGTGTGTGTGTGTGTATGTGTATATATGTATATACACACATATCTATGTTTATATATGCATATATATATATATACACATTTTAAAAAAAACCAACAAAAAACCCAAAAAAACCCCACATTACTTCTGGGAAGAACATCAGCCATCAAATAACAACGAGAGCATATAAAAAAATAATCTAAAGCATCTCATGAGACAAAATTAAGAAATATAAAGCCCAAAATATTAGGAAATCAATGTTACAGTGTCATGTATTTACTGATGACAGGGTGTGCCGGCATTTATTTTCTGTATCGTGTTTTCCCTTGCCTTATGGACTGATGTGTTCTGTAGATTTTGTTGAGGTTTCTAGAGGGGGCTTTTAAGGTTAAAGTTTTCTCTTTAACATGGCTGTTCCCCTAAAGCTCCCACCCTGGGGAGGAAATAAAAAAACTCTACTTTTATATGTGCTATGCAAATAGACATTTCTAACGTAGTCATGTTACTATGGTAACACTTAGCTTTCTGATTTGGAAAGAAAATGTAGCAACAGCATTTTGGGGTTCTCAGACCTCCGGTGAGCACCTGCAAGAAGTAAAATAAAATAAAAATCTGTCATAGAAGTGATCACTCTCTCTGTTTTCTGAACCTGAAAATGATGCTGGGATGTTGGTCCAAAAGAGAGAAACAAAACAAAAAAATCTCAACCCATGGTTCTGTGGAAGGTTACCATGGTGACTAACTACAGTACATATGTAATTCTTTTCAACAACCCTTCCTTTCTGTGAATTCATCCATACAAGGTTCTCTTGTAAGTCATTAAGATTTTATTTTGGGGGAGGGGAAGGAAGGGAAGAGATGGGTTTACTGATACTGATTCCTATTAAATCAAATCTGTTTCAAAAGTTTGCTACATTCTAGTTATGTACTAAACTGTGAAAAAAAATAAGATGAAATGCTCAAGAGCAACCTGCAACCAATTGAAAAAAAAAAATTGTACTGTGCGTCTGTTTTGTGTCTGGTGCAGAATTATGACAATCTACCAACTGTTCCTTTATTTGACGTTGGTCCAGCTTTGAAAAGTTACTGTAAATGCCTTGCTTGTATGATCATCCCCAGTCACCCAACTTGGAATTTGCACCATCATGTCTAAGTGAAGATGCTGTAAATAGGTTCAGATTTACTGTATATGGATTTGGGGTGTTACAGTAGCCTTATTCACCTTTTTAAATAATAATAATAAAAAAAGAAACACATGAAAACAAGACAAAAATGGCTTTTCTTAACCAGATTGTGTATATAGAGCAATGTTGGTTTTTTATAAAGTCCGAGCAAGATGTTTTGTATAAAATTTGAATTTTGCAATGTATTTAGCTACAGCTTGTTTAAAGGCAGTGTCATTCCCCTTTGCACTGTATTGAGGAAAAAAATGGTATAAAAGGTTGCCAAATTGCTGCATATTTGTGCTGAAATTGTGTACCATGAGTATTTATTTAAGAATTTCTTTGTCAAGTTTGTAAGTAACACAGTATTATGCTTGAGTTATAAATGATTTCTAATTTCCTTTTTGTGGTTTTTTTGTTTGTTTGTTTGTTTTTTTTAATTTTTTTGTTGTTTTAGCTTGGTTTTTGTTTGTTTGTGTTTTGGGTTTTTGTTTTGTTCTGTTTTAAAACTAGCCGGTTATAAGTTTGAAATCTGCTTTAGTTTCACATTGCAATTAGTTCCCAGAAAATGAAAATTATGAAAATCACATTCCACGTCTGTTTCAAACTGAATTTGTTCTTAAAAAAATAAAATATTTTTTTCCTATGGAAACCTTGCCTTCTAAGTATTTTCTTCTTCTGTTTTGTAATTTTTCTCTTTTTTAAAAGATTATAATAAATAAGAAAGAGATCAAGGTTGCCTCCCTCTGCCCCTCATCTCTTCTTCTGTCAATCATTCTCCTCTCCCCCATCTCTCAACCCTGATTGTTAGTGGTTTTTAGGCAAGAAAGCTCCTTGTACTACTGACTTCTGTTAACCTACTTCTTTCCCAGGCTTTCTCTTGCTTACATCAGCAGATTTAAAAAAACTCATGAGGGTCTTATGCCCTTGGAAGTCAATTAGTCTGGTGCAGTAGCCAGGTTGCTTGGGTCATCTGGGAGATGAGACTGTAGCTGTACAAATAATTTCCAGACTTTATGGAATGGATGATGTTGGATGGAATATACTGGTAGAATGGTGAAGGATTATAAGTTCTGCAATGTCAAAATATCTCTGCATGGTCCTTTCAATGGGGCTATACATCATCCTGTCCCTGCTGTAGTGTGCCTTAAGTTAACGGAGAGGGGGAACAACATGCAGGTGAAACAAGCCTTAATCCAAGATCTGTGGTTACTGTAATTTCAATTAGAATAACCAGTTCTCTCATTTCATAAATAATACCTTCATTTTTGACAAGCCCCAGTCACCTTGAAAGTGAAGAACCTTTCAGTTTGAAAGCAGTGCACAAATGGTGTGATGATCCATGGAGTAGCAGGTGGGAAGGTCTACAGAGGGGAAAGATGCATTTGTCATTTCAACAACAAATGCCAATTTATCATAAGACTTTTCATTTGAGAAAGGCAGCCAGTTATTCACAGCACTGGTCATGCAATACCCATTTGCCAAATTATTTGTTCTTATCTGAATAATCCAGGAACTATATGGCCAAGGCCCTGTACATGTTGCAATGGCACAATTATGCTGAAACCAGACTCACAGAAAGCCCTAGAAACTTGTAATGGTTGTGCCAGTATGGCTTCTTGCTGAAGGAACTCATTTTATAGGTCCTGTTTACAGAATCTGTGCTGGAAGTTGACCTTGGAAAATCACACTGTGGCACTTAGGTTCACCTCCTGACTCTGCTCCAGATGTCCTTGGGAGAGTTACTTGGTCCAACAGAAGGCATAAGTGTCCATGGTGGAGCATGTGAGCATCGTCTGACTTCTCAGGTAAACCACGGGGACCTAATCTTGCATCTGTGTCTGTGAGCCACTTCAAAGGAGGTAGTCCTGTGTACTCAGAGGCACATGCAGACCTGGATGGGTTGACACTTCACTCTCTGCATCATGGGGGGGGGATCTTCACTTGCTCATTGTCAGGAGGGTGCATGCACCACTGATGCCTGTGAGGTGCTCAGGTCTGGTCTGATCTACATTAGAAGCTTGTCTGGCACAACCATCTGTTAGAGCTGTGACTCCAGCTCAGTTTAGGGTCAGGCTATTATTTTTATTTTAAGCCTTGGTAAATAGTGGAAGATGGTGATAAGAAAAATAATCAATAGTGTTAATTTTATGTGGCATTTTCACTTCTGATCCTCTTTTTTTCACCTATTCTAAACCTGGGTCATTTTTCACTAGCATGTATATCAACACCCCCACACACCAATTTTTGTCACTGGCTTAGCAATAAGAGAAAAGCAGGGTTGCTACAAACATTGTCTCAACTGGAGGTGAAAAAAATGGTTACTGGTGTAACTGTATGTCTGTAGTTACACTTGGGAACAAGGATGCTGGGTTAATGGGAGGACCTTACATACATGCCTTCACAAACATAACAGAACCTCCATTAAGTCTGCTTAACTCATTTTAATAAATGATACGTGCCTTAGACACTCAGCATGAAGTCACTGACTTATAACCCATCTTTTATAACTTGCAGAGGAAAAAAAAATCATATTTGCATTTTGCACTGCTGCTGACACTGCACTAGTAATTATCAAAGACAAAATCAGAATTTACTGCCTTTATTACGCAACTGATTCCCTGGCAAGAACTAGTCCAAGTCAATAGGCAGTGCTAAGTGGAAAATAAAATTATAATTCAAATCTGTTATTCATCTGGAGTGGAATAAGGATATGTTACATAAAGTAGTGCCTCACAAAGGAAGCATAACAGTGTTACTGCCTAGGTTTTAAAACATTATACCTCTTTCTTTAGTCTTTCTCTAGCTTTGCTGTGATGCATTGATCAAATGCTCACTCGGTCAGCAGCATGCTCATTTTGATTCAATGGGCACTATAAATTTTTGTTTTGCAGGAAAGCTTAAAATTGTGTAATGATTAGCAAAATAAAGGTTAGCAAAATAAAAAACTCAGTCTGTTTAAGAGACTCTCCATCTTCATACCTACAATAGAAATTTTTGTGGGGATAAGAGCCAGGGTTTAAAAACACCAAACTTACTCATTATACAGCTGGCATGTCATTACATGAATCATCAGATCAGAAATGAAGTAATATTTATTTTGGAAAAAGATGAGTGTTGGAGGGTATACCACAGTGTATACATGATGTTCCATTCTTAATCTGAATGGTGCTGGATTTAGCCAACTGAGCTATCATCTCTGAAATAAAATAATACCTCTCTTTCACATGACTCACGGAAATACTTTGATGCTTAATTAAGGCATAATGCAACCCATAGGAGTCAACCTAAAGATAAAATCACGGGGCTGGTAGTGGAACTGGAGTTCCTGTTGGAAGCAATGTGCAGATGATATACTTGCCTGTGCCTGGATCTGGCAGCGACGGATGAGGTACTGGTAACTCTTGCCAAACAGGGGCAAGAGCCTGCTCACATGTGGTGATGATGAGGAGAGAAGGTTCAGGTGGTTGTTCATGGAGAAAGGAAGAAAGACCTGTGGAGAAGGAGGAGGAGAATTGGAGGAGGAAGGGGTGTAAGAGAGCAGTGACTTCTCGAGGAGGAGGCTTGGGGACATCTGTAGTGATGAAATTCCAGGAGAAATCAGATGAAGATGAAAGGCCCAGCTGTGGAAGTTGTTAGAAAGACAGGGTCTTTGTGGCTGTGGTAAAGGCTTTGGTGGAAACCAGGTAACAGCAAGCAGAGGAGAATGTTGACAGATGAAAGACAAATAAGAGTAGTATTTGGTAATTGTTGGCTGTTGTTTTGAGCAGGTGAGGAGAACAGGTCCATTTGTTCTACTAGACACTGTGAGGAGAAAGAGTCTACATGGGATGGAGAACCTAGACCAGAACTGTGCTTTCTGCAAGCCAGGTTTCTGTGAAAAAGAGATCCAAGATCTGCAAGAATCAGATAACTGTAGGACTAGTAAGTCTAAACAGCAGAGAACCTTGTGCATAGCTGTCATAACCTCTGGAATAGGACCCATTTTCATAAATGCATTCACAGAACCTCATATGCTTAGGCTGCTGAAGAAGTGCAATTAATTTAATAATATGGGGAATCCCTTGAGGGTAGAGGAATAGTTGCTTTTAGACTGGACCTTCGGTGGGTATAAATTACCATGAATCAGTTTGATATCTGATCCTACTTATCACTGTTCAGAACTGCATATGCATAAGCAATATTTATACAGATTTTATTATACCTCTTACCTATGAGAAATAGCTTTGTAAGAGTGTTGTGTTCGATATTATAAAGACTGTACTCAAAAGCATACCAACAATTACATGTTTTTATAAGAGACTGCTATTAAATGCCATAACAACTGTAATTTGTATTTTATTGAACATCTTCAGTGATTTGCTGTATCTGTTCATTAACAGTATGTTGGATTACTAGAAAATGTATAATAAAAATTGTTCACATTTTAATGTGTCTTTTTGTCCTGTCTTCTAAAATTTTAACTCATTCCTTCCTACGATTACATTCAATTCTATTCCATATGAATAACCAGCAGGTCAACTGTTCACTGCTATTACATTATCTGTTCATCCTCATGAACACGTTCCCAGTGTTTCCAAATCTCATAATTAGATAAAAATACCAACTGTTGGCTTTCTTTAAACTCAGCTGTTGGGTTTATATGAACAATTTAGTGATTACTCAGAAACAATAGCACTTTAGCCTTTATCACCATAAGGAATACTGGAGGATATGAAGCCAGGAGGCAGAAGAAGGTGCAAAAGAGCTCTGTGTGACACCCTAAAAAAACCAAGATTTGGAGAAATTCAAACCATGATGCAAGAGTTAATAATAGTTACATGTTTTGCCTTCACAGTCTTCCCTTTATTATGTGCCGTGTTTTCCTTTTGTACATAACCAGCAAAGCACATGTGAGTCTTCCAGGACTCAAAATTGCTTGCAAGCTGTAAAGATTCATACAGCCAGTTCTGAAGGTCTTCTGTTGAACTTCCATTATTAAGAAAATGGTGTCTGTTTTCCTGCAGCCTGTTTATCACATACCCTGATGCCATGCCCTGGCCACCTGCTCAGTATGCCAGCACTGTCAGTCCCAGAGCCCTTTCCAGGGCTTCATATCTGCCTAGATAAGGTTTCACTTCTGCACAAGTCTTTTGCTGCTCACTGTGAAAGTTTCTTTTCAGATGTTGCCCTGCTCTTTCCTCCTTTCCTATGACTGGTTCTGGATTTCGGCTGGTGACAATGTTTTCCTGAAAAAAAAAAAAATATTCTGGTGGAATACAGAAACAGTACTTGTACCAAGCGTGTGTTTTCTTCTAAGCTTCTTATTTTTCAATCAGCTTTAGTTTAAATTTTATATGTGGCTTTATCTCTTCTTTTCATATTTATTCAGTACTATCTTAAAAAAATAGCATGCAGTAAAAATCCTAAATATAATTTAAATATAGCTCATTTCAATCTATTTGCTTTTACACCTCCATTCATCAATACGTTAAGCCAAAAATATTGCATTTTTTTTACTTGTTTTGTGTAATAGAAAAAAAAATTAAATCTCCTTTCAGAACAGTATAAGCAGTTCACTTTGAATTAAGAAGCAGTGATTGGTGTGCAGCCCTAAATTGAGAGCATATTTGAAAGACAGAATGACTTTTAGAATAGCCAGTATTTGGTTTCCTTTTATTTCCTGGAGTCAACTCAAAACTGAGAAGCAGAAAGTGCTGTGGGTTTTATTGCTGGTGCACTGGCCTGGTGGCAGCCAACTTTCATTTCCTTATGACGAGCAGCGATAAAACTTAAGTCTGGATGCTTTGCCCACTGGTAGGTGTAACCTATGTGATTAAACTCAATGCAAGTGATTTATTCTGAGATATTGTTCCTGCAGGAGAAACATAAATCCCTTTTGCCAGCTTCCCTCCACCCCCTTCTAGTGCTGCATTTTAAAAGCACAGACATTTCTCCTTTGGATTTTTCACCCAGCCTAAATATCTCAAAGATAGCATCAGAACTATATTTACCAAGTTATACAACACTTTTGTTTTTCTGTGTGGCTTGCAAGGTTTCCACAGCATCACTTCACTCAAGGCACCATTAATAGATCAGTGCCTACGAACATGCAGAGGAGACTTGGAAGACTTATTTTTTTGTATCAGTTTCTTGAGAGGCATCTTGCCATCACATTTTGTCGGTGTTATGGTACTAGCAGATTGAAACACCAATAAAACTTGGTCCAGAAAGACCCTGCTTGCAAAAGTTATGAGGACTGACTGTATTTTCTCTCTTTCAGTAACCAGCAGGGAGGCTGTCCAGGCTTTTGCAGGGAGGTGGAGAGGAGGTGATGAGGCCGCAGTCCCCAGAGCTTTGATCATTGCTTCTCAAAGGGAAGAGCTGCTCCGTGTTGCAAAAGATGGGAGTTTTGTACTGTCCTCGCTGTGACACTGAGAGTGCAATAAATGAAGGGCCGAAGCTCTCAGTCGTTCAGCTTTCTGAACGTGGCTGTGACAGCAACTGCTCAGAAATCAAAAGATTTCTTGGAAGCAGGCTGATTGCATAAGGAAGGCACGTTGGGGGGGGCTGGATCCAGGGCTTTTGGAGTGCCTTGGCTCACCTGCTGTAGCACTGCTGAGTGCGCTGCCAGCCGTGCTTTGCAAGAAATGAACAATGAGGAAAATGCGGCTTAATTAAACCCTTGGAAACTGCATGGATGGTGAAAATCATAGAGGCAAGGAGGAACAGCTGTAATGATCACAGCAGTGTCTTCTGCAGATCTGGAAGTGGGCACCGGTTTCTCAGGAGAGATTGTTTCTGGGTCGCAGACAGGGGTCTGGGAAGGTTCACGCTTCCTATTTATTATTTGATGGCTTCACTTAACATTAGTGCTGGCACTTGGCACAGCGTTTGACCCAAACATGATTCTTAAACCTGAAGTGGAGCTTTTCCTTGATTCAGTTGACTGATTTCAGTGGCCTGAAGAATTTGGCCCCTGACAACTAGCCAAGTGGCAGCCATGAATGAGGGAACAATTAAATCACTGTAAAATATAAGACCCTTTTAGTAACATTTCCAAGTCTTTTTGAAACAACAGAACCTGCAAAAATCCTACCCATTACCAGATATTCTAAGATAGAATTGAGTGTGTAAAGGTTTTTTGTTTTGTTTTTTAATAAAAAACAAGGTGAAAATCAGGGCTTTTAATCAGTGTTCATATTCTGATTTTTTTAGTCTTGCTAAAGTCTAGACATAAGGGGCTTTCTGTGAAGGTGAGGTTTATAGTTTGGTCACACATCATACGAAATGTGTTTTCTTTGATCAGTTTTTAGCTTTCCACCTTTTAAACTCTATTTGTTTCTTCTGAGACAGAAAAATCAACTCCTAGGTTCTATCACTTCTTATCATAATTCTACCCTTTAACAAAAAAGTCATTAATCTTATTCTCACTCTTATGTACCCATGCTCCTCAGTTTATTTCCATTTAGTGAGTTTTCTGTGTCCCAAACCACTTTTGCACTGTACTTTGAACTCCCCCTTAGTTCTCCTTTATCCTTTGAAAATAAAGAGATGGGAAATATACATAGTTCAGATTGCCTGGCTTTTTCCTTTACTATAATCATAGAAGATCTGAGGAAGAACTGTGTTTGAAACAGTTTGGATACCATCACGGCCAACTATTGTGTTCACAGCATTGTGTCAAACTGCTCCAGTAGAACACCTTGGATAGTGATAAGTACTTTAAGCTTGTATTAATAGTAAGCAGTAGGATTTCAAAATGCTCAGCATCTCTTAGGCATCCCATCCCGAAAGAGGATTATATTTTTGGCTGCAGTCACAAAGCTTAAGAGGTTTCTCCCTATATTTCTCTACAGCAAAATCAGGATGTTTCCTTTGTAATACATCAATAAGAAATACTTCTCTGAATACTCTCATTGTGTTTTCCAACCTGGAACAAAAAATTCCTTTTCCAAATAGGTCTCTTAATCCATTTGTTCCCTCACAAAACATGTGAATCAACTCTGTACTAATGATTTGTCTTATTTCTCAATACATCTTTTGTAGACAGACCATGCTTCAAGCAAAGGCTGGGTCCTTTTCTAAGTACCAAGCGTCCCTGCTAGCAGCCAGATTCACACCATCACCATCACGCCTAAAAACATGCATTTGCCTATGAGCCAGTTTGTATATTCTCCTCAGAACTTCTGGCTTGGGCTGAGATCCCATACACTTCATTAGCAGTGGACAGTTAACTCCATCTGAAGGTGGGGCTGGGGTTTTTTTGTGGGTTTTTTTTGTTTGTTTTTTTCAGAAATCCAGTCACTTGCTAGTTCTGATGTCAGGGGGAAGTGTTAACAGCACCCATCTGAGGGATTTAGTTGAAAAAGGCACAGTGTTGAGTCTTACTGCTTCTGAAGAGCCAAGAAAGATGAATCCATCAATTTTTGCTCTAAATGGGAAGCTGAACTTTAAGTCATGGCTTAACCAAAGGGCAGCATATGGCAGCACTACAGCTGTTTGAAATCCACTTCCACTTCACCCTGGCACTTTGACAAGCACTATTGTGTTACAAGTACTGGATGACACAGTAAATTTAGGGCCATACTCAACTGTGGCATACACAAGCATAATTCCCACTGACTCTGTACACGTCTACACCAAAAAATGTACGGAAGTGCGTAGGACTGAAACAAATTTACAGTGCTTGTAAGCAATCCTTCTGGCAGGCTGAGAAACATTTTGATGCGGTTAGACTGCTGTAGCAGGAGGCGTGAATGATATAATGTGGAAATGGAGGAAAGATTAGGGAATCCATGAGGTCTAAGAGACACCTGGTGACTTTAGAGACAAAACTTGAGTTTCTGCATTGGAGCAACAGGCACGCTGGATGATCGTTATGAGGGGAAAGGGGCTCCCCCCAGTGAGATCCATTTGTGGTGTTTCTCATCTCTCTGCCAGTTTCTACAAAGAAAGAACTCAGAGGGGTGTTTTCTGGAGTGAGAGCCTACAGGAGGCTTACAAAGAGCATTAGACAAATATATCAGAGAAGAGAACATGTTGCAGGGGAGCTGAGGCTGCCAATGATGAGATCTTCAGTTTCTTAGTCACTTTAGGTCAGAAACCAGGTGTTACGCTGTTGATCCCACGGCTGCTTGCCATCCCCTGCTTCCTTCTGTAACTAACAGTCTCAGCCACAGAGCTTTTTCAGCTCCAGATGTTTAAAAATACACTTATAAAGTGCTCTTTTCAAAGCACTGCTTTCTATGTTCAGTGGCTGAACTGGTGCTGGCTTCTGTACACTGATTTTTAGATGGCATTTTAAAAGCTTCAGCAAGTCTGGACACATATTTTCCTTGCTTAAAAATCTGCTTAACCCCTTCAGCATCCTTATTTTAGGTCCCCTGAGGTTCATATAACTACAAAAGTCTTAAAATTAGAACAGTATAAAATAAACAATAGGAAATCAATAGCTGCCTTTTTCTCAACAAGAGGAAAGGCAGAAAGAAGACTGCTGTAAACATATCATGAATTCAGCTTACGTGCGCATTTTCTACCAGTAAGAACCAGAATGAACAGACTTATATCAGACAGTCAGGCAGCAGGGACAGTTTTGCAAAGTGTACAATAGCTGAAGAAAATACTATCCCACTGAAGCATTCGGGGGACAGTGTTTTTTGACAATCACAACGCCAGATTTATTAAACCAAAAGACATTACAAACATTTGGAAAAACAGAGCAAGAGTAAAACATTCTTTATGGTTCAATAAATAAAATCCATCCTCATGTTAAAAACACATACTTAATCCTAAAAGAGGCTGAGCTGGTGCTGGCATCAAAGACAAGGATGTCAGCAGGAAATGCAGAGGAAACAGCTGAGGCCTTCAAAAAGCTTAGATCTGGGCAAGAGATGTTCCCAGTAACAGTCAAGTTTCACAAATGACATTTTCAGATGTCTTCAGTATTTTGCATCCAGGCAATCACACAGTGTATCCTATGCCATATGTCTTTTCCATGGGCTTCCTTGGCTTAAGTGTCTACAACTACTTTCAGTTCTTTGCTGCAAGGTGGAAAATAAACGTATGAAAGCCTCCCTGGTTTGTCTTGTTATTTTAGAATTAGTTCCATGAGATTTGGACATATTCCTATCTCTTTCCATTAGCAGAGATGACAATTTTTAGCTGCTTAATGGCAGTGTTAACTATTTTCTCTGACAAGAACATGGCTGACCCATCAGATCTTTGACAAATGATTGATTTAACCTAGAAATGTCTATTTGCAAGCTAATGCAAAAAAATATTAAGGATGAGTAAACTAATTAATGAGCAGTGTATTCCCCATGGCAACAAGAATAAAATTACTACTAGGTCAACAGAGAATTCAGCATTGCTCCATATGCTCCTCTTAGTGGTGTTCAAATTTTACAGGTGTAAACTTTAAGTCACCATATTGTTTCATAGTTAAGTGGGTCATTAAAGGAAGCTAGTTTTTTGGGTTTTTTTCGTAACTCCTTCATGCTGCAGTGGGCAGGAAAACAATCTTATTTTCTTGACGGTGCATCTAGAATTTTTATCAAACTCCTGCTTTTAGAAAAACTGTATCCTTAGAAATGAAGCTGAATTTCTCCTAAAATCAGCGATACCATCTTAAACTTTTATAATCTGAAACAGGGAAAGAGAAGCTCTGACTTTAATGCCCTTCACCCATTTGTTTACTAAGGTGGGGCAAGAAATCTCTTTCTGAAGGGGTGTGGGAGGGAAAAACAGCCTTAGGCACAGCTGATGTAGGTCTCCGTGTGCCAGATGCAGAAAAAGTTGTAGGCATAGCAATGCTCAAAACTAGATTTTAGGTGTCTGACTTCTGTAATGGAATCCAGAGTTCCAAATGTGGTGCAAGAATTCCCCATCTACTGCCTGGGGAGCAGAACTAGGTGAATCATAATCTACCCAAGTAAATTCAGCTATTATGTACAGGCTCTGAAGTCAGCGAGGTTTAAGTTTAAACTTAAATGGAGAATACTTGGCTTGTGGTTTACTTGAAAGGAAAAAAAAAATATAAAAGTGTATATTTCTTTAAATTTTCTGCTGACAGACCAGAGTTAATTAGCCTACAGCTGCAGACTGGGGAGAGCTGTTCTTTTTTCTGCCTTGAAGCAAGCAGGTGGAAGCTTAGATAGAGAAGCTGGGTGCCATTGACTTAATTCAGTTGCTTGAACTGAAGGTAGCATGTAACACCACAGAGAAACTGGGAAGTGACAAATCTTCAAGACCAGGATTTCTAAAGAGTGGCAGCTAACAAACAAAGATAAGCATATGAGTATGAAAAAAATGATATGAAAAAAATGATTTAAAACATGTATTTATGACACCCCTGCAGTATCTTAGATGCCTTAGAAAGGGATCAGCAAGACACAAGCCTGGACTCAGAATTATTTCATTCTGATGAGAAATGTGATAGAGCAATGGAGAGTTATGCACAACAGGAGATGAAGAAGAGTTACCAAAAGCATCATGCTGTTAGGTACTGCTACATGCATATCTTATGTAAAAAAACTTGTCCTAGTCCCACACGGTGCTCTGCACCCTATCAAGGCCTCTTGCTCTGCAGGCAGTCTTTGTGACATCCAGATGCTCTTTCCTGTTGTGAGCCAAAACATGCAGTTGTGCACTGTTTGCAATGTTTCTTATATTTTAAAAAACTCTATTTTAGAAATCTGTAAACATGAAGATGGTGTTTTCTAAGGGGAAAATTATTTGTCTGTCTTAATAGGCAATAGTTTAGGAATAAGAAAATGCAATAAGAATAATGAATTAACATAATTATCTGCCCCCATAATTTCTTATGATACCTGTTCTATTGAGAATTTGTTTGATGAGGCTTTTTATCTGTATGAAATGAAAAAATTTATTGAGATAAAATTGCTCCTTTTTTTTTTCCAAAAGGATCTTCAAAGTGGCCTGATCATTGTATGCTGACATTTTAATAACATCAATGGGAGGACTTGAGGAATAAGTTTAAATAAGTATGGCAAAGTAAGGCACAAGATTAAAAGGTATTAGAATGAATGGTTGGTTAGAAGTTGCCTTTTGAATACATTCATTTGAAGATGAGAGAGAGCAGTGTGAAAAGACAACTCTGCTGCTTTGTCAGTCAGGAGATAAGGCTGCTGGCAATCACCAGTCTCTCCTTCCCATGTGCCATAAGCACACAAGGGCAGATCCGGTGAGGTGAAAGGAAACCTTGGTTTGGGACTGCAATAGGTACAGTTAGAGGTGAGTACAGCTGTGATATGAGGCCACATATGACCCCACAGATCTGGCCATATTTATTAGAACAGGTATTGTGTGGCACAAATACTTGGAGACATTGTCCAGAAACAATGAAGCTGCATTTGAACAAGCTTTACCCAGGGTTAATATTCTAGTATTCTAATATTTCTAGTTGTAAGAGGGCTAACTAGGTAGGGTGCAGATCCAGGTGGGGAAAAAAAGCCACAATACCTTGTGGCCTGAGTTGTCTGTCTGTGCTCATGCATCACCACACCTGAGCAAATAACTCATCCCAGAGCAGCAGGTGCCCAGCAGTAGATGGAGAGACAGTACCAAGCAGGAAACAAGCAGTTATTAGTCACTTTTTTCCCCCTTTTTTATTTTTGTTCTCTCATTATGTCAGGATGTGGAGAATTTGTACATCCTCCAGTCGAGTATATGCTTGAGGTGGTGCAGAATGTTGTGGGTTTTCTTTAAAGCCTGCTCTAGCAGCCATTTTCTTTGATATACCATCACATCAGCAAATTTACATGCTTTTGATTAAACTTTTTGCTTCAGAATGGCACCTCGTATTAACAGATGAGAGCAGAGCCAAGCAGAATAGCAAACAGGAGGAAGAACGCTGGAGGAAAAAACCTGCAGATCTTGGATAAGAGCTTAGAGATTTTGTGTGAAAATGTGAAAATTTCTTCTGTCACTAAGCAAAAAAAGATTGTTTTAGAGGTTTATAAGAAGTGATAACAACTGTGTACTACACAGTATTTTTCCCTTGTTTACCAGGTAAATCATTATTGCACCAAGGTTTTTCAAAGATTGTATTAAGTGGCAGGTGCTAGGTTTTTGTTTGTTTATTTATTCACTTTGATAAATTAGTACTATACTGGATGCAAAATCATTTGAAAGATTGTATATTTATTCAATGAGCATAAATCCAAGGGCCTATGTTAGATTTCTGGCAGTGCAGTGAAACTCAGCCGTGCCCACACACCTGCACGAAGTGGGTGTTTTTATTCCTTGGATCATGCGGATTATCTCCACTGTAAACTATGCATTAATAAAAAGCAGAGCAAGCAGTTACCATACTCCCTTTTGGAATTAAGAGATAAAAGGGAACTTGCATCCTTGGCTGCCTGTGAGGAAACTTTTAGAAAAGAAAGTTTGGAAGAAAAAATACCAGGAGTATAATGGCTAACAAAACAAGGAAAAACTCTGTGACATTTTAAGTGTAGGTGTATCTTGGAAATACCAATGCAAAATGCTACTGAGTAGCTAAGGAAGATGTCCATGTTCTAAGTGTTCTTTTGCCAGCTATTTGAAAAAAAATAGAACCTACAACAACACCATCAAAATCACCAAACCCAAAAATCCTCTTTTGCAGGAAAAGGATATATAAAACATAGTTTCTGATAACTATCAGATGTGATGATTTGTATTTATAAGTAATAAGAAATGGGGGCAAGGAACAGTTTCATCAAGAGCTCAGGAGACTGAAGAGCTGGGAGTGCAGAGGGAAGGTACAACCAGAGGAGGATGGTCAGGGAGACTGGGATACAAGATAGGGTGGCTTCTGTAGGTGAGGGCAACACTGTACAGATCCATCAGGACAAATACGGAGGGAAGAGCTGGTAGGCAGGGAGCAATGCTTTGTAGAAATCCACTTTATGTCATCTTAGTTCCTTATTTCCTGTAAAGGCATCTGGAAATCAGTGTGGCTGTTCTTGGGCTGTGGCACAAAGATATTAAAATCTGGTCCTGGCTAATTGGAAATAACCTGAAGCTTTTGACCACTAAGAGCAGGGAAGGTCGAAAGGAGTCCAGTTCTAGGGGTTGAATTTCTTTCCTTACTCATTTTGTAGTAGCAGATACATCTGGAACAGACTATTTATTTATTTATTTATTTGTTATTCTGTGACATCTTTTTAAGGTATTTTCTAAAAATATCACTGTGGTATATATTAGTGCCACCTTGTTTCAAGGAAACACATATATTACCACAAGAATAATCATGTGATTCAGTGCTTTGTGGCTGTAAGCTCATATTACCTTGATGTTACAGGAGGATTGTAGCTGCTGTTCTTTGTCAATTTGTTTTGTGCAATATCTCTTATTTTTCTTAAGGCAACATGCAACTGTTGTGGTTAGGCAGAGAACCGCTATATTCCCTTTGTCTCTTTTTTAGGTGTGCTCACACTGTAAAATATTGTGATAATTTCAGAAGGATATAGATGAAAGAATGGATTAAAAAATAAGTAACTCCATGTATGTCTCACACTTCAAACTTGTATCTTTCATGCACAGCCAAAAATCCGATTATGTATAAAGTTTTTCCCTCTTTATATTTGAACACTTATTTCAAAAAATCAAGTCCAAACTAATCAAGTCCACACCCTTGTACGTATACCCATTCCCTGAAGCAAAATTACTAGACAGGTTGTTGTACCACTGTTTTATTAAAAAAATTAATTGCCATTTAGTTCAGTTTATTTTTGCAGGTTGGTCAGAATAAATACCTTCTCTTCTCACATGTTTGGCTGCTCAGTCTCATCTGACTTTGCTCAGTGAGCGTTTGTGCCAATTTAAGCATGGGCCAACTTTGCAAAACAAAGTATAAAATGAAAGAAGCCACTATTGCCCAGGGGTATCAATTTTGTGGCTAGGACAGCTGATTTTACTGACAACATTATCAGCTGATGTTTCCAACCCAGATGATGAAAATGGGAAGATTTGAAACAGGCCATAACTTTGGCACAATTAAAATCAAAGTATTTGTTGAATTTCCAGGGGTTAGTGATCTACTAGTGACCACAACAGCTTTTAGCGTGGAGCCTGTCTGTGTCAGATTCAATTCAGATAATCATGGTCATCTTAAACACTTATGTGTGTTAAGTGTAATCTTTATCTCTTTTTGTAATAATGTTCAGGCACATGGGTTCATCGACACTGCGCCCTTGTGCAAGAACTTAGGCAGAAAAAGTTCCCGGATTACTTCATAATCGTGAAGGCCTTGTTCAGCTTTTAAAAGAGTTTACAAAAGCTCCTCAAAGTGAAAGCCTGGAGGTATCCTAACCCCACACAGTGAAGGTGCCAGTCAGTCACTGGGATGGGTCACAGAGGTTACCAGAGATAAAGGAATTTTGCAAACCCTGCATAGATGCTGCATGACTCAACACAGTGAGAGGGGAATGCACTCACTCCATCGAGCAATTTAATGTCCTGAAGTAATGAAACGATAAGTTTGTCTCACACAGTGGGCCTGTCAAAGAACAATAATAATGACAATGGGATTCCCTTAAGAAAACTCTGGAAAGTTTTACTTGGAATACTTTAAATCTTTTATTTTTCTGATGCAAAAGTCATAATTGAGTCTAGTAAGCTCCTGTGGCATGTGGTGAAATCAAGTTAAAGACTAACAATCAGAAATATTGAATCAGCCCTTTTTATCTATTGTACATGGCTGAAAGAATTAACCACTGTTATCCCTGTTGATCATTATAGTTTACTGAAGAGAAAAATACAGTTTGGTCCAGAAAGTGTGTACTTAATTTTATCTCAACTTATGTTTCATTTATGTATTGTTTTAGTCTTGAATTTGATTGAAATTAGAACCCTAAAATTAGAACTTATCATTCACTTGCAAGTATACTGAGCATCTCCTAAAAATAATGCATACTTGCATATGACATAGCATGTATTTTTAATGTCCACACTTCTGTAAAACTTCATATGCTTGTATTTAATGAAAACTTATCAAATTAATACTTGGAGAAAAAAGGAGGACAACATGTCACAACTGCTTCTTCTCAAAACAATAAGCATTTATAAAAAGCAGTCAGAATTTTTTTTAAAAAAACAAGTAAAACAAGGTAGCCTTTTTTTTCCCATGCTACACATTTACACTCTGCAGAAAGTCCGTACAAGCAGTTTATGTTAGGTTGCAACATGTTTATTTGGGTTTTTTAAGTTAAAGCTTATTTTTACAAGCTTTGCTCATGTACAGCAAGATGAAGGATGACTGTCATTCTATCTAATGAATGCTACAACAATTATACCCTCAAAATATGGTTTTAAATTTCTGCAGTAAGATGGAACCTGTACAAGGGTGAAGAAAGGCATTTCATTATCACTGCTGATAGCATGTAAGCTTTAGATAAATAACTAACTTTTTTTTGCTTTGTACACCTAGTTTCACTTTAGTTAACCATAAATTTAGTGTAAGCTTGTCACTAGCACAGCAAATATATGAATAACAGACACTTCATATTCAGCAGTAACTGGGCTTTATTATATCCAGTAATATCCAACACATAATGACTTGGAATGAAGCCATTTGCAGAGTACATCTTTGAAACCAGTTTCAGAAATCATGCATAATAGGGGAATGAAATATGGTTGCCCTACAGGAGTAATGCTTGGGCACTTTTTTTTCTAATTGTATTCTGTATTTCCTGAAGTGAAATCCATATTTGAGTACCCGCAAATGTGAACCTGGATTCCAAAATCTGCTGATTTTCTACCAAGAGTTCCCATCTGCTTTCTATTCTACTTGGCTCTAGTCTTATGTCAGAATATCTGATGTCACTGTAAAGCAAAAGGAAGGTAATTCGAAAGCATAAATATTCCATTAAGTTAAATTGCATTTACCACTGAAAGGTTAAGTTTTAAAGCAAACCCTGTTTTAAGGATAAAGTATTATTATCACCTGACCTAGCAAATGAACTGGTTAATCACTTGATTATTTCTCTCTGTAAAAAGACCTTAGCCTTTTACTTTGACATACACATTTCTAATTGCAGTGCTGGCCTATGGTAGGCCTGGTAACAGCATGGAGGTCCAGAAAAATATGGCAATTCATTTAAATTATACTTCATTTTACTTATTTATGATGGGTACCAATCAGAAGGAAAAGTTTGAAGATGGATGTTCAGCCTGTATTTAGATGTGTAGTTTTGTGGTCAGACTCACTGAGACATGAAGTGTGTTTGTCATGTAAGCAGAGAAACCCCCACAGAAGTTGGCAGCACAGGCAAGGTGTGGAAATGGCAGCCTTGCATCTTGAATACAAGATAAACAAAGACTTTCAAAGTTCATTAGACATCTACTACAAGATTGTTACTGCCTGCATTAAATATTTGTTATTTTGATAGCTATGAATCTATTTGTTTGGCTCATACAACTCAATATTTTTAGTTTACTTCACCTAAAGCCTTTGGGTTTTTTTGTGCTCTATATCACAGAGATAACATGTCAAACTATATTTTTCTAATCCTCTTAGGCCTGTATCTATTATGATATTAATTGGTGGAAAATAGCATTTAATAGTTATCCTATTATACAGTATTTTCCTTTATCACTACTGGTTTGTTTTGTATCTCTAGAGCTCAGATTTTCCTCTGGCTTTATTTCAGAACTTTTGAAAATTCAGAGCCTCAACAAAGGCATGAATGGAAGAATGATATCCTCGCTCCTTGGCTAGCACAAAGAAAGTGTAGTATATCTCCCCTTTGTTTCTAGCTAAGGATTTAGAATGGCTTTTAAAATATCTCAGATTACTTTTCTCACTTTGTTTATCCAATATGACCAATCATAGCAGGCTCTCTGCCAATCCCCTTGTTTAACTTATCAGCTTGCTTAGTTCTGTGGAATCTTTCTCATACATTTTTTCCCTTCACATGACACTCACCACAGGTGAAATTCATTCCTGAGTCTAGAGCCAGATCAAGGCTTTTGTGATAAGTTATTCCTTAAATTTATAGCAATATTATGAGGGCTTAAATTCATTTTAAGGACCTGGCATGTTCCTCTAAACAGGTGTGAGCTTTAACTATTAAGATAAATTTCTCTTCAGCTGGAAAACTTGCAGCTTTGGCTTTACTTTCAAACAATTTTAACTTTCAGTCTCCTTTACTATAAATGCAACTTGCTGTGAGAGAAGGCCATGGTAATGTGATGCTTAAACTTGATTTGCATGGAATACAAACAATGGCTGTTAACAGAGTTTCAGAATGATGTGGGGGACCAAATTATCCAGTAGTTTCAGTATGACTGATACAATGAAAACCTTTAGAAATTTCAGAAAACTCAACTGATACCTGCATGCTTGGTATTATCTACAGCTAAATTAACTGTGAGAAGTAGCTACCAAGAAAGTGGTTATAGTAATGATAAGGAAAAAAATGAGCTAATTTCACTTCTTGCCTTCTTCTTTTTGTAAATTAATAACTTTACTAGTTATTAACTAGTTACTAGTTACCCCTAGTTTAAATTAGATCAAGAAAATACTTTTATAATTTTTGTCTCCTCTTTAATTTTAGAGAAGAAAGGAAAAAAGTGAGACAGAAAAACTTACAGAAGCATACATAACCATAACCATAACTTACATAACCATTTTCTACTTCCAACCAAGAACCATTTTTCTGTTGGAAAACCAAGCATTCTCTTAGCACATGGGACATTTTCTGTTCTATGTCTCAGTCAAAAAGTCATATAGATTCACAATTCATGAACGATATGATATTTTTGATTTAATTCTAGGTTTCTGATGCATTTAATTATAGTGCTTTACATAATGATAAAGTCAGAATCTGTCCTGGAGGCAAGGTCTTATATTCCACTTTATGGTGGAAGCAGAACTTTTCTTGTGGGCCACCCTCTTTCCCCTGTGATGTAAGGCCCGTCGCTTCCATAAAGACCATACTGGTTTTTGTTCCTGGAATTTCACTAGGAAGTAGAAAAAAAAAGTCTTAGTGCACCTGTCACATCTCATGTTTTGATCAAACTGTTCAGTTGCACTCTGAAATTTGTAGCTGATGCAAATGATACCACAGCAGTTTTTGCTGTCCTTCTGGAAGGGTTTGTGGTACTAGGTGCAAATACAGGTGTAGTGCGTCTCTTCATCAGGCTCCGTGTGAAAAGGACTCCCACTATTCCCTGGCTATGCCTTTGTGGAACAGGTCCTCCTGCATGATGTTTCTTCTACTTATTTCATTTGAGTGCCTCTCCTTCCACTTTTAGTGATGCAAATCTGCCATGAAGGTATGCCATACATATGCTATGATCTCTTGGTGGGAAATGTGTGTCACACAATGGAGTGTTTACCTGGTCAGACTTGTCCTTTGCTGAAGTTGTGCATTTCTACCTGCTTATGGATGGCCACTACCTGATGGCTAAACATGGTATTGAGGGTACCTGCTAACAAAGGTAGTTTTTATGAAATGCTTCCTGGCAGCTTATAATTGGATGCATCTTTATAATACTAATAATATTAATAGTAATAACAATAACAGCAACAGTAAAGAAAAGAAAATTCTGTAATAAGCAGCAAAAATTGCTGACCAAGACAAAAGAATAAAGAGGAACTTCATTAAAGGAAAAAAAATCACAGGTTTTGCTTCTTATTTTTAATTCTTTTTCTTCTCCTTCTCAGTCTCCTACCTTCAGTTTGTCATTTAGTGATAACTGTTCTATCTTGGATAACGTCATTTCATAATTTCTTAATTATTTTCAAGTGTTCTAAAACTCCTGATTCACCTTCTATGATGTCTAATTCTTGATATATTAGACCCTGTTACTGCATTCACTGTTTTTGTCATACTTCCTTCCTCTTTTAATATCTGTCTTCACAATTGCTCAATCATTATCTTTTATATTATCCTGTTTCTCTTGTGCCTTATCTCTGTTTCACTCATCTTTTCCATCCCTGCAGCTGGCCTCCCTCTCCTGCCACCTCTTTGGAGTCTAAAACTAGGCATGCATCATCATCTCATATGCATTGATTTTTTTCTAAGTGCATCTGCTTGTCTCTAGTTCTGCTACTTGATCTTTCAGTACCATGAATGATAACATTTGCAAATGTTCAGTTTTTCTTCACCATTTCATCCCTTCACAGGATAAAAAAAAATTGTATTTCATACCTGAAAATCTGTCACCACTTGAGAAATCCCCAGTATATTACACAAATGTTAATGGTTTACTGTTCTGGCATTAAAAGCTATCTTTTAGAAGAGGTTGTACATGAGGTCTATGGCAAGTGTCATTTTCTTGTCTTAAGACTATCTCCACCTAAGTCAGAGCAACTTGCCCTATTGGGGAGAAGAAATTAACTCGAACTGCTGCCACAGAAGTGGTAATGGTGTCTGAGCTAACCAGGTTAAGTTAGTCTAGATAGCTCTGTGCTTCAGGGAACTAACTTCTGAGCAGCCATACCCTAGGAATAGTGAAATAATTAGGAAGCAGTCTCAGATAACTCATGAGAGGAGTTAATTATTTTAAGGTATTGCTTTATAGGCTAGAAAACTGAGATTTTTTTAATTAGTCGTTTCAAATTCCTCAGTTCCACCCTCTAAAAATCAAGCCTTTTAAACTCAGGATGGTTGCATGAAGTCGGGGCAATCAAAATCGTACATCACTATTAAACACAGTGGTCGTGCAATTATTCTAAAGGATATGTTTGACACTACATTATTTCCTGATTAACAGTGTTTTTTCTGACTTCCCTTGTTGTGAGGATGACAAAAATATTTCTGTCTTAGATGTTTCTCCAGTCCCTTTGGGTAGCGAAACCTCAATAGTTATTTAATTTTCAACTTCTGGTCATGAGATTCTCTTCTGGTTATTGTGCCTGAGAGGTAGAAAAAAATTCTTTTTCCCTTTTTGCATCTCAGAAAGCCTAACAGGTTGTCCAAGGAATCCCTAGAGATATAAACCTGGATCTTCTGCCTCACTACAACTTGTTATTTCCAGATTCCTATTGAATATCTAAAATAATGATCAATGAAGGCCTGAGGTAAATGGAGGTTGTTGTATCAGTCTGTATCATAAAAATCAATTATGTTCCTTTAAGCTCTGTTTCCTAGCTATTAAACAAGTTTCTGGTGAGTGAGACAGGATTTTCATAAACAGCATATGGAGCTGACTGGGAACCAGTTTTACTTTTTACTTTTTAAAAAAAAATAATTACCCTGACTCTACCAATGTTAGATAAAATTGATCATCTCCATGAGATCCTTCAGGAACATACAATAGGATAGTCTTCTGGCTGTTTTGGGGTGTGTTTTTTTATCCTTTTTTCCTCTCAGCAGGATTTTCCCTCCTTAACGTCACATTTTTGGCCATATTTTTACCTTCATTAAAATAAACAAACAAACAAAGAAAAGCTGTGGGAAAGATCTGCTCAGACTATTTTGGAAGTATTTGAGGGTTTTAATCTGTATCCTACCATTAAAGGAACAGCAGAGATGAAAAGCTGGGAGCGTAATCATTGAGTCTTTGAGGCCGGCAGAGGCAAAGGTAAATTCTGGGCCCTCTGTGGTGTGGTGGAGAGGTTTCTTTTTGGTGAAGATAAGACTTCAGTAGGAAATATCCAACACCCTCTTCTCACAGTAGCTGTTGATTGTTGCTCCAAGGTGTTGCAGAGATGAAAAAGGTGAGGAAGGTCAGCAGCCTGGGCTCTTGTTGAAGTACTTACCCAGGCCAGAGCCAGTGAGGGTCACCTCAACAGTTCAGTTCTTCAGGTGTGTGAGATACAAACCAGCTCTTGCTCCAAGAGCCACGTGTGATAGGGAGATGTGAAGAACTCGTTTTTTTTTGTTTTGGAGTGAGGCATACAATAAAATGTTGAAGGAGTCACGCAGATCTGTGTTAATTGAAACATAATTAATTGAGCATGACTAAAATCTATCAAAGTTCATCCACCTGAAACCAGCACAGCAGGGCTGCACTAAGCTAAGGAGTAGAGGGGCTCATATACACTGTTTACATACAGGGAACAGAAATGCTTCCTTATTCCTCTTTCAGGGTGCTATTACCTAGACCATGTAAATTCAGCTCAAAAAAATCTGGAACAAAAAAAGTCAAGTTGCCTTGAGTAGGACCAGTGACCGTCTCTTCTGTCTCACACTGTCCCAAAAAATAGCAGCCTCTTGAAGAGGGGCAGAGTTCTTGTGAATATAAAGGGACAATTAAGAGCAAAAAAAGGCATAACACTTTATAGGTCCCTTCACATTTTTTTATTATTCTTTCCCCATCTCTTTTCCCTTTAGTGGGAGGTACTATGCAGTCTATCATATTTTAATGTGAAACATTTGTGCACACATTAAATCTTGTGATTGCTACTTGCCCTGGCACTATTGGGTAATGATTTGGATCATGGCTGTCTTCATATTCTGCACTTTAAAATTGTAATAAAAACTCTGAATATTTTATTTTGCAGTCATTCTCTCCTCTCTATGAGTAAATATATATTGAAATGAGGTAAAGTTCAGAAACATTATATTGGATTGTGATGGAATCAAGATGTAAGGACATCTGTCAGAAACAACCTCGAGGCTAATATTTTCACAGTAAAGTTTCTCTTTATTTATATATAGGGTGAGAAAATGATTCTCATATATGATTTCCCCTTGTCTCAACTACAGGCTTTTCCTGAGGAAAGGCAGTTGGCTCAGATTTTAACCCTTTGTCCCCTTTCCTTGTTTTTTTTGGCTACTGGTACAGCAAAAATTATTATTTTTTATGTTAGAGCCAATTACATTACTGGCTGCACATGTCTGACAGACCATCAAAATTTAATTGCCACAAAAATTGCTTGCAAAAAATCAAACGGCCTGAGTAAATTCTCACTTTGATTCTGTAAGCTTATTTGATAATAAAATAGGGAAAATGCAAGAAAACAGTAGCTTATAGTTATTATTTATGCACTAGCATCAGAATTTTTGTGTATCCTCCTTCACAGATTAAAACCAGACTGTCAGTTCTGAAGATCTTACTTTTATAGGAATCAAATTTATTTATGATTTGTTCTTCCCAGAATCAGTGCTTGCATACAGAACTGAGCTATATATAAAGCTATGAAATTATAAAACAAGTGAAAAAAAAATCAGATCTGTGCAAGAGAACTATGCAGTATAAAGTATATTTCTTATTCCAGTTTACTGGCAAGTGGTTTATATATTTGACAGCCTTTGAATTAATAGAATTATTAGATAGCTTAATATAAATGTTTCCATCTCCTTCTATCAACATCAGAATTAGAATGGTATAGATAAATATTATTTTATTTAGTCATAAGAATATTTTCCAGCTTTTCAGCTGATAAAATAATTGAGTCTGGAAAGTAGATAAAACAATCAAATTAGATAAATATTCCCTCCCTGCCTCACACATGTGAAGAATCAAAAGTTTGTGATTAAAATACATTCAAAGGTACCCAGAGAAGTCTCATGTTTTAACACAAAACTGGCAAGACTTGAGTCCTCATTTTACAGATAAATTGCTTTTGTTGTTATTTCACCCTTGCAAAACAATGATTAGTGGAATTCTGACACCTGTGAAGCCCATTTTGTTTATTAGCTAAAGTAAATCATAGCTTCAGCTTTAAACTTCGTTGGTGGGGTTTATGTTCTTTTCAGCTCTAACCTGCCTTGACTCAATCAGTCTTTGATGTGTTGGATGGACATTAATAGAAAGAACAAGATATGCCATAGAAAACAAGAGGAAGCGATTTTACTGCAGTACATAAGCCTGTTTAGAGCTGGATCCAACATCCTCTGAGCAAAGTTCCTCCTGATGTCAGTGGAGCAGGAAACATAAGGAGAACAGACATAACAATTGGATTTGCTTGCTTTTCACACAGAATACTACTCATAACAGGGAAGGGGACCTCTGTGAAAATAGAGAAACTCCTATAGGCAAAAAGCCATCCATAAAATAAACTATAACCACTGAAAATAGTTTAGCCCTCTTGGGACATTTAGTAACTAATTTTGTTTCAGGTAAAGAAAATAAATCCTATTATGAATCCTATTATTTGCTGGTTGCAGACGATACGAATCAGTAGCATGGAGAAGTAAATCTTTGGACTCTGCCCTGCACTTGGAAGGAGCAGAGGTGGAATATATTTCTTCAATTTAGGTGTCCCTGATGCCTGTGAATATCCCCTGCTTGACCTCCTGTGTGAGTGTCCTTGTTTGTGCATGTCTGTGTATCCAGGGTCAGGAGAAAGCAAAATGGATCAATAATTCCCATCAGACTGGTGGGAAAACCTGAAGTATGGGGAGATAATTGAAATAAATGGCAGATGGCTGAGCTTGGAAAACTGAAATCCTGATCTTATACACCATATAGGGAAATGAGGGCTGTTCAGGGTTGTCTCAGGTCATCTTAGTTGAAACAAGAAAGCTAAATGCTTTCTTGAACTGGAAACCCATGCAAGGAAATATCTAGGCAAGTGTTTAAATCACTCTGTTTTACAGAGGTGTCCTTCCCTCTGAAAGGACCCAAGGCATGTGAGCAGGGAAGGTGCTGACACACACACACAAATAAGTCCCCCTGTCTGGCTGGTCAGGGGATCCCCTCTTATACAGGGTACAGGATGGAGAGTGAAAGCCTCATAGTCAGAAACTGGTGGTTTCTGAGGTTAGGGATCATGCTTTGGATCACACCTGTCCCAAGAACCAGAACATCTGTTATTGACTCCTAGGCCCATAAACACTTTCTACATGTAAAATACTTCACAAATGAGAAGCAGGATCTGCCAAATGTTCTTTCTACTGCAAAATGGAAGAGCATAACTCACAAATGAAGCACTATTAGAAAACACCACACAACTCAAACCAACAAGAAACTTCCTGCTTTTCCAAAAATGTAACAATTTCATTTCAATACAATTATTTCCTGGATAAAAGAGCTCTAGACCCTGTAGAAATATAGAGTCAAAATGGAGGAAAGAGGTTGTTGAGGCAGTTTCTATTTTACCTCTGAACCTGATCCCACTGAAAGAAGTATTGTAATTACACTTAATGGGCATGGAAAATTATATTTTTTTCTGTAAACAGATCTCCCAAAAGATTTTCCTATATTAACAGTAAGTGGACATACATGTATAAAAAAAAAAAAAAAAAAAGAGAAGAGAAGAAAGATATAGTCAATTCTCTGCCCCTCATTTTGCAACCAAATTTCACAAGTGTGGTTTAAATCTATGTCAGCATTAGAATTTCACTCATAAAACCAAATATATTTGCTGACTTGTTTCAATTAGTTTACAAAGGTAACTTTTTTTCCAATTAAACGTCTATTAGAGACTTTTGAGTAGCAATGATTTTAAAAAAATAAACTACTAGAGTTTTTAGCTTTTAACTTTTAATTGAAAAAGAAGTCTGTTTTTTTTTTTCAGGAGCCATAAATATGAACATTAGTTGACTAGAAACAATTACTTCTAGAAATGCATGATCAATTTTAATATGTTTAGTGAAAGAGTAGTTTTAGAGAAAATAAGTATTTTGTCACATAACACCCTTAAAATATAAACAAAAGAGCAATTGGAAAATAAAATTCTTTTTTTGCAGTGATCATCCATATAGGTATTCAAAGGGCATATCTAAACTCATAACTTTTTATTCTCTTAGACGTTGTAAGAACAGAATCACTGTTGCTTGACTTTCTGATTTGTGTGAGCATCTCTTTGAACTTTCTGTATTAAAAACTCATCTTTAAAAAGGCAGATGTCAGTAAGGTTAATGTTTTGGACCAACATACTTTTAACATCTCCTATGGAGGCAGAATGGCTACCACATAACGTGTGCAGTAGAGCATAGCATCACAAGCTATTAATATACAGGCAAAACTTTCAGGGAAAGACACTTCTCATTGACTAGCTTTACTAACAGAAGAGGGTCAAATTACAAGAGCCCCATACCCTTGTTCATGGGGAAATAGGTAAACCACCATCTGTGCTTTGGCAGAAATGTAGCTTTCAGTATAGATATCTGTGGTAAAGAACGGTATAGAAATCTCTGCTTGCATACAATGTAAGTTTTACAGCTGCTTCTGAAATAGCCAGCTCTGGTTATTGTTAAACACAGGAAAAAACCCTGTATGAAATTGATTAGTGTAAGTCCTTCTGATCCTTCCAAAAAATTCCCTGCATTGTGCTAGGTAGCTACGGAGCCTATTATAATATGTATAGCACAATGCATTCATTCAGTGGGACATAAGCTTACTGCAAAGTTATATTAATTAACAAACATTGTGAGGGTTCAGCAGCAAGAACTGTTTTTCTAACAAACAGGATTTTTATTCTCAGGTTGTTTTTTTGGGCTCTTGATACAACATAGCCTTTTAAAAATTGATGATAGTTCAGCCTGTGGTTTTATATGTCTGCTTAGTTTTTTTAATATTTATGGTCAAAAGCTATAATATGCCATCTATGTTTTTGTTCTGAAGCACAATTTGGTCAAAAATAATTTTACTTTTTCAGAGAGCTTAATCTGATGTTAACAGTTTATCTGTTGTTTTTATGAAAATCCGTGTAAATTATGTGGTGGTGGGACAAATGTACATTAAGTTGCAAAAAATCCAGCTTGTAGATGCAGCAAAATGAAACTCTGTGTACAATACCCAGAATTATTCCCTCTCATTCACACAGCATTGTTGTATTTCTTTCTCCATTTAATTTAGGAATAACTGTATGGGATTAAATCCTGTGTACCTGATAGCCTGGTACATCCAGAAGAGAGAATAAAGCTCAAGAGAACAAAAACATTAAGATGCACATGATTTGAGGATAATTGTCTTAAGTGAAAAACATTTTAACAGAGCACTAATGTATCCAGTAAGATTGTCTTGCCTTCCGGTTATCTTGATAGTGTCACAGCACGATGATCCCTGTTCATCTCAGACTGATCCCATACTATTTGTATGCAGCATATAAATCATTTAATAAATCTGCTTTAGGAAGCTATTTGCAATTTTGTGTCTCATAGAAGTATGACATCAGATTTCATGGTCTTATCCAATTTTACGACGTGTTCCCCAGTTGCTGTAGCAACACTGTTGCTATGGATTACACAGTGGGAGTCAGTAGGGTCAGCAAAGATCAGAGCCCCGCCATTCTTCATTCAAAGGCAATTGTCCCTGAAAAATGTGACTTACTTCAATATTTAAGGCCTGGGTACTGATATTAAACTAGAATGATACTTCTGTTAAAAACCCATAATTAACCTTGTCTTCAACTCTAGGTCACACATTAATAGCAATTTCATAAAGTGGACATTCCTCTGTCTTTCATTCTTGAAAGCCTAGACAGGTTTTAAATAATATGTCTCTTGGAAAAATACATGGGTAATCGTTGCAATTTATTTCATGTCATTATCTAAGCCCTTGAGACCTCACATTCCCAGCTCCTCTCCCTGAGGTAATTGCATACATCTTGGGAATGTGTGAAATGGTGTTAATATTCAGCACACCATGCCTTTTCAGAGGATCTGCAGCCTACAGTGGTGTACTGCCTAGATGTTTCTCTGTAGAAACTATTTTTGGGCAAATGTAATACATAGCAATTCTTTACAGAACCAGGGTCCCAGGTTGCTTAATGATCAGACAAAGTTTTTAATGGTTTCAGTTGAAAAGTTATACTCTGCAATTGGTTGATGCAGAGTATATCTCATCAACTGATACATTCTATCAGTTCTGTTTTTCTTTCCTCAAATGAGTATCAGCAGTATCATTTCTAGCTGGAAGTCATTCTTATGCCTAATGCCTGTTTCATAATATTTATACCTTTTCTGAATTTTCTGGGAGAGAAATTTACTTATACAAAGACTGTTTCAGATTTAAAGTTTTAGGGTGCAATGACTGAGCTCTGTACTCTCCTATCTTGCATTATCATTACCTTGTACAAACCACATTCAAAAAATACCCTTACTCAAGGGCAAGGCAATAAACAATCAAGTTCGAGGTGCTTAAAAGCATTAGAATTTAATTTATATCCTGTGGAATTTAACTTGAAAAATAGCATGAGTGTCCTCTTTTCCTGCTTACTTCACAGTATCAATTGAAACTACATAAGTTACAACAACCTATTGAAAAAACTAGAATAAACCTTCTCTTCACAGTATCTTTCTTTGTTGCTCCTTGATTAGAGTTCCTGATAAAGAATACATTCCCATCTCTTAAAGGCACAGAAGTTAATAACATTTCTTTCTGAAGTAGTTAATTACTTTGCAAACTTATTTTGTAATTTAGCCTTGAACTGCCCTGCAAAGCCATCAGGTACACCCATTTAACATAGAAGACAGCTGAGGCATGCCACAGATGCAATTTAAAAAAAAAATAAAAATCTACTTTTCTCAAAATCAAACACACATGCTGTACTGCAAAGGTTGTACTTTCACACCTTTGTTTAATGGAATTGAATTTTTGACCATTTTCTAAATCACCACCTATACAATCTTGAAGGGCAAACCTATTCTCCTGTCCTCCACAAAACCTGAGCAGTTACTGGTCTTCGGTGACTTGCTGCAAAACCCCCTAAGAGAGCATAGAGCAATCAGGATTTATCTCACCCACTGACTGTGAGGAAGTGAAGACTCTAGTTTAAATTCATTGTCTACAGTAATGGAGTGAGATATCATAAGAATCATAGAATCATAGAATGGCTAAAGTTGTAAGGGACCTTAAAGATCATCTAGTTCTAACCCCCCTGTCATGGTCAGGGACACTTCCCACTAGACCAGGTTGCTCAAAGCCCCATCCAGCATGGTCTTTGAACACTTCCAGAGAAGGGGCATCCACAACTTCTCCAGGTAACTTCTTCCAGTGTCTCATCACCCTCACACTAAAGGATTTCTTCCTAATGCAGAAACTAATGCCACATCTAACCATAGATGTCTCAAGTGCCACACCTAATGCCACATTTAACCACTTCACTCTGTCCCAGCAAGCTTTTTTGGATGGATAGGCTTTGAGGGGGAATTCCCAGTTCTATTGCTCCCCTGTACTTGAGAGAGCTATGTAATTTGTTGTGGAAGAAAGTTTTATTCAGTATATGTTCATGGCATAATGCATTCTCCATAGGCTGAAATCTCACTGTTGACTTCAGTGAAGATCTCTTTTTAAAAATATATGAATTCTCCTTTCTCCCTTGCATTTACATTACATTATTATTTCAGGTATCTTAAATGTCAAATTATGAGTGTTCTTATTAGAGCAATGATTTTTGTTGAAAAGACAAGGCTTGCTTTCCTCTGAAATGGTAACAATGATTCCACGGTGATGGTCAGTTCTGTAAATCTTAATCAAAGGTGTTTTTTCTGTGAGGTTTGTAGGGCTATTCAAGCAATTTTTTCCCATGACAAGTTAAAGAAAGCATACTGTCTGTTACTCTGATGACATTAGCTATGCAGATGAAACATGAAAAATAATTACTTTATCTAGCTACCATTTTTACTCTAATTCAATTTAAAAAGGATGGAATACCGGTGACATGACATACTCAATTCAGAAATCATATGAAGAGTAAGACTGATGCTGGAAAAATTTAATAAATCAACACTTGCTTGGTTATTGGAAACATTGCTTTATAAACAGTCAGTTACTTTCTTGGGTAATTAACACTCAGAAACACAAATGTAATTTCAAAAAATACAAATTATTTCAACATCACACAATGAAATGAAAGTTGATATAACTGATGGACTTGTTAATGGCATAACATCACAAACTAATGCACATGGGAAAACAAATTTTTATACATTTTCTTCTACTCTGAAGTTAGATCCGAACTTCATTCACACGTCAACTCATCTTTTCCAATTAACAACACGGTTTGGAATGACTTTCCTTTTTCATGTAATCATTTTTAATAAACCTTCTGATCAACTGCACCTCATTATCTTTCGTGAAGAACTGAGATAGTCAAGATGATTACTTAAAGCAGTTAAAACTGCTTTATACTTATTTAACTTTGAAGGTATAAGAACAAATGTGAAGGAAATTGGCAATATTTACTTTGTTAAATTCTTAAAGAGTTTTAAAAATATGTTCAAGATAGATTATCTTTTAGACCAATATTAATAATAATTGTAATCTTCGGCTTTTACCTTGTAAAAGAATGTTTTTAAAGGTGATGCATTTAAATATAACAAATGAAGTGGGCTTTTTTCAGTCTATTTTCCTCTTACATTCAAATGGGAAGCTATTTAGAAATCTATAGAAAAAACTAAAAGCCGAAGTAAAAATGTAACAGTGTTTGATACAATGGTGTTATCACATCTAAATTATTCTACTGTATTTATTTTTCAGCCAAGTTTTCTTTCTTCTTGCTTTGATTTTCTTCACTTTTAAGCAGCCAACGAGGCAATTGTGCATTTTTCTGTTTGCTGAGTATCACCTGTAGCTCCAAATTAAAACATACCATTGTAATTAGATTTTAAATACATATCATCTAAAAGGGCAAATGACCAGTTCTTACTAGATAAATTGCCACACTGAGGTTATAATCAGTTTAATCTTTACCTTTATTTATTTATTTATTAATTTATTTTCTAGAGGAATATTTTGCAAGTAGCCCAATCCACTGAAGTCAATGGGGCTACCCTGGGTGGAAGAGTAATTCAGGATAAGTAGGCATAGCAGCATTTAGCCCTGTGAAATGTGTTATAAATAGGATCTAATTTCTTCACTTTCTTTTTTTTTTTTTTTCCTTTTTTTTTTTTTTCCTCTTCTCATTTTCTCCTTCTCTTTTGTAATTTTCTCTGTTTAATTAGAAATGATATAAAATTGAGTCACAGCTTTCCTTTCACCATACAGGTCACTTAATACCATCCTCCCTCCTTCTGTGTCAAGGGAAGCTGAATGGCATTTCCTGAACTCCGTTTCAATAGAAACCTACAAATACAGTTTAACAAAGAGATCACGGGATACTGTAAGGATGAGGCAGGTTCCTTTTTATTTTCTGAAGGTGTGAATAGCCCCACTAATTACACACCTGCACTCTCAGACACACATTTTTTTCCTCGCAGTCTCTTCTCCCCATCCAGCACCTCTGTACCAGGAGGGCTGAAAGCCAGGCACAAAGAAGGTATGCTGTTTATTCCCCGTGTAAACAAAGCGTGGGTCCCCAGCCTCTGCCAGCTCACTGTTGAGTGAGATAAGCAGACCTCCTATTGCTGAATTATGATCTTTCTTTCAGGCTTATGCCCCCAGGATCTCTAGCAATCCCTCTAACGGCTTGAAAAATGGGAGCGTTTTCAAAGACAAGCTTGCTGGTACTGTGACTGACAGACTATGAAACCTTGTTGTTATTCACACGTTGAGAAAAGACCATTCGTTCGATTTCAGCTCGTCTTTTCACTGAACTGTTTCCCAAGCAGTTATTTAAGTGATGATAACAATTTTTTAATTGCAGGTTTAATTACAGGGAAAAGTCAATTATCTCATAGGTACAGCATTTTACATAACGAAGGAGCCAATTTAAAAACAACAACAACAGAAATTAAATCATGGCTCTCTCAAATATTTATGTTGCTGAAATTTCATAGTGTATTTTTTTCAAATAATCTTTGTTTGGTATGGCTATCAGAAATGGCTTATTGTATTTAAGATGTTGAGGAGTAGCTGTTAATTGTAGCAGCAGCTTCTCAGGAAAACATTTTGAAAGCATTTAGATGATTTCTTAAAAAATTTATTGATCTCTACTGCTGGATCAGATCTTCCACTGGTGCAAATCAAGCCAGCTGTAGTGACAGCTGTGAATGTCCCTTTACATCTGAGGAATATTTGGCCACTTTTTGTCAAGCATATGTCTCAGGTTGGGTTAAATTTATGAACAGGTAGGAGTCTAGGAGTACATACTGAAACAAAAGTGACATTGATTCCCTGCATTAAATTTAAATAAATGTAAAAATACAGTAATTCACTGGAAGTTTTGCCTAAATACAGATTGAGCACAAATTTTGCTCAATATTGGACCATAAGTATATTCAGTTACAGCTTTTGATGTCAGTCTCACAGGGAAAATCCCCGTCATTTTTCAAAATTTTTTCCAGATCACTAGTACAATGGCTGTCTGTTTTTTAATACAGTAAATATTTATAAGGAAAACTGCTTCTCCACAATAATATAACAGCTGTCTGCCCCAACATCCCCTAGTGATTCCCTCTATTACTGTGCTGCTGTTCCAGTCAATCATTCCAGTTTCTTGAATCAGCAAGGCTTTCAAAGTCTCTCATTCATGCAGATGGATATGGAGAAACCTGTTGAGTTCACAGCAGATCCAGTCTTAGGAGAAAAGGAGAAAAAAAAAAAGGTAGAAAAGTGCCTTCAAAAGCAGTATCAGCACCAAAGCTGTGTTAGGCAACGGGACACTGTTGATGGGAACACAGGAACAGATTGAGCAATCTGCACCTACCCAAACAGGAGAATGAGGGAGACTTCTTTTCTCCTGTGAACTGTAAGTGCAAGTAGAGTCTTGCTATGTTTGGATGGCAGTAATCCCTGGTATTGTACCATGTAATGAGTCTGAGGTTCAGCTGTGGCTTCCCTGTTGTAGGGCCAGTCAGGCAATAAGGAGCCTGCCACCGTTGCCCAAGGCTGATGTGGTGCTTCTCTTTCCAATCACGGTCTGTCATAAGCTATGGGCAATACTGGCAAAGTCTACACTGATGATGCTGTCCAGAAAACAAATGCCTGTACAACAACCTCACTATTAGACTCAGTTACTGCCTCTTCTGCAAGTTCACTCTGTGGAGCAAGCAGAGGAAGATGGGAATGCTGAGTGTTGCCAGACATGCTCTTGCAGCCCTTCCCAGGCTGACTGTAAAGCAGACCTACAATGGGGTACATAAGTATTCTGTCAGAGCACTGGTGCAAGGCAGCACTGTTGCTTTGCAACCCCACGGGGGATAAGGTCTCTGTGCCCTTTTTTTCATGTAAGCTCACCAAGGAGGGGTGTACCTTTGTGACTTCTAAGAGTGAGGGAGGTGGAACATTAGGTTCTCATTAAATTAGAGCTCAGACATTCACATTTAATATCAGTCTTTGAGTGTAATAGTGTTGTCCTTCCTTCAGAAAGATATATATATGACTAATTTAACCTGAGGTGCTAGAGAAAGGAGCACAGACATGGAATATCTCTAGTGCTCCTGATTTCTGAACAAAGCTGTTGAGAACACTGGGTGGACTTCAAGGTTTATCATAGCAAACGCAGTCCTTCACTGCTTACTTATACACCTGTTTAACACCAGGATTTCTTAGTACCCCATAGGCTTCTTGTTATATGGGCTTCCGAGGCAACCCCAACACCGGAAGCAAGATGGAGTCTGAAAGGTATGAGGATGTTCAATTATGAAGACTGAAAACAAATATTCTTCGGGCTCTACAGGGTTCTTTTTACATCTTCCAGAAATGCCTTAAGCAATATGCATAACAACTGTTTCTTGTGGTTGTTCCCCCTCTCAAGAGAGAATTTGTGTAGGCAATGCTGTGGGCCAAGAACTGTATATACCCCGTGGCATGGGTTTTTTTCAGTGGAACCCACAAAATTGGTCACTTTTGGCTTTTGATTAAAGAAATTAAAACAGCTCACCACTGCTTGCCTTCTATTGCCATTCACCATGAAGGCAATGTAGGGCTCTTATCTTAAGCTCTGATGTTCAGAGGAGTAAGTAAAGTCTGAGTATGTCACTTACAAGATGTATTGTATGAATCGTGGGCTGATTTGGAGACTTGAGCAGGGTTGCAGCAGTCACAGAAATGAGATTTTGGAACATCACTACATCTATTGTTGTTTGGTGAGCATGTTTGATGGAGTTGTCATAGTTTGTTTGAATGTGTAGGCAAGAAGGATAACATTTTGCTCAGTAGAGATTTCAGGACATAATGGATATCTGCTTCTTAGGGTATTTTAAAATTAATTTAGAGTTTCTAATAGTCACTCCAACTTACCTAGTGAAAAAATTAACCTCAAGAAGGGCTAAAGGACTAGTAGTCCTATTTGTAGTATAGGTATCTGGAACAAAGGTCAAAAACCTTTTAAAGTATACCATTCTTCAGAGCATGTCTGAAACGCTCTGCATCTATTTTGACTGCTTTGATAGTTCTGCCAGAGCTAATGGTAAAATATAGGAAACACAGATAAGTAGAAATAATATAATTCCAAGTGTAACAGCTATAGTTATCTAAATGTAGTCACTGAAAACAAATAGTATCTATATAATTGTAGATGTGTGTGGTGTTCCATTATAAGTGTTTTTTATCTGTGGAAATTTACATGAGAAATTGTCTAAAATTAATATTCTAATAAATAATTGACTAAGAAGTACATATCGTACACAGCATTGTCTTCCCTTGGTCTTAGGAAGTCAAGTGCAAAGAATTTTACAAGTCTTTCAAAAGCTCCCCTTGATCCATTGAGCTTTAAATAGATTAGTCTCAAGGGAAAGTCAACTTTCCAGACACTGCAATTACAGTGAATGATAGCAAGCCAGAGACATCTGTTTAATGGAAACCTACAGACCAACAGAGGTAACTACATAATTTTCTTTTTCTTTCTCCCTACACCAGGGATTCAAAAAAAAAAAAAAAAAAAAAAAAAAAAAAAAAAAAGTAATAAGATATATTTGGGATATTTGGCACAGACTGAGAAAATTATGAGTGATTGAAATTAGCTCTTCACATACCAGAGAGACAGACATCAGAACGCTAGGAAGAAATATTATTTTTTGTTTCTGGACTCATTCGAATGTTAATAAAACTGCTATGTGGAACACTGAGGACTCAACATCATAACTCACAGAAAAACTTGCTGAAGAGAGGAATTATATACAAAGCACCTATTACTCTATGAAGACTTTTAAGCAGAGGGACAAGCACTTCTAAACACAAGAAAGATCCAAATTTCAAGACATAAACATAATGTTAAGAACTCTAAGCCCCACCAATAAAATGACTAAGGCTCTACAGCCGCAGTATTTTATGCCATACTCCTTTCAGGGTTCAGAAAAGAAGCATTTTTGGGGGTTGTAGGTCTAAAGGACTGTGAACACTGCTTGGAAAAGATGTTAAATTAAGCCAGAAGCCAATTACAATGTATGCAGCAACAGTAGTGGTTCAGTCAGCCATAGTCTGTCCTTTTAGTCAGCGTTGGTGTGCAGGAACTCATTAGCATCACATTTCTGTTGAGCTGCAAGTACTGCATTAATGAAAAAATTACAAAATGCAGAGTGAAGGTAGTGTTTTTTGAGGTAATTCCCCAAACAGGAGGGAGTCTCTGAAAGGAAAAATCCACTGTGTCACTGAAAACATTTGCCACTGGGAAAGCTTTTAGGCTTTTGTGGGTGATGTAATGTGAAGATGTCATGAAAGTGCTAAACTTATCCAGGTGTCAAAACTAAACTTTAATTCTTTAGATGACCACAGAATGGATGTGGAGGAAGCTTTATCACCTGTTTCCCATTTCTGGTATAGCTTGGTCAAGGTTAGAACCTATAATTCAGATTGCCAAAGTGAGTTGAGAAAGATGTCACAGATGTATTTGGCCTAACAGAGAGTTTTATAATGGGCACAGAAAATGGGTTCCCTGAACAGTTTAAAAAGCAGCTCATTGTTGGGCCTTCTGTATAGTATTATTCTCATTGTATATACATCATGGTATTTTTCACTTTCTTCATCTTCCCTTAGGAAGGGTATAGAATTTAGCAGCATCTGAAGATTCTACCATGGCAGCCACACATAACTCAAAAAAATTGTTAGGTTCACTTCTTTTTTTAGAGAAACATATTCTGAAAAGATCTGAAGAAACTGGTAATTTATAAAATAAATAATAGAAGAAAGATGATCCTGGGTAATCTTTTGCTGTTATATATGACCAGAAAAATTGTATAACGTAGAAATTGTCCATAGGAAAAATCTTGAATGAGCTCATGATGTGAAGCTACTGTTTCTGGAATATAAATGTCTGCCCATAGCAGCAGCTAGTACATAAATTTTTTTATATCAGTTGCTGCTTATTGAGTCTCATCATGATTTAGCCTACTCCTGTCTCCCTCATGCAGTTATCCTGTCCTGCTGAATCCTTAAAATTCCTTTTTAAAAATACAGAGTTATGCAATCTTTTGGATGTATTTGGAAGCCTCCCTATCAATGTACAGTGCAGTGAACTTGTATTCACAAAAAATAGGAAACTAAAAGCTTATTTGCTAGTATGAAACTTTCATGTAACCTCCAGAGGCCCATGCCATTTCATGCATACCAAAAACTACAATCATCAGTCATTTGTTGGATACTCGAGGTGCACATATTTTTTTCACTCCATTACTGGACTACCTCTTCCCAAAACAAGACACTAATCTGAACACAAGCAGCAAAGAAAGAAAATTAAAAATTATATTTTTGTGCTTGGCTCTTGATTTTCAAGACTTGTTATACTACTAGGTTACTGAGTTTTATATGGCTGAATGTTTTGCTTTTTTATGATTTTGTGTGGGACATTTGAGGTCAGGAAGAAATCTAATTATGATGAATCTTCTGCAGCCTTGAAAATCAAGTTGGGGTGATTTGGCTGCTCAGAGTGAATGCTGGGTTTGGGTACCAATAGGGGCATGTGTTACAGACCCTGTTGCATCTCCTTAAATCCACCAGTGATTTTTGATCTTTCAGAATCTGTGCTACTTCACAGTGTTCAAGTATAGATATTTAATTTGGAAGTATAAAAGGATGATGCTTGAACTATGACCAAGCACTCTATTTTCTCTTCCTTAAAGTAATTTTTAAATAAAATCTTCAAATTATCCATTATAACTTTGTGTTCCTTGAAGTATGTGTTTAGTGACAAACTTGTAATGCTATATAAAAATCTATTGTATAGCTTATATCTAACAAGTTCTCTTCTTCCTCAGAGCCACTAAATATCATTTATAAATCTTCACAACCCGTTTTCTTCCCCAACCTGTATCTTATCAATCTTTGATCTATAATAATTTCTCACACTTCTGTTGCTTAATCAGAATCTGTCTGTATGAGGCAGTAGTATTGCTTCAAAGCTCTTTAATCGCTGTATTGAATTAATGCAATTACATGCCTGATGCATTAGAAATCTCACCTCTGGTCTCCATATTCGCAGCTCCTTTTGAGTCCTTTGTAGCCTTCTTTTCACCATCCTCCACAGTTTTTTCTGTTAATGTTACTAAGCAGAGCAGTACATAGAGAGATGTTTTCAGTAGAAAGGAGGAGGAAGAATACCACACAAGCAAATAAAATAAGTGTTGCTTTATTTTTTTAACTAAGTGGAATCACTGCAGGTATAATTGAAATGGGTTTTGTGTTTAAGAAGGAACTTTTACTATTCCAATATCATACTCTTGAGATGTGAAATCCAAGCACTTAATTATACATGTAAATTGCATAAAGTTACTGTTCCTTGCAATAATGAAACACTGAGTCCCTTGCATTTCAAAGGGAAAAGGCTCTGAGGGAGCTGAAGATAACTTAGAGAGAAATATTCACAATAATAAACTTTAATATAAATATACAATGAAATAACTCCCTGTTGTCAGCAAAGTGGATCCTGATAAGGGGCAGACACAGCTTTTTTTTCAGTGTTCCTTTCTGTCCACAGGATGTGGTACCACTTTTCAGCATATTCTCAGCAGGACTGGATCAATACAACCTTAATGACATCAGTGGAATAGCAATAACAATTTATGTTATCTGAGGATCTATCCCTTCATATTTAGTGCTTAACCTGTTCAGTTTTGTCCTCAATTTGAAATTATTACTATTCCCAAAGGGAATTTCACCATTCTGCTACAATCCATTCTTACTTTAACCTTTTTTAAACAAAAGAAACCCACGAAACACCAGCAGATATCTCTGTAGAAGTATTTCTACCCTGTCACTCATAGACTAGTACAGACAAATGGACTGGAAAAGTCTAATTAGAAATGCAACACTGATGCAAACCAGATGCAGAAGAATATGGGGACTCTATCAATGGGGACTTAAGCTGATGTTCTGTTTTAAAACTGCCTGCTGGCTTCCAAACTTCATCAGAACCGCATACTTTTTTTCAGAAATTCTTTATTCTAAATTTAATTCTGACTAGCTAGGTAAAATTCATATTAAATTATTACTGCCATGATATTTGGTTATGGTTTAGCTTTAAAGAAAAATACTTTTTCAGTTTATTATATGAGTAATAAACATAACGACTTTGCTTTGGCTTTGTTCTGTGGACTTTGGTAAGGAAGACCTTTCAGTATTTTCAAGGGGATTTAATTAGGGACATTTCTGAGAGATTCGATGCGTAGTTTTAAACATACGATATTTACAATTGGAGGCTTTTAATTAGCAACTGCTCCTTTTCTGGTTCCAGATGTTTGGCCTGAGATGTGAGAAGGAGGATTTAGGAAACCAGAAATTGTGTGAGGAGGCTGAGAGGACATATGGCTGGGGGAAGATGAAGAGCAGTGTGATCAGGCTATGGAGAGGATGTAAACTGAGCATGAAGGAACTGATGCTCAGAACATTGCGGGTGTAGGAGTAGAAGAGGTCACAGGCAAAGGGGAAACATCAACAAGGTTAGAGAGACAGAAGGTGGTGGGTGCATGCAGTGCTTAGGGAGATGGGGAACTGAGGTAACAGGAACAAAAAAGATATGGAAAAATGTTAATTTCCCCCATGTATTCTAAACATATCCTGTAAAGACTTAACTCCCACAATCAAAAACATCCCTTTGCATGGCTACCATGCACAGCACATGAGCTCTGGTTGGGTCAGGCTTGTATAAAATATGCTGGGGTTTAACCTTTCTCCAGCAGACATAATGATTAGCCCAGTTTAAAGTGGTGTTCATTAAAACAAATCATAAGCAGAAACTGCTGCCAATAGGGAGTTAATGTTGAAAGTATGCTTCAGTGGAGTCTGGCCAACAAAATACCCTTTTCCACACAAAAATTCATCACCTTTTGAAAACCCAAATGTTAGGGAACTTGTAATGAATGGTTCAAGAGATGCAGCCAGTTCACAACTGAAATTTAATCTCTCCCTACTCTTTAATGCTACCCTACTCTGCATATGCTCACCCATCCCAGCTTAAATGGTCCCAGAGTAAAGCTTGCAAAAAATGTATGCAAAGGTCAGAATAGCAAATTGCTATAAAAGGTCCACTGTGGGAATCAAGTATGACAGGTGATCGGTGTTAAGGAAACAAAGAATGTACTGTAAAGGCATTGCTCTCTCTCCCTGCCCCAAATGGCCTTGAAATGCTCTGGCTCATAAGAAAATCTAATAATGTTCTGCCCTATTAATAAATACACCATTTTCATATTGCAATAGATTTCATTAGGACACTAGACTTGGCTTTCTCAATGTTAGTACAGGAGGCATATCAAATTGCTCCATATTTTTTGCCCATCCTGCAAAGAAAAAGCAATGTTCAGCCTGTTATAATAAGGGAGGGAGGAAGGTGGAGGATGATGAAATTATCTTCTTTCATGTTACGCATATAGGTAAAGGGGCCTTTTTCGATTCTGCTCTCTTCTTTGGGAGGATCTTCCAGATCTCTTAAGACTGAACACATTTAATGCTGTTTCTCCCCTGGACAGAAATCAGAAAAATCAGAGCAGATTTTTTTTTTTTAAGTGAAATGCAAATGCCTCTGGCCAGCAGTAATTACATTTGCAGCTCTGAAGTTGCCTCTGGCTCTGTCATGCATCTAACTAAATATCCTTTTTCTCAGTGAATCACAGGGTTTCTTTGTTTTCAGCTAGTTACAAATGTCTTGTGCAATGCCTGTCCTGAAAAACTATGAAAAGTACTTCAGACATTGTGAATAAGGATGGCAAATTTAAAGCTCATACAGCCAGGTGCAGACTGCCCACTTTATGCACCTCATTTAAAAAATGCAATCCATTTTTCTATTAATTGTTGCCAGCTGACTCTCTGTTTAGTCTGTACAGTCAATGGAGAGAAGGAGACACCTCATTTACACATCTTGACTTGCTCTTAGGAGTGGACTCTGCCCAATACATCTGGTTTTGGAGGTCACACAGATTTTAGATTCATTTCTTGAGGCCAGTAATCACAAAATTACAGAAAGACCTTTTTATCTGGCTCCCAGTTCTAGCTTCAAATGCTCAAGGAGACAGGATTCTGGATGAAGCCTGAGAGATAGTCCTAGCTTGTTGTGGAAGGGGTCTTTTCTGATCACAGATGGGACCACACGACAGCTGCTTCGCTTCAAGGAAAATCAAATTATTTTCTTGTGCTGGGACACACAAGAACACACCACTGTGCTGGACACACAAGAACAGCCACTGGGACACCAAAAAAATGAGTGATAGCTGCTCCAGACTTTGATTTCACAGGTCTCAGTCCCAAAAAATGAAGATAGAAATGATTCCACACATTTGGAGGCAGAATGTTTCCTGGAATGCACTGGCTGTCTACTTGGCTGTGGCCATCCCTCCTGTGCAAAATTAAGGAAAAAACCAGTGTTTAGCATTGAACGTCACCAGAGAACTGCTTTTATTAAAAAATAAAATAAAAAATTAGTTCTCTAACTAAGCTAACTGAAACTAAAACTCTGAGGGTCTGGAACTTCTCAAAATTTTCAGTCTTTTAGGTAGACAAAACCATTCATTAAACAGTATCCACGCTAATGTCACCCAGTAGCATGTCATTGTCTTTTATGTGAAGAGTGATTTACAGTAATTAAATACTGTTGTCATCAGAAAGATTTAAGATTGTTGATATGAAGTTAACCTGTTTACTCGTTTGATAAAGAAATCACCTCTGTTGAATAGGATTCAGTCCTCAATGCAGACAGTTTTGATTTTGTATTAAAAAGATATTTAATGGACTAGCATGCCAATTCTTAGAATCCTTGATAGAGCATTTGTCAACTGCTTGATATAAATGACAGATGTTTATATGAAATGGAGCAGTGGAACAAATTTTGTTAAGAAGGGTATGAACCAGATGTTCACAATATTGGTGTTTTGAGAGGAAAATGTCTTTTTACATTGTCTGTGACTCATGAGCCAAAAGAAAATGTGTTTATTACAGGAACTCACACTTGAGACCTTATCCTTTCAGCAGCAACATAAAAATGATAAAGTATCAGGCATAAGAAAGTATCTAAACAGCACTTACATTTTACGAATAATTGTGGGACCATGCCATGAAACCTTGCACACTTACTTTATCTGCATTATTGCAGATGTAAATCTGAGCACGAAGGGTTTAAAAGCATTACTGCCTGTAACATCTGCTCAATTATTTTTAATCAATCATAATGAAATCTAAAGAATTTTGAGGAGCGAAACTTTACACAATATTAAGCTTTTTCTTTGACTTTATTCTTGTGTGAAGAGCAACCAAAACATTTTAAATTGCTTGTGTTCCTCTAAATGATACCTGCCTGCTATGCTGAGAAAGGGTTAAAAGACTGCATTCTCCTTAGGGGTTGTGGTACTTCTCACAGGTTTCCTCTTCTGTTAGTGGAAATGTGAATGGTAATCCAGAAACTGCAGATTTTACCCCAATTAACACTCAGGGTAGCTTGAAAAACAACAACCAAAACCACTTTAATTTCAACTTGCAGAATGTTGGATTTAATCCCCTGTTTGAGAGATTGAATTGAGGCCATAGAACAGGGAGAGGGTCCCTTGTTAAAATAGATTAATTCTTTGGAAGTATGCAAGAGGTGGATGGAATGGAAGAGAGTCCCTTTGATAAACATTCAGCATTCAGTTCCTCATTAGTCTGCTAAGGTTATGGATTTTGAGAGTCAAATGAATGTTGTTGAGCTAGGGAGACTTATTAACAGATGTCCATGACAACCTTGAGACTAAGCATATTAGTCCAAGACTAGCAGCGTATCTAAAAATGTTTAGAAAATTGGCTGCACTTTGTGATTTTTTTCACAATATATTTTATGTCTTCTCTACCCCCGTTATATACTGTATTTCTTATGATCACATTCTTTTTTTTTTTTTTTTTTTTGGCAAAAGCATTGATACGTATGCTGGACACACTGGACATAAGTGGAAAACATTTGTGTGTGCACTTAGGACAGCTTCCACAGGTGCTTAAAAGTATCTTAATCCCAAAATAATCATGAAATAAACTCATACTTTTTGCTTCTTGGGTTCCAAAGTTTAATATGACAAACTGAAAAAAAAAGAAAAGAAAAAAGAGGATTACAACTTTATCTTTTTTATATAATTAAATGCTTCCTTCTTTGGATATATCATTATTTTATATTGCTACCCTGTAATGATTAAGGAAAATCAGTGATGTAGTTGCCAAGACAGAGTAAAGGCCCCTTACAATGTTCTTTCCAATCTGCAGGAAACAGAAATGAACTATCAGTGATGGTGATAGTCCATGTGGTGAAAAACAATAAAAGAATGAGTTATAGCTCAACACTCTTCATTCAAATATTTAAGGTCCTTGTGAAAGTACAAGAAATGGGAAGAACATCTGATTTTCTTAGATCACTTTCACTGCATGAGGCATTGGCACTGCACTTCACTGGAGTGCAAGAATGCCAGCAAAGCTATAAGTCAGGTATTTGTAGTTTATTTTATTAGTACTAGGCTGAACCACAAAATAGATAAAACGTTTTTATGGCTCACATCTGGGTGAATAATAAAACATATGGCTCTGGAGTAAAGCATGTGCAGCTGTAATTTACTGTAAATATCCAACTCAAGATAGCTATGGAGATAAAAAACTTATGGCATGCACTCAGGGTTTATCCCACTATCCATCACTACTTGAATATTTATGATACTCTGACATTTGTGGTTTATATGTTAATTAACCACTTTTTAGGAGTTTTCTTTAGGGCATTCTCTTCTATGTACAAGAGACATGAGTTCACAAGGAGCGGACACTACTAGATTAATTTTTTTCTCCTATATATTTGTTTAGCGAGTCCTTCATTATAGAGTGATTAAAATAATGGAACCACAACTGATATTGTAGGACATTGTCCAATATAGACTAAACTGTGACATCTGTCTCATGATTTTTATTTTTTTTTCCAAACACTTTCCTTAATCAGATTTTCTATAAGCACATGCAAAGTGTTTCTTCTCTTGTTTTCATTCTTTTGGATAGTTCTGATAACAGCCTAATTAATTAAATTAGGCTTTTTTTCTTTTGGGGCGATACAACTAAAAGTGATGTTCTGAAATTTTTAAATAAATTTTGCATTCAAAAATCAAGAGTGCTGATGGAAATCTTTTTAGACCCTTTTGTATAATACTCTGGATTTAGACTTATAGATAGGATTTTTTTGTCAAACCCAAGTGTAAATGTTTGAATTGATGTTTCTCTAAACATTTGATTGATTGTGTTGGGTGTGCCTGAATTACTGCACCAGCTTAAGTTCTAGCCAGACTGCAAGATCAAAACTTAATTCTGAGTTTGACATCTTAGACTCAGAATTTATTTCTGTGACTATGGAGAGGTACCTATGTCACAACCAAAAAAAGAGGACTTCATTCCTGTGTCTAATATGAATGTGGCCAATGGGAATGAATAACCAAAGATATTACAACCAGTGTGTGAGGACTGTAGTAAAACATGGCCCAGATTTTGAAATTTGTGTCAACACTGATCAGCTTTAATGCTAAAAGTTATCCTGAACCCCAGTTAGAGATGAACCTAGAAGATGACTTCATTACTCCAGAAAAGGGCAGACATGGTTTATTTTCCTTACCATCTACTCTGAGATAGTGGTCTGCTATTGTTGTTGCATTGACTTCTAGTAGGTATTTCTTGTTTCACTCTGAGAAAGTGAAAACGACCTTGCAAGCTTTTCTCTGCTGAACAGGTTCATTTTCTAACAATGTTTGTTTTGGAAAATACATCTGTCATTAAAAGTACTGGGGCCTTAAAAACTCCACAAGATTTCAAAGTAAAAGCCAGGTGGTTCATGGCAGATAATGGTCTCTGAAAGACAGTGCAAAGACCAAACCATTTACCTTCTTACTAGAAAAATAGGAACAGACAGGATCAGTGAACTTCCTGCTGCACTTTACTCAGTTCACTATTCCCTCCCAAGGGCCCCTGTCAGACCTTTGATGTGTACTTAGGTCTCCTTTCAGATCACTGAAGGATCCTTTTGAATGATTTCTCCTAATGGAGACTATCTTCTACAGCCACCTGTCATACCTGAAAATAAAGGAATGCCATATACACGTAGATGGACTTCTTATCCTGCTCTTTCCTCTAAGGGAGATTGTTTTCCTCGTTTTCTGCACCTTTGGGTGCGAGATTCCACACACTGAGTGGGGACTTGAGTTTGTTGTTTCTGCCCTTCCAGACACAGTAATGAGCAGTGAGATCTCCCGAAGGTTTCTTCAGTGTAAAAGATTTTTTGTTGAGAATACAGTTCTACCAACAGAAACTGAGCTTGCTGACCCATCAGTGAAATGTGAGTGTCAGAAGGAATGTGTGTGAGTGAAGTAGTGAAACTGATTGCAAGAGAAGGCTGGAATAACTGAAAGATGAAACCCTGTATTTATTCAAAGAAGATTCCTCCAGTCAAAATGAATCAGGGATGCAAATGTCACCTCTTAGTCTGCCCCAAAAAAGATTCAGGGGTATGTGTTTGCTGCTGCAGAGAGAGAAAAGAAATCAGAAGTTTCTATGAAACTGGAGACACCAGGTCTGCCACGGCAACTTGTTATTCCTTATTATTATGGTCCAAGCCCTTACTCCAATCAAAACCAGTGTGACTTTGATCCATAACTGAGGGATAATTCATTATATCATACTGTCTTTTGGAGCTATCTTTGAGGGGCACTTTCAGTTTTCATGCAATGAAAAATGAAGCACTGATATTTCAAGGCAGGCAAAGGGTAACAAGAAATACATATTTCCAGGGGAACACCATATGCATAACCACGGACTTGTCTGCAAGTTTTGAAGGACATTTAAATGATGTTTTCTATTAAGTCTAAGCAGTCCTAGCTATTGCATATATCAGTTCTTCTCTTTTGTCACTCCACAAGGTTTGTAACATCCAGCATTTTAGATGAATTGTGATCGAGACAAGGGTATACTTATGCTTGGCTCCAGTGGATTGCAAGAAGATATGTAAAAAATGTTTGGTTTAGTTTTAGCTTCTCCTATGGACTGATGTATTATTTTGGGTTAGCAATGGGGCTAAAGCTGTTGCTGTGCAGGAATTTTTTGCTGCTGAATGTCTAAGTCACGATGCAATTTTTTTTTTTTTTTTTTGCTTTCAAAAGTGATTTCAAAAGTGGTTTTTATTTAGTGAGATGTCTGGCCAAAGAAGTGATATCCACGTTTCTGTGTTTATAACATTGTTATCGCTTTTTTTTCAGCAGCTGGGGGGAGCAAGAGAGCCGGATTCTCCACCTGGCCCCATATTAGAATTCTCACTCCAATCATTTGCTATAAAGGAAAATAAGGAAATCAAGAGGATGAAAATTAATCAAACAAAGAAGAAAGACTTACAAAAAAAAAAAATCACTGAGAGAGGCTTATCTTAAAGCAATTTCACAAGAAAATAAGATCAAACCCAAAGCAAATTGCATGCAACCTACGAACCCAGAAAAGCAACAATTACACAACAAGAGACTACATAAAAGACTATGCCCTATCATTAACTCTTTTTACTCAGCTACACACTCAGTCGCTAATTATGGCAGAGTTGCGGACAGAGAACAGATTGATCAGTGCAGAATCTCTTGGAAGAAAAAAGAAAATCCCACAAACTCAAAACAAAATAATAAAAAAACACTTTATCAATAAAATTTCTGCCAAGATAAGAAATTAATGAAATGTAAATTTTACAAATTAACCAAGTGGTTAACACACAGTGGGATCACTTCAGACATTTTGCTTTGCTTCTTGCCAGGGCGTAATCCTATTGAGAGTTATTGCTGCCTCAACATTTCCACAGTGGTTTCATAAAAAAAGTTCAATTACATTATAGAATCTACATCTCCCTACTTTCAAAGCTGTAGTTTGAAACAAATCTGTGTTTTAAACAATCTTAAAGGGCAGTCTTCTGGAGCTGTTTGTGGGCTTGAAGTTGACATCACGTTCATTCTGTTCCTTTTGAAAGCTGTCTTTGAGTCACTGTTTGGCTCAAGCTCTTTAGAATTATAAAAGCTTCTGATCAGCATTGATGAGTCTGTAGGTTGGGATGCTAAAGGCTAAATGATATAAAAAGAAGGGTATATAACCAAAGTGTATAGAGAATCCAAAATGAAAACAAAAGTTCCCTCTTTGAAGCATGCAGTTGTGTGCAGTAATCCAACTCTTGATTATTTTAATTTGTGAGAGAAAGGAAATTTTTCAGTGTTTATCTAGGACTTAAGGAAACAGAAGTTCATCTCACTCTTCTGTGACTCCAGACACTAAAAAAGAGGTTGAACTGTAATCAATATTTAAATTGATGTCATCAATGACATTCAACGATATATGGGCTTAATAATTGAAAACCATATTCAAAAATAAATTTCAAATTAATAAATGAACCACTGCTTTCATTAAAAACTTTTTTTGTAAAGACTTTTACACGCTTTTTTTGTTTGTTTTGTTTGTTTGGGTTTTTTTTGTTTGTTTGTTTTTGTTATTTCTGTCAGATGTAGGTTTGTCTCGAGATTTTTTTTGCAACAGATGTAAAGAAAATGTAGTGTTTACTCAACCCAGTGGGGGATGATGGCTTAGACATTTTTGTGGCTGGTGTCAGGCTTGTGTAGCATCTTTAGTGCCACTTCACAGGATACTTCATTTCTTTTTTCAGACTTTCTCCATAGCGTCCAATTATTAGGTTTTATGTGAGTGAAGCGATTTTTAGTCTGAATGCATATTAAGGAGAACACATGTTTTCATTTTATGGGCCTGTAACACTGAATCTTTAGTAAAAGAGAATGAAATGCTTATGAAACGTTGTTACAGAGCGTGTACAGAAAAAGCAGTCTGTGTCTTATTGCCAATTTATTTGAGCAGTTACATTCCTACTTCCATAGTATAGTACCAATACACGTGAATTTTCACTCATCAGAGTTGCCCTAAAAATTGCTGCTACACTGATAGTCAGAAGGCAGCCTTAATACAGATGGAAAGAAGAGAAAAGCTCACACTCGCAGCCAAAGTAAAGTCTTGCAAAATATGGTGGCTAGAGAGGGACTTCTTGTACCCAAAGCTGTGAAAGGCTGCTGGTAGCCTAGGTGTAATTCAACGCAAAGATGTGGCTTCCATGCACTGTGCTAGCTGTTGCTGACCATTTTGGCTTCTTCTGTAGCAGTAAATTAAACATGTCTGGGACTGTACTTTGGCCAGCTGACAGAGAACAGCTAATGCCAATGCTATTAAACTCACTTTCTCTCCTGCTAGGAATAGTCCCTGGTCAGTGCTAACTCCTGAGCCATTCCCAAGAATTTCTTGGGATGGTATTAATTGGCATAGGCCAAAAATATGTCACAGGCTTTTATGGCACTGGTACTCACTTAATAGCATTTACAGTTGATTTTCAGTGCCTGGGTATGTCTCTTGGTATGTTTCTTGGGACAACTCAATTTAGTGGTGGGAATATAGCCTAAACTATCACCACAAGAGAAGAAATGGCTGGTGCCTTGATGCTTGAGTTTATTAGGTGAAAAATACTTATGTTTAATTCTTATCTACAAAATGAACAACAGCTTTTCTGTACTTTGCAGGATATCAGAAGAATAAGCACAGTTAAAACCAGACATGGTATGGTAGTGAGGCCTGTGATTTATGTAATTAGAGAGAATAACTATCCCTTTCTGTCCCATGTCATTTGTTCCATTCCAGGAGTTGCAGGGTATGAAGCAGAGTAAAGTTGGATAACAGGCTGCCAGCTTGGAGTGTTCTTTTGCCATCTGGGAAAATGTGACAATTTTTCGGCTCTACTTTCTCTACCAGATTGTGGTTACTGTTTTGGATTAATGTGTATAACATAGAAAAACATGCCCTATACTGAAAAGCCAACGTTTTATTAGTCCTAAAATTCTTTTAACATCATTTGTAAAGGAAAATTCTCCTCTTTTTAATAATCAGCCAGCCTAAATTCCAGCCTGGAATGTGCTCTCATAGCCAAGGCACAAGTATAAAACCACTGAAAAGGAGGGAAGAGATTTACAATGGAAATTCTGACAATCACTTTGCAATAATAGGGCTTGGAGACACCTGCTTTAATCAAGATGGTGTGAATATTTAAAGTGGTCTATTTCTTGATTTTCAGTTCAGCTGATGAAATCATAATTTCCAGTGATAATAATTTCCACAATTTTTTTTTCTTCAGGATGCATGAGAAAGAGAGGAAGTGAAAGATCCTAATTTTCTATTCACTTGGTAGAAATAAATTATAGCTTCTTTAACCCTCTTGATTCCAGGGCTGGCAGATGGAGCTGATGGAATTGCTTTTGGTTAGGAATGGTTCTTTTAAGTGGCACTGCAGTGCAGAAATATAGCTGGTTTGGGATGATGGTAACTCAGGTATTATGATCATGACACAGTTTCTCTCTGATGAGGGATCAATTTACTAAACTTTCTGTGGATTTGGTAGCCACTGGTGTGCTGTAAATAACAGAGCAATTTGGACTTCTGAGGAGGGACAGTTGCTGACTGGGAAAGCTGACATGCTACTTTGGACTTTATTTCCATCAGTAGAGGAGTGGTCCTACTGATTTTCAGGTGTTGCATGCTGGTTCTCGCCATGTAAAAGCCACAGTAAAGGTATGTTAACGTATCCATAAGAATATAGAAGGACAGGTGTATCTTTTCAAACACCAAGGTATATCTTCATGCATGATAGACTGGGAAGCTTTATTTGCATCCACAGTGCTGTGCCATTTAGTTCAGCTATGGATTGGCTTCAGCACTGTAAAATACTTTACTTATTTAGTGAACTAATATAGAGAGATATATGACTGAAAAAATGTGTAGACTGCATGCATTGTGAAGTACATCTCACATCCTTTGAAGGAAATAGGAAAAACATATGAGTGGGATAATGGATGATAAAGTTAACTGATATACCAACACCAGTAGGTTAGAATAAAAACAATTATCATAATTATAATATCAGAAGATTAAAATGCAGAGAGAATAGGGAATGTTATGTTAGCTGTCTTGGTATTTTAAAAATATATTTTTTTCAGCATTACTCTATCATCGTTCTGTGGTGTGTCCTATATTTCTCTAGTCTCTTGGTGAGTTAGCATAAATATGTTAGAGACCCATCAGTGTTTAATTTTCAAATTTATCTGAGCTTTAAAATAAATTGTGATGTTATAATATTTAGCTAAGTGACTTTCTAGAAGATTTTCCCCAATTCATTCCCAGTTGCTTTACTGGCCAGTATCTATTATTTAGATAATAATGTACAGTTCCAAGAAGTAACATGCAATCTCTACTGCATGAAAAAGTAATTACTTTTTGACTATAGCCTAATTGTACTGTTCAGTTCTGCCCTGCTTTATTTGATCTGATTTGACCTTCTTATTCTGTGACCATAGAAACAACTTGAAACACATGAGGCACAGCAGTTAAGGATGTCTTTCTCTAATTCCCTCAGCTGTTTTCTTGCTATTATTTCACTAGATTTCCCTCCTGTTCAAGTCTCCAAGTTTCTTGCCAGGGTTCAAAATTATTTTTTTGTAGAGCCTTTCATCTTTTCTCATGCTTTTCCTGAGTTGGTGGCTGTTGACTCTTTAATTGGTGCAAATATAATTCTTTTAAAAAAACATGTTCAATGACATGATGCCCTAAACTGTCATAATAAACAATATTTGTGCTTTGATATCTGCAAATAATACTTTTTATCCAGGTAAACAATAATGAATTGTCTGCCCTGGACTTGTCCCAGCTTTGTGGTTTAGTGAAGAACTTGGATTTAAGAGGCAGTTTGATGGTGACATAAGCTGGGAAATGTGAAAGCTCTTTGGTAGTGTTCAAGATGGTCATGATAAACTGTGAAAGAAATTTGTGAAGTAAAGCCAGTATAGAAAAGCATAAAGTGCTATGCCTAGGAATAGGAGGAAAAAAAGGAAAAAAAGAACAAACATAAGAAAGGGATTAAAGAGAAAAGACAGAAGGCTACCTTTGGTAATATCTCTCTTGTGCCTTAATAAGATTTTATATAGATATATATATATCTATATATATCTATCTATATATATATCTTATATATATATATAAGATTTAGTATCTTTATATCTGTATTACTTCACTCAGAAGAAATTCTGTGGGTACTGGTATATATACCAGCCACCTGCAAATCCATGTGAGGACAGGACTCACACTCTACATCCCAAGAGCCCTGGTTCCATCCATGGAAAGTGTCTTTGTGTCACTGTTCTTTGAAGAACAATGACATCAGGACCCTGTGGTATCCTACAACAAGCTCTCATGAAATACAAAATCTGGAATCATCTGATGTGTTGCTGCTGCAAAAGAAAAAGGAAATCCTGTTCAAGAATATACTGATTAGAGTATTGTACACAAGAAAAGGGAGGTAATTATTTACTTCCCGTGAAGCCCCAGTTTCATCTTTCCACGCAGCTACCAGGCTTCAAGGAAAACTGGTGACAGTCCTTAAAATATTATCAAGAAGTATTATCAAGAGGTTAGATAGATGTCCTATGGTGATGTGGATTGGCTTTGCTTAGTTTAAAATAGCAGAGTCTAAGTAGGGGCATGATTACATCTAATGTGTAAAAGATGCTAGAAGAAGGGTGGAGATTATTGCTCACATCAGCCACTGAAGGAAATAATTGAAACATATTCCTTCACAATTTCTGAGAGAAAAGAGTGACTACAAAAAACAAAAGAGGCTGGAAGAGGCTTCCTGGTAAGAATCTAGAATCTAGTGGATAGAGCAGAACAACACACACCATCGTGTAGATTTTGCCTCATTACTGTAGGATGTACTAAAAAGTCTCTTCCAGCCCAATAAATGAAGGAAGTGACACTATGAGACAATACCAAGATATTGTATTACTTGGCACTAGGATTGCATTATTTGTCTTCCAGGCAAGAAGACAGTAAAGTGTCACCTTGGGCAGCAGCTTTATGGATGTTTCTGACTACAGCACTATGAAAAAGCAATGATGGAAAGGACCTCAAAGTACCCTTTGCTCCAGTGCTTTAAATTGGAGAAGATTCAAATACTTCTGCTTTTGGGAGTGGTGAAGAGCACTGTGTCACAATCAAATTCTAGATTGATTAATTTGTTGTGTTGAATCTGAACTTTATTTTAACTACCTTTTGTTGATATTTTCTTCTTCGGTTACAGAAGTTTTTGCGTTTCAGAATAATTTACACCCCTGTGGAAGATAAATTTTTATATTAAAAATTAACCTTGGGCCTGCACTTCTGATTTTTTTCAGAAGTTAATTAAAGATATTTCAAATAATGTATTTTTGACACTATTTTTTGGCATTCCCCTTAATAAGAGACATATTATTTTAATGATTTTTAAAAAGACTATGAAATATTGTGGCTAGATAATTTGGAAGTAGAAAATTTTTGAAATGAGAATTTTCTACTAAAAACCCCAGTAAAATCACAGGAGCTTTTATTACAATTATATTACTTCATTTACCCCCATTTATTTTTTTTCAATTTCTGCAATAATTTATGTTGCCATAAATCAAATATAGTGCCTAGATTGTACCACAGTAATGACTGAAGATCAGGAAAATAAAATCTTTTAAACTTACCAGGAAACAAAGATAACATTTCCCCCATCTCCTAGTAGATGAACACTATGTGAAAGGATTTGAATTTATGAATATTTCTATGAGATAAGTGAGGATGTGGATTTACATCAAGTTGCTCTGAAGAAACTGCCTTTGCATATGCCCTACCCCTATGCAGAAGGAAAATTGTTTTACTGAAAATGCTGTCAGCAGCAACTTTGCCCATGTTTACCCATAATCTGTGAATATTTAGAAAGGCTGTTTTCAGACAGTTCCTGCCCCAAAACTGCTATTATAAATGCACACTCTGGTTTGTTTTGAAATGACTGTGTATGTATGAGCATGAGTGTAACTATGCTTTAAGAAGAGCAGTTTATCTCTAGGATATCATCTATCAGGACCACCTCTGAACTCAACTGGTGGAGCAATAGTGTTTTTTTTTTATGTGACTCAGAGTCCTTAGTGTTTTTTGCCATTAGCCATAGAGTGGTGTCCTCTGGAGATGTGGCATATGTTTGTGTGTGTGTGAGGGAACTGTAGAAAAAGAAAGAGCGAGAAAGAAGGAGAGAGGGAGAAAGAAGGGAAAAGAGAGAAGAAGAGAAAAGTAGAGAAGGAGGAGGGAAAGAGAAAGAGAGAAAAGCAGAGAGAGAGAAAGGGGGAGAAATAGAGAAAAAGAGAGAAAAAGAGAAAGAAAGAGAAAATGAAAGAATAAAGGGAAAAAATAAAGAAAAAAAGAAACAAAAAAGAAACAAGAAAAAGAAAAGAATGAGATAGAATGTAAGTAAAAAAGGAAAAAAAGAAAAAACAAAAATAAACACTTGTGTTTTCAAATATTTGGCATGCCTGGTTGTTCCAGCAGTGCTATTAGAGCCCACACCAGAGCTGTTTTGGGTCCTGGGGCAAATAGACTCTTCTCCCCCTCACTCTTCACCTGGAAAAGTACCTGGGTGGTCCTGTCATGCCACTCCTCTCTCCCCAGTACCCTCCTTCCTCCTGTCTTGCACTGTAGCACAGAAACCTTAAATATGAAGCAGCTGTGTCTGCCAAGAAGTGAGAGACTCTGAGCCAAGCAGAGAAGAGGGTTGCAGCCAGAGGAGGAGCAGAGTCCCACTGGCCCTGGGTCCCCTCCAGGGAAGCTGCCCTGCTCCTCCTGTCTTCTTCAGCCTATTCCAGGGCCCTGCACAGCCATTACCAATCTACAAGGGGTTGGGATATCTTCATCAGCATATCTAGAGGCAGCCTGGTGTTCCCACAGTACTTGCAGTGGGCCTGAAGGAAAGGGCTTGGGCTAACTTCTGTGGCTCCATCACAGGTTGCTGTGTCCATCTGGACAGGAGCAGAGTGCATCTGTGTTTAAATGGTGATGCTCTTGGAGAGCCCCAGGGGATCCCAGAGGGCTGCCTGGTGAAGTTACATAGCTTGAATATTCTTTCCCCACTTTCTTCCTTTGAAAAAAAAGGGCATGCCTCTTGGTTCATACAAGCTTTCCAGAATGGAATCCTGTCTCTCATGGAGATTGTGTTTTTGAACTCAAAATTAATTTTTAAAATCCACAGAGATCTGTTAGACTGGAAAAAGTTTCCTACTGCCACATTCTAGTAGGTTGCAAATAGTGATTTATGTGACTGAAAAAAAGCCATTTTGTTCAATAAGATTTCATTACTCTGTAAAAACACTGATCATGATAGTACCATTAGCCCCGTCACACTGGGAAAGCTTGAGAATTATGCCTGTGAGAGAGAACACTGACAACACCTTCCTACTTTTCCTAAAGCATGAAGGGTATATTGATTTGTTTTCTTAAGTGGAACTCTGCCATATTCTACGAAATATAAGCTTCTCCAAGACAAGATGTTAATCTATATCTAATACATGTATAAGGTTAAATACAACTCAAGAGGCAATAGAGATTACTGCAGTTCTCTGGTTCACTGCTTTAAGGGAGAGAATCCTAGCACAAATCTAATTTTACAAGGAAATTGCTGAAATAATGGATGTAATAGAATGAATATAATAGAACAAGGTATTTAAAAATTCCATGCTCAGATGGATAACAAGTACTTCAAAATTTTATCTGGCCACTCAGAAATGTGCACTTGCTCCAAAGCAACTGCTGCTCTTTAATTGTCACTAGCCAGAGCCTTTAATATCTGACAATTTGATTTTTAGTATTAAGGTGACTTTAGTTTGAAAGTACATAATATTCATAATACTGAATGATTTAGCTTTTTTTTTTTTTTCTTTTCCTTTTTTTTTTAATAAAACGCTGTGTATTTCTGACTTAAAAGCAGGCAAATACTAGACTTTTCCTGAGCTGTATTAGAATAATCAGCTTTGGAGGATGCTGAAGGAAATACCTTAATATCCTAACAGTATGGCTGAAAAGCAAATATTGATACTTTCTGGGAAGCAGGATATGAAATGAAAGGCAAAACAGATTTCTATTGCACTGTCTCTCAAGGATTTTTACAAGCCTGACAGAGAACTGAGTTGTTTAAAGCACAAGCTGACAATCATTACAAAAAAGGGAAAAGACAGCTCATTTGCTTTGCTGAGATCAACTTTCAGCATAAAAGGAGAAGCTGATAAATGGTTAAAAGTAATCCATGGTGCATTGAGTCCAGGTTAACAAGTAAGCTTGTGTCTATCAACCTGAAATGGTATTTGGAAGCAACTCAGTTGGTGCTTGAGAGGTGACTAGACGATAAAACACGATAGTATGAGCCGAAATTTCAATGTGACACAAAGACCAGTGGTTCCTCAGGGATCCTCCTGTTTGATTCAGAGGCAAAAGTCCCACTGATAGGAGAACTGTCATGTGGAGGACAAGTCAGTGGCAAAAGGATGCAACTTTTGCAATTTAGGACAGATGTGCTTTGTAAGAGAAGTTTGGCTTGCTAGCTGAATTGCCACAGAGGGATTTGAATTCACTAGCTCAAAAAAAAGTGATAAATGTATTAAGTTGTTTTGCACGCTGTGACAGATTAAGGGTAATCTTCCGAAAAGCTCCTACCTCTTATTTTCAAGAGAGTCACCAAGGTGTTTAAAGGGGCTTTGGATCAGTGCCTCAGTTAACTGGTGTCTGATTTTCCCTGTCAGTTGCTCCAACAAAGAGTCGTATGGCAGTCTGCAAGCTGTCTTGCTGCTGCTTGAGGAATGGCTTTCTGACTTGCATCTTAGCAGCCATGTATAATAGGGGAGGATTTTTCTCTGCACACTGGGGGCTAAGCCATGGCATTTGTAGCACTAGTCTGTGCAAGTGGTATTAAATCAATAAGGTGTACAGCAGGTCCTCTTGGGCCACATGAGGTACCAGGGGTGTGTAAGTACTGGAGCAGGTGCTGGAGCAGATGTTCTTGCAGTGTGTCAGCCCTGTTGCCCTGCTTCATGAAGCACTGCAGATGCTGGGTTAGCAGCAAAGTCCTGGCACTGCTCCTTCTCTGCTCCTTGTTTTCTTTATGGCCTCTCTTGCAGGATTATTCAGGCATCTTCAGAGAAATTCAAAGGTATTCCGCAAGAATAACATGTGCAATGAAACCATGTAAAGCAGTTATTCACAGGTTAGTACACACAGGAGATAGCTAAGAATCAGTAAGTGTTAGGCTAAGCACTTTTGTGCTCTTCACCCTGACGAATGAGGCACCCAAATTGCTGCTGCTGCTGCTGCTGCCTGGATTCAGGTTGACTGATAGTATCAGACACCACAGCTCTCCTAGAGGCCCCTCCACAAAGTTGCCACTGTCTCCCCTGGTGACATTGACAGGTCATCCTGATTCTGTCACCTGGGACCTTGCTACCCCAACACCTATGCACCTGGATTTTCCCTTTCCTGTTTATGCTTGTGTTTTTCCTCCTGAGTCCTCGAGTTACAGATGATCCCACCTAAACATTCCCAACTTTTGGCCTTTCTCATCTCTGTACAGTCATTCTCACAGCTCTTTCTTAGCAGAAAAAGCTCATCTTGGGGCAAGGGGGAAGCTTGCTGCAGGGGTTAGAGAGACCTCCCAAGGTCATAGCTGCTCGCCCATAGATTTCTGAGTCTTTAGATTTCTGGCTCTGCTGAGCATAACTCAAATAGCACCACCAATCCTATCTAAAAAACCCTTTCTTGGTCTACTGTTCACCCCATTTTGTTACAGCCCAGCTCATCTGTGGTAACTCACAAGGCTAATGTGATGTAATTCATCTTAACTCAGCTGTCCATCAAAGAGGAGAGATCAGCCTAGGTCTGACCTAAGTCATATTCACAGTGGTGGTTAAAAATATGTACCTGGCTGTTGCTGGAGATTCACCAGTGTAAGTGGGTTTTTTTAATCCAAACTAGTTTTTTCATGGTTTTATTTACTTAACAACCTCTGTATTGAATGACACTTTCCAAACCTTCAGCTTTACACTAGACAGAGTGATAATTCCTTCCACAGTTTTAATTTGTGAAAAGCAACCATCTTTGTCAACATTTTCCTCTATCTAAGCCTTACTTCTCAGCCTTAAATATAAATATTGATTGCACTTAGGCAAATAGGAAGATTGAATCACAGAGGTATTGGCTTATGTGACTTAGATACAATTTGTTGTGGACAGAATCAGTAAAATCAGATCTGTATAAAGAACTTGGTATGAGTGCTGTCAAATTTTTTTTTAAAACAGACAGATTTTCTGGAGTGATCTTTGCATTAAGGACAAAAATGTGATATGCAAGACCAGCTAAAAAGAGGAACAAGTCTGAAAAGAGGAGCACAAGAGTGCAAAACAATCCATTATATCTAGAGAGGGGAAAGGAATAAACTGAAATAAAAAGCATACCACTGATGCTTTTCATGACAGGCAATCAGATAGGGAGGCTGAGTCCATCTTAAACTTCTAGATGCCTCAGGAATTGAGCCAGTGCAATTCTCTACAGTTCAGCAGGGGATAATAAGAAAATCTGTCAAAGTTGAGGGAAGAGTCGACTTTCTAGACCACAAATCTGATCTGAGCAGAGTCGAGAGACAAAGAGTTCAAAAGGTTAATGCTGCTATGCTTATTTAAGTGAACATTAACACTGTTGTGAGAAAACAGATGGAAAAGAACGGGGGGAATTATTTGACTGGTTAGGTTTATAAAACAGAGAGTAGAATGACAGACATCTCACGCAAAGAAGCTTGTCACAGTGAAAGTGTAAGCTGAGGTCTTCTTTTTCTTTTGCTTACAAGTATCTTGGATTAATGGCCTCACAATCATCACAATTATATGCTCCTATTTAAGAAATCAGTGGGGAAACATCTGGGTTGTACATTGCATTCACTATCATGTCTTTCATCAGATAAATTAACAGCTTTGTTTTTCAGTGGCTGTAGAAAGAGACAAAAACATCAGAGCACAATGGTGCTTACCATTTTTCTGTCAAGATGGAGCCACTATTAGGGATGTTACTATCAGTGCTGATCAATGTGAAGCAGACATATTTACTGGGAGTCTGTTCGAACACAATATGAGAGAACAAACGGCAAGGTGGGGCCATTTTGTGGATAGATTACAACCTATTGCTCATGATCTGCCTTTATTACATCCCTTTCTTTCCATCTGAAGAGAAGAGAAACCCAAATAACAGCGGGTTCTGTTGCTCTGATGACAGCTTGAGAAAAAGTAATAAGGAATTCCTACAGCTATAAAAACAGAGTGAGGAAAGGAAGCCAAGTTACCCTTGGAGCTGTCACTCTTTGCAAGGCTCTTTTCTTTTCACTTACTTTTGTATAATATTTTATGGCTAAACAGCTATTTTTATAGGCAGATGAGGACATAAGTCATTCTTTGAGGAGTCTTGGAGAATCAGTGAAGAATTTGTGGTAAAACTTCAGATGGCAAGTCTTACTTTTCATCTCCTTAGATACTGTGTATCTTGAATTTTCAGGCAGATGAAATTATGGATTACCTCATGCTTATTGGATCTGTTGTTTGGCTTTGAACTATGACCAACTTGAACAAGCAATAAATGCCAAAACCTGTTTTTACGTAAGTCATTTTTTGGTAAACATTTGTCTTTCAAAAACAAGGCAGCAGCCTGAAAAGTGCTACACTAGACTACATTAATTGGTTTGGAAAGCACAACTACTTCATATTCTTCATTCCTTTGCATCCTATTTTAACTTATTTATTTTCTTTTCCATAATGCAGGAAAAGCCAGAACTGGATGAACATTGAACAGCAGTATTCATGAACACTTGCAGGAATTTGAAATGGCTGTTTGATCTATCCATATCAAGGCCCCTTGTTATCTGCTGCTCCTGCGGTTTCAGACAGAAAGGTTTTTGTTCCCGAGGAGGTTTGAGGAATGGCTGATTTGTGTGAATACCCATATTTGCATGCGAACGAGGCTACTCCTTTACAAACAAGAGCTTTCATTATTCCTCTCTTTAAAAAGATACACTAACCCAATTAGTGAGCTAGAAGAATATCCCGTGACTCAGCTAGCCAATAACATGCTCCAAATAGGAGGCAGTGAATACTTCACAGTATCTGAACCCCAAAGTTGGCATTTCCCAAACCTTTGAAAGCTGAACCCTCCCTTTAGGAAAATAAGAACAATTGCACTCTTCACCCCTCCCATGTGTTATTAAAAGCATACCACAAGGAACAGACGCTCAGAGAAGTCTGCATGTTCAGAGACTTCCTCTCCTTCCAAAACATCCTTTGAACAGGGTAGAAAGAAACTTGTTGATGTTTAAAACAACTTAGTTAACTCCTCTTGGAGTTAGAGCAAAGGGTGCCATCACAACTCAGAGCCACTGCTTCAGGCTTTCTGCAGACTCAGGGAGGTATCAGTTCCACTAGGGCAAAATTTACCCTACAGCCTATGAAAGAAAAACTAAGATTAGAGAGCAGCTGAAAGACTGAGACTGTACCTCTACATTTTTTCTTATGGTCCACTCATAGTCAAATGTAGCCTACATTTGATGATGCTGAGAAAGTTAGTCTACTCACAGAACTTGTGCAAAATGTTAATTTTAGACATTGACTACTACAAAAATAAATAAAATAAATATATATATAATGAAAAAAATCCAAAGAATCAAGAGGCATCCCACATTTTGGTGATCAGTCTCAAAGCAAGTAAGTCTCAAAGAGAAAAAAAACAGAAAAAAATTGTATTTGCTATGAGCATTACTGAGGATGAATAATCCATCCAGCTGTGCTAAGTAGCATGAGAAAAAATGAGTTCTTAAGTTATTTCTGGCTAAGTTCTACTATACATAAGAAGGTTTATACGATTTAGGTAAGATCTGGAAAAATATCCAGACTTCTGAATTTATACTCAAGCTTCTACACCTCTGGGTTCATGATTACAGGGAAGATTTATAGAGCCTGGCACAAAATGAAAAAGCATGTGTTGCCTGCCTAATCATCAGTTCTCCCAGCCCTTTCCACAGCTGCTATTTACCTCCTACTCTTTTTTCTTTATTTTTTTTACACTAGAGGGTTCTTTCCCCCCCTTCGCAAGCCTAACCCCTAGGATATTTAATTAATTTTCAAAATTATCCTCTTTTTATCTCAGCTTCTTTAATGACTATTATTTCTTTACCCCACACTTTTCACTTAATCTTATCATGTGGCTTTTTACATCTATTGTGCAGATGCATTTTCAGGGCTCTTCGCAGCTCTGCCCCAGCACTTCATCTTTCATCACCATCTCTTTATTCCTCTTTATGGTACCTCCTCTTCATACCTTGCTGCTGCATCTGAACCTATGACACTTCCACACTGTTCCATGGGCCTAGGAGAAAAGCAAATATAAACCAGTTGAATTCCAGGACATGATGTTGGCATGAGAATGTATGCAAACACTGTAATAAAGCACTGGTAAAACAAGACCTCCATGTTAGCAATAGAAATACAACACATAGGCCTCATTCAAAATAGGATTATACTCTGTCTCTGGAATGAATTTTTTTTTTTTCTTTTGCATTGACATCTATCTTAGACCAGTATTTGTTCTGGGTTTAAATCAGAGAAGACAGATGTGTCTTACAGAAGGACTTTGATGACAAAAGTAAAAAAGGTAAAAAAATTCAGTAATTGTGGTGGTTATTTTTTCTGATTTTACAAACTACCTACAGAAAACAGAACTAGCTGCAACATAGACAGCACATAGTTCAGAGAAACAGAGGAAATGTATCTCTTGCGATGTTTCATGGAAAAGAAAAAATTAATAGAGGTTCCATAGGTTCTTTGACAGATGTGCTGCTGGAATCTATGATGTTGTCCCCAGAAGTTCCTGCTGACTTGCTTTCTTCCACAGCCCATGATCTGATCACTCAGTTGCCCTGAAGCATCACCAGTTTCTTGCAGTCAAATGATACATTAATTTTTTCAAATTTGTCATTTGTCTTTTGGTACGTCATAAGCTTGAGCTTAAAGACCCTTCCTAGGACAATCAGAAAAGTGCGGCTATTAGGAAGCAGTCTGATCTTACTTCCTCTTCCTCATGTTCTTTTAAAAAACAGTCAGAGCTTATAAGAACAGTATGTTGGCTTTATACGACTTACACTGTTTACATGTATTCCAGAATTCCTTCTTTGTTTGACTAGTTTCAGGTTCTCTGCTGAAATAATATACCTGCATACTTTTCAGGTCAGTCTTGTCTTTGCCTCCACGATATACTTTTCAAATGGTTTTACCTGAAAAACTTCAATGATAAATAGTCCAGTACATGAAGTACCTACATACCCAGGTTTCAGTGTCTGTCCAGTTTTCAATCTTTAAATGAAGCGAGAGGGTTTAAGATTTATAAGCTAATCACAAGGAGTCATTCAGCTGTTAAACAAAATAGTGCATAGGACTGCTACATCCTTTTAGCTTTATTTGTTCAATTTGCTTTCTCAAAAGCACCTGTAAGAATCCACCTAAGTGAAACAAGAAGCAACATGGGAGTGTTGTCTATTTTCTTTCCAGCCCCCAAAGTTTCAATACAAGAAGAAAAAGCTTTTTCTATGTCCCTTCTGGATCTTTGCATAAAGATTTAAAATTTTCCCTTCCCCACCCCTTGGTGTGGATGAGGTTGCTTGAGGATTTCAGCCAGCCCAAACATGATATGAAAGAAAAAATAATTTATATTTTGTCTTCTTCCTATCCTAGGTCTTTCTGTAAGTTTTGGGAAAAAATGGCATGGCTTTTTAAGCAAGTGTGTCCCAGCACAGTGGAAGGCACATGCATGTGACTTTTGTACCTGCCTCATATGAACCCTCAGAACTTCGGAGCAAAGAAGCAGGAGGAGATTGCTCCACTGAAGGCTTCTCCCATCTTTTCTGCAAATCTTCATGTATATTCCTGTTTAAGCTATTTCAGCTACTGAATGGACAAGGCAGTGTGTAGTCACTGTAAAACACCTTCACCAACTAAACAGAAGAATTCTGCGCTGCCTTTCCCCAGCTCCGAGTCCCTGTGTATCTCTGAGCTTCTGAAGCTACAGCATGGATTTGTGTATGTCTCTTCCACACACCTAAGGTTCCAGTTATTTCAGGCTGAGAAATATCTACTCCCTTGTCATCAATGCCTCTATAATAAAGTGGCTCTTTTAGAGCAAATGAAGGCTTTTGGCTGAGGGTGAATTGCATTCCCCTTTTAAAGAAAATGAAGATGCACACAAAACATTCATATATGTAATTAGTGAGCAAATTGAACTATTTTGCTCTTTAAAAAAATGATCAAGATAGCAATGATAGAAATACCCCAAATACTACTTTAATTGAAATCTCCAGGTAGCTTTAAATCAAGTAGCCATCAAGTTATGGAGGATATTTTCTAAAGAAATTCAGAACCCCCCACCAATTAGTTCCATTCCTATAAACCTAGGCATTCCAGTTCCTTCACTGGAAATGCATCTGAAATGAGCTACTCCTCCCAAAATGCAGTCTCGATCCTGCACTCTGATTGTGATCTAATAGAAACTGGGGCTGTAGGAGCAAGCCCTAATATTTCTTTCTCAAGAATAATATCCATTTTATTTAATTTATCATACAACAGAACTGGGCACTGCTCCTACTGACAGCCTAGGGCATTTCTAAAGCATGAATAAGTAACTTCATTAGTAACAAATTCAAAAAATGCTCTCTGAACTTTCAGAACTGAAGCATAACGTTAATTTCAATAAAATGAAATATTTTATTTTTACTGCACTCAATGAAATACTAGCTTTGCTAGTATTATATGAATAGCTAAAGTATTGTTGATGGCAGAATAGGCAGGACTTTACCCATTTTTCTTAATACAGCATGTTTTCAGATGTTAATTTAGCTCAGACAAAAATAATCCAGAAGTTAGGATTATCATTAGTGTTTGGAAGGTGGCCCTAATATGTGTGGAAACCTTACTGAGGTCCATGGAAAGTGTTTATTGATGAGTTGGTCCAGGATGATTAAATTTTGATTCATGTTCTGTAGCAAAAAGAGATTATATCAATTCACAGCAACAGCAAATGACTCCCCTTGGGAACAGCAAGGTATCTGCTTTCTGCCTCCATTCCCATAGGACTGACTTGAAATGCCTTGGGGAAAGGATAGGCTATTCTGGCTACACCAGCTGTTCTCTGTAGCACCAGTATTCACTGGCACAGGTAAGAGTGATTCTGAAAATCCTTTAACTTGCACATGGGATGGATCTGTACCAAAATTCCATGGCCAGAGAAGTGGGGGATAGTGGAGAGCTGGTGGAAAAGTCACCTTTCTAAGCTTCATTAACCTTTCTCTGACATACTGGAGGTCTAGTCTTCAATGTATCACTAAAAAATTAGATGAAAAATTTTATTTCTTCTCCTTTCTCCTTTGTGTCAATCATTTCGGTTTCCTCTGCAAACACAGACATTTTTGTCATTAGGCTAAAAATAAAACCTTTTGAGAACTCAAGCAACTGGTCTGTCTAGTTCTTTTCATGCAATGTTTTAGTGGTAGCAGCAATAACAGGATGTACTTACCATTTCTCAGTGTAATAATATGGTCTAGTCAACAATAAAAAAACTTGCCCTTTGACCTTACATTTTATTTGCAGCTTAACCCAACTGACTAATTTGCAGACTAATCCAACATAGCTTAATATAAAAAAAATTAATAAATAATTTACAATTATAGACATTCCATTACCTGTATAAAAATAAGCATAACAATATCACAAATAGAGTCCTGTTGCGATATGAGAGGTTTATACAGTTAAGGAAATACTGTTATCACTGTTGCCTCTCCAATTATATTCTGCATAAAAGCTTGGGCACGGTTCTGTATTTTTCTCCAATGCATGAGCCTAGGGAGTCTAAAGTGTTGTGCAAAAGGTATGTCCACATCTGGGGGAAACTAAATCCTTCTTTGCAAATTGGTCGTGCTAATAACTACAATGTATGCATATGAAGGAGAATTTAAAAAGAGTTTGTATGGGGTTGAGGGTCCACTGTCATTTCCCTCATCCCTCCCTTATTTCCTCTTTATTCACCAAACTCTCATCAAATCTTTCATTGCCCTCCTCCCCTGCTGACTTAAGGAAGTGTTTTTGAATGGTGCTCTCTGAGTTAATTTTAGGGTTTAGGTCTGAAGGGTCCATGTTTCTCTTTCCATCCTGATCAGGAAATACAAAGCCACAGGTCTTATTCATACGCAGATTTGCAAAGAACCATTTCCCCAGCACTTATTTTAAATCTTGTTCTTCTGGGAGGAAAAGTTAAAAAAAAAAAAAAAAAAAAAAAGGAAAAAGAAAGAATAAAGCTGGAAGTCAGGAAAGCTTATTATTCCTATTTGCAGACCTATATGGATGCTCATGTTTTGTTGAGAAAAATAATTGGATTAGAAATAGGGTTTCTGAACCTTATCTTGTATACATTAGATCCACAAAGGGAATTTTAGTTCTATTGGAAAACTTTCCCGTGATATATAAGAGTATATCCTGTAAGTGAGTCATTACTCTAATGAGTTATAACAAATAGCGTGACTGTAAAGAACTGCCACTTTACTCAGCTATTCTAGCCATACCGTGGGCTTAGTAGTTGCTGCATTTATGAGCATTGTGCCTTTTATATTATAGTGAGGGAGCTGTAGTTAGACTATTTAAAACAGAAACTGACGTCTATGGGGAGACTGGGTATGAGGCAATGTTTTATGCTGCATAAGCCAAAGGCTCGTCAGAAGTCCTTGTTCACACACATTACTTCCGTGCTAATGCATTAACAAACTGTGGTGAAATATTCATCATTTATAAATAAACATTACAAATAGTCCCACAACATATACAAGGGAAACATGAAATTAAAGCCAGAAGTAGGTTTTTGTGCCCTGCTAGCCGAGTGCAGACACAGGCAATGAGGGACTTCTTATGAGCTGCAGCCCTGGCAGCCTATGTCAGGGTTTGTCAGACACCACCTACAAGGTGGCTGGGTGTTGCCACAGAATGCTTGGCTGATCCTTGTAATTTGAACATGTCAGAGGGAGAAAAATCTGGATACAACTTCAGTCTGGAGGTGAAGGACAGTAGATTTGATTCTTTGTGCTCATACCAACCCCAGGACTGTTATTTTCTGGGAGATGCTAGCTTCAGTAGGGTTGCCTTTAACACAAAACCTGTGCAACCAAGTGGAAAATCATGCCTGTTGCCCCCATAGAAACTGGAATAGATGACTAACCTTCTTTAGCTGGTACCTCTTGAGGGAGCAATTTGTGGAATACAGGATATGGGAGATTTATTTGGTAACCATGTGGAAACATTTATGTGTTGTTCTGATGGGTCTGGGATTAATGTAAGAAAATATGATACTATATACTTGTTGGCAGGATGCTGTTGGAGTGGAAGCTTCATCTTTCTATGGGTTCATTCAAAAGCGTCAGGGTTTTTTTTTCCAGTATGGAAGTGTATTCGGTACCAAACATTTACAAGATAAATGGACTCATAGAAAACTCAGTTTTAAAGGCTGGTTTTCATTTCGGAAAAGAGCAAAACAACAACAAAAAGCAAGCAACAACAAAGTAAAGACTTTGGCCAGGAATACAGCATATAAAATGTCTTAATCACTTCAGTTAGTGTTGTCATGCCCTGCTGAAGTAATTTTTCCAGGAACCACTTGTAACTAGTAATTCTGGTAAACACTTGCCTTATGTCTATGTAGTTTGTTTCCTTTTCTGTATCAGAACTGCTAGACTGATCTGACTTGCTGTTAGATTAGTTCTGATTTTCTGATCTCACTCTCTCTGCTCAACGTGAGTTTTAAGGAGAGGCTGCACTGGTGGAAGAACCCAAGGAATGATTCAGCCTGTGACCTCACCCAGAGCTTTTGGAAGTGCACAGCAAAAAAAACATCCCCCGCTTCCTACCAAAGATCACATCACACACCTCTCTCTATTGCTGGAGCTACTTGGGTTTCAATCTACCACAGTGCACAAGTTTGGGTGTGAAGGCTTATAGTAACTTTGCCTGTAGGTAAAAACAATGTCTGTTTTCCTTGTAGAGATTGCAGCTGTGTTTGCTGCAGAGATTTAATAAAGAATGATGATATGTGAGGCTTCTTCACTTCTCTGAGTACCTGTAAAAAATGATTAATCATTCCCCCAAGAAATATTTTTAAGAAATATTTTCTCTCCTTCCTTTTTTTCCACCTGTCTCCTCTGAGACTACATCTGAACTTAGAATTTATCACAAAATGTAGGTGGTGGAATTGTCTTACCTGTTACTACACAATTACACATTATTTGGAACAGGAAAGTGGAAAAAAGTCTTGCACAGCAAAGTAAAACACGTACAGCCCTGTACCATAAATGATACCAGTTTCTCTCTAGATTCTTCCTCTGTCTTTAATATTACAGAAATGAAGGTAATCAGATAATATTCTCAGATATCTTTAATGAGAACACGAGATAGAAAGAAGGGATAGTTTGGACAATGTTGCCAAAATTTCAGCTGTACAGAGCCCTGAGGCCCTAGGGGCCTAGTTTTTCCTCGAACATGAGGAAAAGTTAGTGTGATGTTTGCTGAGAGTAGCATACATGTTGATTCATGTTAACTAGTAGCCCCGTTGTGATAGTAATATGAGACTTTCAAGGAAGACAGATTAGAAAGGGACAGATTGTTGTTTTAGGGCTGGGTGGCCTCAGGCCAATGAGGACTACAGGATTAGCATCCCCAGTGCACCTGTACGTTGCTCTTTAGCTAGAAAGTAGCTGTTTTCTGCTGGGAAGAGTGAATTCAGAATAAAGAGAAGGAGGCTATAAATAGTGAAAATCTCCCAGGAGAGAGAGGAGAGGATCAAGTAAGTAGGAAAATGAGGTTTATGAAGGGGTAGTTTTTCCTCATACAGGGTCATTTGGATGTATCTCTGGTAAGCAGCTGCCTTTCAAATCTTTCCTTCTAGGGGACTCTGTGGAGAAAGTCCAGCTTCTGCTTCTCTGGGAATCAAAGCGTAAGCAACTCCAGAGTCCTAGAAAGCACAGAGCCAGTTGTAACCTGGTTCAGTGACTCACAAGAGAAGAAGATACCGAGGCTCAGGCAGCATGTTGGGCATGTCAGCTGGTGAAGGCTTTTGTTGGCATTGCACTCCAGTTGGTACAGATATTTGTCTTTGAAAATTTGTTGGAGGTGTTGTACCACCTGATGTATGCTGCACCTCCAAAATTGCTGGGATTTTTTTCCTGCAAATAGCAGCACTTGCCTTGAAAGAAAGGGAAAAAATCTGTTTTATGAAAGTGTTTCTAACACATAGCAATCTGGGTACAGCTCAAAGGATGGCATGCCGGAAGAATCAGACTCCTGAGGAGGCTACTATAACTAATATCATTGCCTGAGGAAGTATTCAAAACATATGTCCTAAAATAAACACCGCCTGTTTACATACAATCTTTTCTACTGTTCCAGTTCTTTCAGAGGAACACTGGCTTCTACGTTTAATACCCTAAGACTTGAAGAAGAAGGAAGGCAGAAAGGAAGGAAGGAAGGAAAGCTCATACGAGTCATTTGGATTTTTTTTCTGCTTCCATTGTGCATACCATATTAATTGTCTGGACCTTATTTGCCCTGTATTTCCTACGACTGAAGGAGAGAACTGGTTTATTACAAGCATGATTCCATCCTTATAATGATTTTGACTAATTTCCAGTATATGCTGTAAATAAAATGGTCAATATATGTGCTTATTTCCCTTATGAATCATGGAGGAATAGGTGTCCCTATTGACAATTCTTATGCATTGTGCTCTTTTTTTTTTGTTATTAGACCAAGGTATATGTTAAACTAGGCTGCATTAAACAGTCATTTATATATGTACAGATAAAATTGCTGGCTATTCAAATCTTACATATTCAAATATGGTATTCAAATCTTAGGTATTCAAATACGCTTTTTGGTGGGCCACTTTTTTGAATGGGACACACTGGAGTTCTAAACCGAAGAATAAAATCTTTCAAATGTTAACTTAACTGACTTAATGACTTCTGTTTCTCTGATGATGCTGACTTTACAATCCTTCAGTAAATAGATAAATACATTTCTACTGCATTGTCTTTCTTACTTTATTAAGAAATTAATTATGTGTCTATCTATTCTAAATATTGTATAAAACCATTAAGTAAAATCAAATTTGACCTTTATGTTTCTTTCATATCTGAAGGAAAGCACATCATAAAATTTCTAAGATCTGCAATAAATACTAAAAAACAAATACTTCTATTGTAAGAAGACTCTTTCTTTCAGTTAGATCAAGTTTCTCAGAGCCAGAGGAGGCTCCAAAATTATTACTGAATGACTACAAAATCCAGGTATCTCAATGGAACTGAAGCTCTCAAAATTGCAGCTCTCAGTGTTTGACCTCTAATGTGACTGCATGTTACAAATCATATGGTTTACACAATGGAAGCATAAAAAACCCACAAACAACAAACAGACAACTGGAACAGTGAGATGGAAAAAACCTTGGAGAAGTAAATTTCTATGGACAGACTCTTGTTCATAGCGCTGTACAAAATAGCTTTCTGAGTGCTGTCCTTTACGGCTATGAAAAAACCCTCAACAACATTCCCACAAAAATTTCAATATAAACTCCTGTTATTAACCTGGCTACCACTAGCATTTCCTCCCTGGGTCTCTTTTGCTCTAAGCCACAAAAGATTGGCTCACACTGTAATCATCCCTAGTGGGGAATTAAGCTGCAGTGAATCAGGGGAACGTCAACAGGGTTCTAGCTCTTACAAACATAAAAGTTCACCAAAAGAATTGTTAATGCTTAATGCAGCCATATCAATAGGGAAAGTAGTATGTTTTGAAGAGAAAACTAAAGAAATATGCTGAAAAGCCTGACAAGAATAGCAATATTCTAAAAGAGAAAATATGCGTTAGCACATTATTTTATTCTATGGATCAAAATCTTTGGTAGAAAACATCCTTTTTTATTAGATGTAGTCTGCATTTCCTTTTGTTATTCATCCAAATTAGTCGTAGAAGCCTGTTCTTTTTCCTTGCTTGTAAAAATGATAAAAGAAGCTTTATTTGTGAAAAGCAGCTGTTGGGATTAATTGCTCCGTCTAAGTAGTCAGATCTTTAAGGTTTGGTATAATTGAATCTGCAAATAAAATTTATTATCTGGGAAGCTTCCTGATGTAGAATATCTCCTGCATTGTTGTTAACAGTCCTCAGATAAAGAACTGTAGTGGCTTGCCCATGACACTTAGAAAATACTAATTCTGTCTGCTTCTTTATAAGAATTTAATTTATATACACTTAGTAAAGAGTTTGTATACATTTCTAATTAGTAAAAAAAAGTAAAAACAGTGAGGAATTTGTAATTTTTCCCCTTATACTCTAAACTACGTAGAAAATGATCAAACAAGTGAAATAAAAATACTTTTGAATATATTTGTCATTCTGATGCTTAACTTGTAAATTAAAGTAAAAAGAATTAGAAAGAGGAAAGAGAATTGGAAAGAGAATTGGAAGTGATTCTTCAAGTTATTTTTTTGTCCTATATATAGAATGTAAAGTGAAAAATGTAGGAGTATGTAACTGCTTTGATTACAGGAGTCTTTTCTTGTTTCTGCTGAGCCCTGTGTCCTTAATGAACTTGCTGGTCTTTTTATGATGTTTAGGAGTTTCTAAATGAGTTAAAAAACTTTAAAAACCTTACACGAAACCACCTTGGTTATTTGCAAAGATCAAAGAAGGATTTTTTTTTGCTTATTTTCTTGAGAGATGGATTGAAAGATTTTAAAAGGCAACAAGGCAGTCAGGAGGGTTTGTAGCACTAAGAAGATCCTTGCTGGCTGATAATTCAAGAAAATACTTCATCAAACAGGGCTGGCAGGCATCTCTTCACTTCTTTGAACCTTCAGTGCTGATAAGGAGATTTTATAAGATGTCATTTGTAAGAAAATCTGTTTTTCAGATATCTTATTTTTAAGCCAGGGATTTTCAGTATGAGGGACAAAACTAAAAGTGATTGTGTCTTCATTTGAACAAGGAACAGTATCAATGTCACACAGATCTGCCTTTCAGCAATTTTATTCAGAAAAAAAATCTCTGGAGTCACTAAGAAAACCTGTCAGTAGTACATTGCATGTGTATGTGTGAAACTAACAGACTACTATCAGAACTTTGTAAATGATGACTGAATATTTTGAAAGATGTTGTTAGTAGCAATCCAAGGAGAAACAAGGAAAAATTTGGTGTATCCATATTTCACCAGCAAGGCAAATAGTGATGTTACAGAGAATAAAGATATTTGAAGTCTTTTCTAAGTTTTTTTTCTCAGATGAAGCAAATGACTGGATCCTGTAAAACTTCACTGAGGGCTGCTGTTGTCAAACACAGGAGAAAAAAGATAAGGTTGACCTCATTCTTTGCTTATGGAAAGTTTTATATTTACTATAATTATATATTTTAAAAGCTTTCTGTAACAGGCTAGGCACCAATGTTAAAAAGTCACTGAGGGTACATATAGTGAAACGATTACACAGTGCTTCCAGCCAGCAGCAAGAGGTGGTCTTAAGTTGTTTCTGACCAAAACTGTCATTGTGAGAGTACTGGAAATGGATCTTTCCCTCTCTCCTTTTCTCTGCTTGAAAATAGCAGAGGTTCTTCTGATTGTAGACATGAACTCCTGAACAGTGATGTTAACTGATAGAAACAACTGGAAAAAATAAAATTCTATCTTGTAAAAAACAAACCCAATATACTTCAGTCATTTAGTCACTCCCTTTTATCACACTCTTATCTCTGTTTTATCATGTTTTATTTTTTTCACAAGCCATTCTGGGCTTAAGTCTGTAACATTTTTACATTAGGTTAATTTGACAATTTATTCTTTTTTGTTTTTCTCTTTTGCGTGTGTTTGGTTTGTTGTTTGTTTGTTTTTTCCTAGAAAATACCTGCACAATATGTTTTGTTCTTCTGTTGTGACAATAAAAAATAAAAAGGAAAAAAGTTTTTTTCCTTATTAAGATGCAGCCTTCTCATCCACTTGCCAAACATCCACATCTCATCAACAAGACAAACAGAACCTGGTCTGTGAGCAGGAATCTGGAATCTGAACTTCATTCACTGCGTTTCTAAGTATGATCCTAAGATAATTTTTATCTATATATAAAAATATGTAAAGAATAAACTGTAAAATAGTACTATTGGTTTTGTTCTGGTATTTATTTCTTTTCAAGCCTACTGCAATCTCTAGGACCTTGGGATTTATCAGAATAGACAAGTTTTTTTTTTGCTTAGTAAGATGGGTGTAGTGCAGTAAGTCGGGTTCATTTCCATTATGCTTAGAGACCTCTAAGTCACCGAAGTTAAACTAAGAGGTCCAAGTTAAAGCATCCATTTGTTAAATGTTACATGACACAAAACTTGTCACTCTCAACCTATGAGAAAATCAGAAGTAAATCCCGTGATTCTAGGAGCAAAAGAAATCAAAAGTACTTAATCAACAGGCAAAAGCAAAGGGAAAAACTGTGTCATGATAGGGGAAAAAAGCAAGTATGTAGCTGGAGGCAGGATGATGTGGTATTATGGCAGTATACGTAAGGACAGGTCTTGGTTAGATCCAAGTGCATGCAGTTTTGAGGAAGAAACACCACCTGTCACCAATTACAGTACAGAATCAAAATACTTTGAACATGGGCTGCTTCTGAGGTAATGAGTGAAGGCAAGGCCTGCCTCAAAGGCTGAGAAAATCCTTTTATCTTTCAAGCTGTGTATATGAGCTATTTATTTTATGGATTCTGCAAGCTTCTGATGAGCTGAGAAGGACTGACTGGTGAGATTGACTTTGCTGGCCCTTGGTGAACTCCAGCGCTGGGTTTCAGCTCTGTATCTCCCTTCCTTCACTATCACAAGGGCATGCCTAATTTACACAATCTATCTCCTTCTGTACAACTTCCACTGGAGTCAATGGGAGCTGTGTGCCTGAAGCCAAGGGCAGAATTTGGCTCAGAGAGAGCATAACAGCTCCAGCGCTTTGCCAAATCAAATACATTTAGAGTCTGACATGCACAGTTGGATGCAGTAAGTAAAAAATCAGTTTTGCGGGGTACAAGGCTTCACAGACTAGTGCTAGTTCCCTCTCATCATTGTTAAAAGATGTGCTTTATAAGAAAAACTGAGCTAGATCAAACCAGAGACTTAACTACTGTTCATAAAGTAATACTTTACATAGTTCCTTAGTTTCCACTGCTTTGTAGCTTAGGACTTTCTGTCTCAGAGGCAGCATTTTTTATTTAGCTCCGCATCGATTATAATGAAAGTTGTGCCAAGTTTAATTGCTTTCTTTGTCACAGTTCCTTGAAACACAGTTCTTTTAACTCATTCCAAATCATTTCCCCAAGTTCAGCAGCAGTAGCTGCACAGTTGACAGATATGATCTCTACCTCATTTAAAGCATGCTTTGCTTTAAATTCAGCTTGCTTTGTCACTGCTAAACAACACATATTTTACTGCTAAGTTGCAGTATCTCACAGTCCACCAGTGGCAGGAACACGGAGTCTTATGCAGATTTTTTTTTGTGACACTCTTCTGAGAATCTACTCTGAACTGCATGCATAGGACTACCGTGTGGAAGCAGCTTTTTAATCTCCTCTCTCTTTTGTTTCACATATAGGTAATCCCTATGGCATCACCTCTTTTTGTAGGTTTAATTGAACAAAATTGCACATATGGACAGCAACAGAGCTATTCTCAGACTTTTACAGCATACAAGAGGGAACCATTAGTTGCGGCTGTTTGTTCTTCCCTAAAAACACAGTGGCTTACTACTATTTCCCAAAACAAATAACTTCAGAAAAAAAAAAAAACCCAGTTGACTGCATGCTCCTAAAGAGATTTTTTTGCATTTCTTTGAACAATTAAATCTTAACACTTGCTGTTGAAAGCCCTCATGCACATATGAAGTTAGCTTTCAGCATGTGTGAAAGTTTTCAGAGCCTGAAAGAAGGAAAGAGAATTGAGAGTAAGATTAGAACATTATGCATTGCAGTGGCTATCACCTGGGAGGGTCTTAAAATATTTTGTGCAACTTCTGAAATATTTCCATGCAATATTACTTTACATGATGAAAAGCTATTAGTTAGATGTGCCTCAACTGCTGTTTTTTTATTTGTTCACATTTGTACAACATTTACATGTAATAGAGAAGAAGCAACCTATACTTAACAGACAAAGAAATTGAAGAATCAAAAGCCTGTATTAAAATAATTAAATAGCACAAAGTTATTGCAATGTAAGCGTATTTTTAATTAATCAGAACCAATCAAAAACCTTAAGTAAAACATAATTAATTTTATAGACATTTCTTAATAGAATAAATCTCTTGTGTGAAATATTTAGGTAATGACTATCATAAAAAAGACTGCTTGAGAGTGCAATAATGTATTCTGAAAGAGACTTCTTTTCTGTGTCAGCTAGGAAGAAGATGTCATTATACTTGACAGTGTATTCAATGCTCCTAATACTCAATGAGCTGTAGCTGGAATGCATGTCAGTACTCCCAGGGTGCCTGCCACTCTGCCCATAAACCTGCACCATCACTGTTATTGTTCCCAAAATTGTTGTTCCTTTCCTCTTTCCTTTCCTCTTTCCTTTTCTCTTTCCTTTGCTCTTCCCTTCCCTCTTCCCTTTCTTCTTCCCTTCTTCCCTACCTTTTTTTTCTTTTTTTCAAATTTATGACTGTTTTCAATATCAGACTTCCCAGAAGTGAGAAAGATTAGGAAATATCTGTTACAGCTTGGATATGTTCCTTTCCAGAGGTACTACCGTACTACTGTACATCAGTTACATGAGAATACTGTGGTAGTCTGCTGTTCATTAAAGGTATGTACCCACATCTCAGAAAGTTTGCTAAAAATACCACAGAGCTCATTATGCACTACCAAGGATAACTATTCTCATGAATTTTGAAGGTACACACAATTTATATTGGTATTGACTACAAACCAACGCACGGAAAAGTTGAATTGCACAGTGAAAGACCAGATGGTCTTTTCCTTGAGGAGTTTACCATCTGAAAACACAAAAGAAATGTAGGGTGAGAGTGTATGCAAGCAAATGAAGGGCTCACCACACAGGACTAGAGCAGGGATGCAAAGGTCTGAGTCATGGGAGAGGAATGAGCAGCGGCCTGTCAGGAAACACCCTGCAAGTTCCAAACATTTTTATTTTTATTTGATAGCGGCTTGGGTAGGTGGAGATCAATTAAACAGGACAAAGAAAAAGCAGGGAGAGAGAAGCAAGGGCATTTCAGGATGTGGAGAAGAGAGGGGAGAGGAGGCATGCAATGAAGATGAGGGTAGAGAAAGGGAGAGGTGTGGGGGCGAGACGGGATTGCAACAATAAGCATGTGGGAAAGGGTAATTAAAACTCATGGGTGTCTGTCAGCCGATAAGCCTCTTTTACCTTTGCTATGTCGGCTTCATTGTCAGACGGGATCCTCCCTGTAGTCTCTTCCTCATTCCTGGCTGCTCCTGTCATTGTTTAACACAGTTGTGCGTGAACCGTGTGCGCAGACCGAAGCCATAAAATTATACAGTGTGCTTAATTGAAAGATTGAAAAATTGCTTTCCAGTGACAGTCTACACAATGGTCGACACTTAGGGACTGATCTTGGCTACTGTACTCAGTAACTGCTATTTAATGCTGTAACTTTTAAGAATGAAACCAATGATTTTTCCTTCTGGAGATGGAGACTGTTCTTACACCATGTTAACTTTTAGGGCTGAATGGTGAACTTCTTCCTCTACCAAAGGTTTGTAATGATTCAGATAAGGAATATTATTTCCCACTTATCACTGTGGCAGAAAGCCTGAACCTCAAAAACAGTCTCTGTGTGTATTTCCTTAACAGGTGCTATTTTAATTTTCCTTAACATTGAAAAGTTTTGCTTGTGTGCTGAGATTTTATTTTTGCTTTCAAGACTGATAGTAGATTCATCTTCAATAAATATCTGAGATCTGAGAAATCTCAGATCAACTTTTTTTCACTGCTATCTTTCCTTTCTCAGGAAAACAAAATGAAACTAATGTCCAATTTTACCTGTCTTTCTCCTTGCTCCCCACAACTTGTTTGAATACAGAAGCTTATTCTTCTGAAAAGCTACATTAAACCAGAAGAATGTGAATAGTAAGTCTCTGTGTCCCCCACTTTCTTCCATAAAGCATGATGAAAGCATCAAAGTAGATCTGAACAGCTTCTAAATTGTTTGAATAATGACAGTATCATGGCTAAGTCATATAGGTTGCTTGCCTGGTTATTTAAGCCCAGTTTCTGGCTGCCACAATTACACTCATGGGACCCCAATATCTCCAAACCATAACCAGTCAAAATTCGGAAAAAACCTCACATTAAATACCAAAGAAAACCCAAACAAACCATGTACTGTATGAAGCCAGGTTTGTATTTTGGTTTTTGTTTTTTTGTGACTTGATATATCCAGTTCTACCTGTAAAGCTCAGCAGTTTCATTGTCAGCATTTATTCTTTTAAGTAGAATTAGAAAGACAAAACATGAGGGGAAAATCAAGCTGATTTCAATATTGCTCAACAAAGGAGGAATCATCTGACACTGTAGGAACTTCTTATACCATTTTGTCTAAACAGCAGGGTAGGAGCACTCAAGTATCAAGATATTTAATTTTCTCTAAATATGATATTGAAGACAGCAATTTAGTGTGTGTAATTTATAAATATTTGATAAATATTTGAATTTCATAATTTTTTCCGTACAAGATGGAGCCAGAACACACTAGAATTCCTGACATATTGAGTATTCTTACTACTGAAATCTCACTTCCAGTATATGGTGTCAAACTTGAATCTTTTGATCACATATGCTGAACCTCTCACATTAGAACAAACTTTTAAATTTACCTTTCAAACAGTTTTTTTTCATGAAAGTGCAGCTAATGGCACACTATTTGCAGTTTCTGTGCAGTAACACTTAGTTCAAACTAAAGCTTCTACCCAGAGCTCATTAAATCAGCACTTACATGCCTTCAAAACAAAGGGAATAGTTTCAGGATGAGCACTGGATGTCTGATCTCCTTTTGCACAGGTTATTCTTTTCTTCGCCCCTGCTCTAGGCATTGCATGAGTGAACTTATTCCTGAAATACTGTAGCAAGAAATGGCTTCTTCTGGTCTCTTATTAAACTGTCACAAAACACATCTGAGAACCAGATATTCCACTGCAGTATATTAGGAAATTTAGGAGATCATTTAGAAATTCTCACAACTGAGAAATATGAATGTTCATCTTCTACAAAGATAAAAATTATGGTAACTTGTATATTTTTTCGGCTTTGAAGAATTAAAACCTTTTAAACTTAATTAAGCTCATGAATGTTAAAATTAAAAGTACTATTTAGTATATGTAAAAAACTGAGTCTGAATCTGATTGAATGGGATGTGATCATATTGTCCAAAAAAACAACTGTCTTTTAAAACACAAAAGTGCTAACTTAAAAAATGTAACTTCAAACATCTCTGGTTTGTTTTCAGTTTCCTTTTCCATTCATAGCTTTTCAAATGCAGCTACTGAGTCCCAGCTAGTAAAGGACAATCTCACTCCTGTGGAATGATCAGGCACAACGTTTCAAAAGTGAAGCAACATTTACCAGGGACATTGGGCCAGTATTTTGGAAAGTGTAGCTGATGACATTAGGTGTGGGTCTCAGTTAGCTCCTTATTCTGGTTAAGATCTTATTCTACTGCTCTTAAGTAAAAAAACGGTTCCAGATGCTGTTGATGAAATAAATATCTAAATAAATTTGAGTCTTCTCTTTGTTTTTTCCAGATCTTCACTTTAGGTACAGATCCCTGAACTAAGAATACTGGAGTGATTAGGGGCAACAAGGAGATAGCTAAAGAAGAAATATATCTCCTTTGCACATCCAGTTAAGTAACCACAGCAGCATCTACAGTAATCATTCTGGATTGCCTCCTGAGTTAAATAATGTCCCAAGAGAAACAAGCAGGGGACTTAAGTGTTCCATCCTCGTATTTCCAGTGAAAGTTAACATTCAGTCTGTACTTAGATCAGTAGGCTTGTCTGACTCCTGTAACACGACTCTTTCTAGCTGAACTAGCAAAAAAACATTGTCTAGTCTTTATTTAGGCCTACATCTGTGAGAGAAATCAAGCTCCATCTTGGTGATAGAAAGCATCATGAATGAGAGAGGTAGACAATGCTAAGACATTCATAGTCCTAAGTTCCTGATACACATTATTATTTATGTTTGTTGCAATAGCATCTTGAAGCTCCTCCATCCAAAAACTAAACACAGCTCAAGATTCACTGTGCAGGCTGACATACACAGCCATAAGAAAACACAGTTCTTGCCCTGAAGACCTTATATTTAAAAGAGATGACATATATTGAGCAGACTACTGGGACCTGAAGCCAAAAGAGTTATTAAAACCATTTGCTACACATCACAGATCTGTGACAGTCATGAATGGATGACTGTTACAGCATGTTAAATTGTGTTTAACCAGAAAAAAAAAAATTTTTCACTCTATGTGTTAGCTATTTAAGTTAGTTATGACAACAAAGGCACATAAGCAACCGTTTCAATGCTTGTTTTTCAGATGATCAGATGGCTCATAGAAATGTACAGCTGCAATTTGGATTAGATCCAAACCTGGTATTAGATACTGCAGAGTTGAGCATTGTAGAGAGCACCTTTTTGCTGCCTAAAAGTACATATGGTGAAGTTTGGAACCATAGGGTTAATACCTAAGCATCACTTTAAAAAATGAGAAGCAAAGGGTATGGAAATAATGTCAGTTTTCTCTCTGGGAGGATGTATCAAGGGAAGACCTTTAGGGATCTCTCCTAGATGATGTACCTTTCAACATTGCCATAAATTATCTGGACAGAGAGCGACTAACAGAAATATGGACTTTGCTAAGAATCTTAATTTATTAAAATTAATAAGGAAAAGAAGCCTCCTGCAAAGGTCTTTGTAGAACTGAACAGAGTGAATGGATATGGACTGGCAAGCCAAAAAAAAAAGAGAGTAAATCGGAAAATGGAATAGAGAATGATGATAGAAATGATTAAAGATGTGGAAAGATGTCAGTACAACAGGTAACTAAATAGAATAGAACTCCTCAGATTGAAAACTAAGTTATTTGAGGGGTATATAAATGATTCCTGAAAAATACGGGTGGCCCAGAAAAATTGTTTTGGTAAACAATTTTGAATACTGCAATAGGTGGATTTTTTTGCCTGCCCCTTTACAGATCTTCTTAGGAAATTATAGGCAACGAATGGGCACAACTAGGTCTGTCAGCACAACTCATAACAGCTCACATGCTGAGTAGGAAACCATCTAAACCAGCCATATATATGCCAAGGGCAGATTTGTCACAGCAGTAAAGCTCTCATCTGACCTCAGGGGTAGCACTGCGTCCTATTTTAGTATGCAGTGCTGCTTTCACGAGAAAATGATGGACCTTAGTAGGAAGCACCCAGCACCAAATGGGATCAGGCCTCAAAGCATAATTAGGTAGGAAGCTCTTATCAGATAATCTTTTGCTTTGAACCAGATTGCAAAATCTCATTTAGGTAATTTGGCTGCTTTTACCTTACCAAGCAACAAAGGGAGGACAAAAGCAGGATCAGCTCTGTGGTAGGGTTCTGCAGAGTTTATTCTGTCATCTTGTGGCTCAGAAAATGAGCTCAGTCTCACTGAAGTGAAGTCTTATTTGTGAGCAGGCTGACTTTCCCAGATCTTGCTGACTTTACAAGGCAGATGCTGTGGAAGTGTCACATGAGCAGATTTTGGAGTGGGTAACACAAAACCTTTAGGGATCTTCTGTGGTGTGTAGTCCCCTTGAGAGAAATTGGATTCCCTTAATCTGTCACATTACCATTCCAGACTGCTCTTTTTCATTTGAAAAATATATTAAAAAAAAAGTAAATAAACAAGCAAATAAATAAAAGTCAGACTTGATTCAAAATTATAAAGAGAAAGAAAAAAATAATAAAAGCATTCCACTTATTTAAATGATTGTGCACTCTATTTGGCAGCTTTGACAGGAAGTTTGTGGGGGGAAAAAAAAAAAAAAAAAAAAAAAAAAAGACAGAAAGAATAATCCAGTGAAGTTTATGAATGTTTTTACAAACTGTTATTCTGCCTCCTCCAAATGTCTAGCATCACAGGTGAGGCATTGTGTGGCTGGTATCTTGACTTCCCATTTGCTCCCGGGCTCTACAGGGAGTGTCAGGCCATCAGCACTGATGTTCAGAGCAAAGCTGTGAAAACAAACCACAATAGATTAGTTGGGCTGCTGACCAGGTTATTCAGTGTTAACCACTTTGTGTGCCCTTACATCTCAACCAAACAATTACTTTTTTCCATTCTTTTATTTGTGCATGCACTTATCAAGGAAACCAGTGTTTGCAAGGGGACATTGTACTAAATAGGATGATTCATTTAAGAAGCATTTCTTTAACACTAAAAAGCCAACATATTCTGCTCTTTAATTACTCAGGCAAACAACACAAAGACAAATATCAAACTGTTAGTTATCTGAAATTACTTGACTGTCTAAAAGAGAAATTAGAGACAATTCTAGAAATGTTGGAGCCTGATTCTGTCATTTCAAATAGTTATTATGTTGTTAACTTGATTGTTTACAGTAAGGTCTCTCGTGAATGTTATCTTGTGGAAATTAGTATTGATGTATAGCCTTTAAAAGTAAGATATAAAAATATGAGGTAGATACTTCAAAGCTAAACATTACTCTCCCCATTTATTTTTCTCACCTCGAAGACATGTTTTAAAATTATATGTCAACTTGATTTGTCCCTTGCTTATGTTTATTAATATGTTTGTGGTTAGAAGTAATGGCAGATGAATGAACTAGAGCTGTCATTTCTAGGGTGAAATAGGGGAATTAAAGAGAATTGTTACCCAGCTTTTATTAAAGACACCAGGGACCATGTTGCCTTAAAAGAAAACACTATGCAATGTGCTTTGAAAATATCTTTTTTTTTTTTTTTTTACATTTTAGGACTATGGCACTTTCTAAAGGGTTGTCATTTGTTCTTAAATATTGAGACATACCATCAACTTTCTATGTAGAAAAGCAGCCGAAAATACTGAGCTTGCCCTGGCCTTGTTGTAAATGAGTTGATGCTGTCACGCTACTAATGCTTCAAGAAATTCATGGAGGTATTAATTCTGCTTTTGTTGCTTTAAGGTTTATGCTCTTCTCCTGCCTCTGCCCCAATATTTCTGTTGAATTGTCCACAGAACTTGTTCATAACCTTGGCTAATAATATCATTATCAATTGCTCTCAGAAACAGTATGATTTGCTATTACCACTCACATACATACTACAAAGTTAATATTTGTGACAAGCCTGGCTCAAGATTAACAATTTGCATCTAGTCCAAGTGATTGATTTCAAGACTTAGAGGAGGAAGGAGAAAATAAAATCCTCTCAAATACATTTCTCAAACTCTGTACTGGATGGTAGATCTGCCTTTTCTGTGCAGAAAAATTGACATGACTGCCAGAAGATCCTCCAGAGATGTGCCCCAGCACTAGAGATCACTTTTTATCCTTTTCCCATTTTGAAGAATTAATTTCAAGCTTTTGAACAGACTATGTAAACAGGAAGGAGAGACCACCGCAGGAAGAAAGGAGTTTAAGAGATGCCTTGAAATCCATTGCTGGGCTGCATAAATATCACTGTGGTTTATTCCTCCATTTTTAGACATTCCTCACTCAAGCTATTTTTACTTAACAAGTTCACACTTCATACCTTAAAGGAAGGTTGAATAAAAGACTCTTGCTCATGGCAATCTTAATGAACCTGAGATATAAAATCTAATTTTAAAAAGTAGATACTTTGACATCACTTCCAAAACCAATACCTTACACATAGCTCTAGCTCAAAGCAAATGCTTCAGGAATAACTTGTTTATTGTTTATACATAAGCTCACTTCAAACTGTTACTCCTGGGGTGGAGAGCAGCTGGAGTAGGCAGGGCACACGTTTGTTTTCTTTCTTTCCGATGAGATTATCTCAAAGACATTTCTCCTCTTCTCCTCCTTTGGCTCTTTCACGTAAAACAGGACTGAGCACATATGTCAGAGAGCAGGAAAGGTGAAACCTCATCTTTATGAAACCCAATACCTTTTCATTAAGCTAATTCACTTGAATTTGTTAAACTGGTGTAGACACTCTTATTTAGCTTTGAATCATCTGATTTGCAACTGACTTTACCAAATTGGAACAAGTGTATCTGCACAGCCTCTCATTCCTCTTTAAAAATACAGGCTTAAAACCATCCAAAAATCCTGAGTGTTCCAGCACTCAGAAAATTAGCAGACTTCAGCTTCTCTTCTCAGTGGTTTAATTTATCATGTGCTAAAAATCTGACAAATGAGTGGGGCAATGTCTGTTTTTTTCTCCAGGGCCTGCTGGAGCAGGGCTGTTTCACATCACCCAAATCCCAAGCTGCAATGAAAAGACTGTGAAGTCCATGCCTTTTAAATGGTAAATTTGTTGTATATTAGAAGAATTTCAGCTTTACTATAAGTAAATACACTTATTGAAGTTTCTCTGGCTATATGATTAGAAATTATATTACTAGGTGGTTTTAATGAACTCTTTCCTGCTCCCCAGCAAATGTAGCAAGTCTATCAAAGCTAAACCCATGCTCTAAGTGCTCTGGATGGCATCTGGGGCACCAGCATTCTGTAAGCTGAAGAAGTAGTTCCTCCCCACACAACAGTGCCTTTGTTGGCAAAAAAGAGGGATGCTCACTCTATGCCTCACGCTCCCCAGCCAGCAACACCACCTGCCTCTTCATGAGCAGGTGATGGTCCAGGAAAAACATTGGTTTTGGCTGACATCTTTTTAGGACCCAAATGGTCCCTCCCTTGTCATTTTAGGATGAGTCTGTTTTATGCTTTACATCCAAGGTCTGTTTTCCTCCCCTGCATTAGAGAAGACTTCAGGAAGTCTTCATATTGGAGCACTAGGACTTTAATTACCTTGGGGTTTTTGATGAGTATTTGGCTTCTTTTCATGCTCAGACTGTCTCATTAAGAGATGGACTGTGGGATTGCTCCTTCTCTGCCACTAAGGCACAAAGTTTGGTTTTCCATGTGGGCACATTCTCTACTTCTGCTCAGGGGCAGTTTTACATGTCAGGTTTTGGTATTGTTTTCCTCTTGAATCAAATGCAAGAAAATTATCATTTCCCTCTGACACACTGTCCTAGAAGTGGAATCTTCTTAGCTATGAGGATAAGGAGACTTGCTGAGTTTCTGCCTACCTATCAAGCAAAGCATAATAGGTGTGTAGTATCTGATTTTTTCAGTGCCACGTTCCCACCAAACCATGAATGGAACTTTTCTTCCTCTTTGCAAGAGGGCAAAGAGGTCTCTCATATTTGTAACAAATGACATGACTATGTTCATAAGCCACGTCAAGGCTCTATGTAAGAATACGAAATGCTATCTCATGTGGAAACTCCTATGATTTATGCAAACTTGGGGAAAAATATATGAATTGTATTGATTTGAGTGGGCTGATTGCTAAGCTGTTTTGTTTTTCAGTCCTGGGAGAAGAAACAGGAGCAAGAGACTAAGAAAGCAGGTTGGCATGAGTAAGGACACGGATGTAAGTGAAATAGAGGGAATCTATGAGAGGGACAGAGAAAATAGGGCTGAAAGATGCTAGCAGAGAGGACTGGAGAAAAAATATGGGCATTTTTCCTGACTGCATTCATTGCAAAAGTTTAGAGGTGGCAGATTTATTGACTAAAGATTCATCTTCTCAGAGAATGGTAATGTATATACCAGGAGCCAACCAGGAGCACAATGAAGACCTCAGATAATTCTGCTAGAAATCCAAAATAAAACGGAACAGGAAAGGCTTCTTGAATGCCCCAGCATTTGGAAAGTACTTCCTGTACCTGTAAGTACTTCCACAGGGTTACAGCAATAATAGGAGCCATGCATGAAGATGACTGGGGTTGTCACTCTCTTAAGTCCATTTTGGAAAATATTCATGCATTAGACACAGAAAGATATTTTGTAAGTAAAGTAGTGAATGTATGCTTTTCTGAGGCAGAGCTGTGTCTTGGGGAGGAAGAATGTGTGTGGGTGAGCATGTTTGTGTCAAGATGGCTAGAATCATTATAACTCTGTGATGCCTATCTCAAAATACCTCTTCTGGATTGTTTCAAACACTAATAAAAAAAAAAAAAAATCAGTCTGAGGAACACAAACGCGACAGCTTGGAGATTCTACTGAAATTTCATGACAGTTACTAGGGCATGTGTAGGAACAAGGAGTACGACAGAAAGAGCAAAGGTATTTGTGGGAATTGTCATTAAAACCAGACCAAGATTCAACATTGACAAAGGAGATATTGCAGTTCTGGTGTAATGAGGAAATTAAGTCAATAAGGATTGCACTCTCTCAAAGGCAGAGGACTACAACACAAGCTTGTTTAGAATTACCGTTAAATTGTAGCACACTTCACAAAGAAATAGATGTGAACATTTCAGAAAGCAGTCATCAAGCACCTTGTCCTTTGCCAAGAAAAATAGGCAATTATGAACATTATGTCCAACTATGCATCATATCGACTCCAATCAAAATCATTTAAATCCAGTCAAGCATTGCTTTCACACATAAAACCCTACCCTATGCTTGATTATACCTCAGCATACCAGGTATGCAGCCCAGAATGTTGGCCAATAACAATATTCCATTGTCTAGGAATTTTAATCCATGCACATATATTTAAAAATGTCATAAATTTGATTACAAAAGATTACAATTATCAAACCCGTGCTGTTTTCAGTTTTCTGAACAAATCTGCTAAAAAACCTTTGAAATTAGAAGCAAACAAATAAAAAAAGTCTGATGAAAAGGGGGCACTGTCAATCTTTAAAGTGGAAAAAGTGGACACAGAAAATTACTTAGCTTTTCTACAGTTCTTTACCCCTCCCCAGGTGATATTGCCTCTCAGCAGAGTAAAATTATTATGTGGAGAAAATGGTTTAGGCTGCACATAGCCAGACTGAGAAAAATATTTCTTCAATATAGATACATTAAAAACAAACAAACAAAAAAACCTTACAGGCACTTTTGAGGTCCCAGAGAAACAATGAATTCTATTCCTCCTACTGGTCTGCTATGGTAACTAATTATATATTTTTTTTTCCCCTGACAAAAGCTCTTTATGTTGGAGACTTATTCTAAAAATGTGTCACTTGCTGGTACACAAGCACCAGGTCACCTCAGCAAGTGTCGATAGCACTGGGAGTCTTAGCACAGTTGAGTGACCAGTGTTTTAACATTATGTCAATTTGACCTGCTGTGAGTAGGCTACTGAATTTACAACAGTGACAGACTAACTGAAGTAGTGCTCTCCACACCTAAAGGAACTAAAACTTAGTTATTATTAGCAAAACCCAGGAATTTTCTGCTCCCTAAAACAACTGCTCAGGGATTCAGCCTTGTGCATCTATGCCTCTCAGCTCTCCTCGGGATAAGTACTTCCTTCCACTTTCTACATCCAAATTATTTTTTTTCCCTAGAGCAGCTTTCAGCGAGATACACTTGCCTGATTTCTTTCCATAATAAAAATTATGGCTAAAATATCTCTGTCAAAAATCTCTCTCCAAGAGCAATGTCGCTGCCAAACACTCCAGACAAACTATGTGGTTCAATGCTTGACTCTTGAGCAAAATGGCCACAGCTTAACTGAAAGTAAGATTTTATCTCTGGTATTAAAAATGTCACGTATACACTTAAATAGGAAAACTGAGGGATTAAATAGCTTTGGATTGACACTTCATGACCAAACATTCCAAGAATCTTCCAGAGACACTTACCCAGAGCAAAAGACATGTACAGTAGCTGACAAAAATGGTGTTTTTTTCAGATACTATCAAAGGTGAGGTTGTACAGAAGTAGCTGATTTCATTTTATTGTGTCCAGTATTGGAATGTACCTGCCAGAAACAGGAATGCATCCTTCATTTAGACTGATTTATCATTACAAGAAATAGCAGAGCTCCTTCATAAACTACTGCAGCTTAGCTCTGGCACAAATCCAGCAAAGTTACACAACTTGCTGAACACCACAAAGAATATAATGGTTCCATTTACCCTTAAAATAATGCTCACCATTTTTCACAACATTGCAACAGAATTAATGAATTAATTCTGACAACATATAGGAACAAAGGAGGATTTTTCCCCAGCAAAGTAGAGAGAATAGAAGCTGCATTTTGAAAGCCACCTGGAAGTTCAAGGATCTACCTGGGATAAAATTTAGACACTGAGATGAATTTCTTGGAAGGGGTGGTAAGCACCTAAATACCTTTGCTGTTTGTTGGCAGTAGACAGCCAGGTTCTTAGGCAGAGGATTAGTCATGAGCGGCTCCTTCCTCACACCCACCTGCTAGGTGACTTGCACATCTATCTAATTTAGATGGGTACTACTCTTTTCTACCCTTAGGGCCCAAGAGAATTTCCCTGGTTATTTGCCCTGTGCAGCCAGTTCTGCTTTTAAGTATCTGTGGCCTAGCCACTTTCTCCAAGACCCTTTTGCTGTGGGACCAGGAAAAATTGGTATCTCAGTGGGAGCTGAGTTGAGTAGGTACTGTTGGCCACCTTTCATGTGCTTTCTGTATATTGCATATGTGTGTGCAAAGGGAAGGTTAATCTTACACAAACAATGATAATGTAAGGTAATCATAGAATCATAGAATCATAGAATTAGCTGGGTTGGAAGGGACCTCAGAGATCATCAAGTCCAACCCTTGACCCACCGGTGCGGTTGCTAGACCATGGCACCGAGTGCCACATCCAGTCTTTTTTTAAATGCATCACTGTTTCATGTCTTACACTTTTCCTTGGTTCTCCCTCATGCTTAACTCTAGCAGCACTTCATGCACTGCTTTTTTTCTTATCTTTATGCCATAACTGAGAATTTGCATTTAGAAATATCTTGAGGTACCTAAAACACGCAGTTGTTTAAATTCCTTTAACAGCAGCTGGAAGCTGAATTAAGAGCTGGATGTTTGACTGTGTTTGTAGTGGTTGGTTTGTAGTTGGTGAATGGTTAACAGCCATTTCTATAAGAAAAATAAAAGATTTATGAAAGCTTTTTTTTTTTTTTGAGCAATGTGAGAAAAATACTAAATACTTTGAGTGCTCTGAGGTTCCTAACATTACTGCATGGGCATTAATCTGATTTCACTTTTTATGTTGATCTCTACTCATAAATTCATTAAATGGTCAGCAAATCAAACTCTGAATTTGAAATCAGTTTAGAGCACAAAATAGGGACAATATGAAAAATGAACCTGGAGTGCTTTTTACTTGAACTTTGTATGTAACCATATTAAGATGCTGAATATTTCAAAGGCTGAATGTATTTATAGCTTTTGACTTTTAACTATATTATGTCCTTTGCCTTATTTCTTGTCCTCAGCAAATGTCAAGTGGGTGTTGTGTGGAACTGAGAGAGAACAATCTCAGGAGAACATCCGCCTTCAATAAATGGAACTCCAGATTACATAAAGCTGCAGGCACAAAAGCAGCTGCAAAAGCAAGTTGTCTGAAAATGAAAAAAAATCTCTAGAAAAATGAACATGAAATTTAAAGTAAGTACTTAACTGAAATCATCATGCTTTTAGACAGTGTACTTTCTAAAGTACACAGTCAAATTTGCAGTCAAATTAAATCTGTTTTGTGGGTTTTAGTTTTAAAACTTTCTGTTTCCCTTCCCTAGAGTTGGCACATCTGTGTAAAAGATCCAGCCCAAATATGCACTCTGTAACAGAGAGTTATGATCTACCTGGTAATCTTGAATTTCTTTGTAAATTCAAGACACTCTTTTAAGAAGAACATATAAATGCCATGAGCAGGATATTTTTTCAGAGATGTAACTCAACTCCAAGGGGCTGTATCTGACTTTTCTCAGTATAAAAGAACCCAGAACCAGGGCTTGTTTTGTAATGTATGTACAGAGTGCAGTGTGCAGGTGATGACTTGAGCTGTGAAAGCAGAATGTGCACCCACACATTCTGAAAGCTCAGCCAGGTTTATCAAAAGGTTAACTAAAGTTGTGAACCATTCAAGTAAATCTATGGCAAATTTTGAGTGAATCTTGCCTGATTTATGGTTGCATGTATCTGACATGGCAAGGTTCAGGTTTTTTTCTTACTGCATTACACTTGGAGTTATTTTGGTTCATTTGAGCCTGGAACTCAAACTGAGTTTCATAAGAGACCACCCATTGGAAACTAAAACCAAGAACACTGATAGAATGTTTTAGACAGGTCTGGATGCAGCAAAGCCTCCTTTTCATCCCCTTTCAAATCCTGCAGTCCACACTGAGAACAGAACTGTAGTGTGTTTAAGGGAGTTTTGGCTGAGTGGAATGATTGACCTTTGACAAAATAAGGGCAGAAGCAGTAAAAAATGCACTTGAAGTTGGGTATGAGAACTTTCACATTAAATTTCAGCCTCATGTCCTGGACTCTACTCAGCCTATAAAAGGCACAAGTGAATATATAGCCAGCACCTAGGCTGAGCATGATCAAAGCAGAGAATCACAGAATCAGCCAGGGTGGAACAGACCTCTGAGATGATCAAGTCCAACCCTTAATCCACTGTCGCCATGATTACTATACCATGGCACTGAGTGCCACATCAGTCTCTTTTTAAAAATGTGCAGGGACAAAGAATCCACCACCCATTCCAATGCCTGATCACGCTCTCAGTATAGAATTTTTTCCTAATATCTAACCTAAACTTCCCCTGGCAGAGCTTAAGTCTATACTCTCTTGTCTTAATGGGAGCTGCCTGGGAGAAGAGACTGACGCCCCCCCCGGCTACACCCTCCTTTCAGGGAGTTGTAGAGAGTGATGAGGTCTCCCCTGAGCCTCCTCCAGACTGAACACCCCCAGTTCCCTCAGCCCTTCCTCACAGGACTTGTGCTGGAGTCCCTTCACAGCCTCCTTGCTCTTCTCTGGACCTGCTCCAGCACCTCGATATCTCCTTCCTGAACTGAGGGGCCCAGAACTGGACACAATACTCGAGGTGTGGCCTCACCATCTCTGAGTACAGGGGCAGAATCCCTTCCCTGGACCTGTTGGCCACGCTGTTCCTGATACAGGCCAGCATGCCATTGGCCTTCTTGGCCACCTGGGCACACTGCTGGCTCATGTTCAGCTTCCTGAACCCAGACTCCAGGTCCCTTTCTGCCTGGCTGCTCTCAGCCACTCTGTGCTCAGCCTATAGCACTGCATGGGGTTGTTGTGGCCACCTCATGCTTTGCTCCACTGGAGAGGCAGGAGGAGAACAGTATCGATCCTTTTTACACCCAAGATAGATGCATCTGTTCCCAGGTTTTGCAGCTAGGCATAGCTTTCATTGGACTTCTGCTCTGAATTGCCCTCTGGAAGAATCTGTTCTTGTACCATGAAATACAAGGATCCCACAGAGACCTGTGTTTCCACATAGGGATCCAAATAGCATGTCTGAAGAGAGGTGTTCTTATCACCCTCCATTTCCTTAGCCTGTTACAGTTTTATGTAGTTTTGTTTCACTATGTAAGTAGGTCAAACAGATAATGCTCACCTTGAAGTTGTGTATGAGAACTTTCACATTGAATTTCAGCCTCATGTCCTGTACTCTACTCAGCCTATAACAGGCACAAGTGAATATATACACAATATGGAGTATATTGTTTCCTGTCATCTGGAGTATGATTTTTATTCTTCTAGGTGATTGCTTTTTATGTCTGGCTTGAAATAGAGTTCTTGTAATTGTATTGCTTGCTTCTCTAGAGAAACCAGTTTGCTTTCCTATTCTCTTTTCAAATTTAATGAATTACTTCATGAAAGGTGAGGAGCTGAATAGAAAAGATCTGCTTATGGGCCAGAATCTTCCAGCTGTATAAATATGTAGGTCCCTACAGTGTCAGTACACAAGGCTTTCCCTGCAGCAGAATCAACACATGAAGATCAACAAGCAGCCAGGACAGAGAGAAAAAACATTACTACTTATTAAATAACTACTACTACTAAATTAAGTACTATGTATCAAAAATAAACTGGCTATGACAATGTTTTTTGCAACAGTAATAGTACAGATAAAGGAAAAAGATGGGGCTAGATAATTTATTGAGAGCTTCAAAACCAGCTAGCAGATAGTTAAGTGCTGACATTATCTTTCACAGGATGAACAAATGTCAGCTATATAATGAAATGAAAACCAACTATGTTCCAACCTGAGTTTAAATGTTTGGAAAGGAGCACCTTCATGATTTTCTTAATGTGTTTTGTTAATTAAGGCAGTGTGACGTGAGCTCCCAAGTCCCTCAGGCGTTGCTGAAAATGTCCCCCTACGTCAAGCTGACAAACTTTATTTATGTGATTCAAAAAGCATACCAAATCCCACCCATACTCCAAGAGCCCTGCCAGTTATTTAAAGCTACAGGACTAAATAACAAACTCACATATTCAAGGTGCATAGCACATTCTCCAGCTCTACCCCACTCTTCTTTCTGTTTATTTTGAAAACAAGAAACAAGCAGGGCTGCAGTGCCACCTCAGGCATAATTTCTCGGGTGCTTCACCCAAGCACCAGGAGGGAATGCTGATGTTCTAATAACAGGGTGGGTGGCAGGAGGCTGTAGTGGGTGATGTGGGGCAATGCCATGGAGATGAGATGGGGCAGGCTCTCCTCTTCTGAGATGAAGGTTGAGGAAGTGTTAAATAGGGCACTGTGGAGGTAGTCTTGAAGTGTGGATGCAGATGAGTTTTAGCAGCTGGCTGCTTACCAGGTGTTAACAGCCATGCAGCTCTGACTTTTCAGAGAAGGACTAAGCAAATGGAAAGCTTTTGTTTTGATGACTGAAATGGAAGGACCATTGACACTCGACAGATCTTTCCTAGTCTGGAAACTCTGTTTGTTGAAAACTCAGTGTTGTTTCTGACACATGGGCTGTATGATGAGTCCATACAGGACTCTGAGGGCACAGATAATTTTAAGTCTGGTTTGAAGATGCCTGAGTTCTTGAATATAGCAGCTTGGTTGAATTTTTCATTCTCTAACTCTGTATCACTTTGACTTGGTAAAGTAAAAATATTTGGATGGACTGACCTGACGAGCAACTAAGAGTGATAAGCAGCTGTAATGTTGTCAGCCTTTTTCTGGATATGAGATAGATGTTCCATTCACTGTCCAGAGAAGGGCAACCAAGCTGGTGAAGGATCTCAGAAGTAAGTCCTATGAGGAGAGGTTAAGGGAATTGGGATTCCTCAGTTTGGAGGAGGCTGAGGGTGACACCTCTATAACTACCTGAAAGAGGGTTGTAGGGAGATGGGTGCTGGTCTTTCCTTCCAAGTAAATAATGATAAGACTAGAGAAAAATGCCTGAATAAATAATGATAGGACAAGAGGAAACTGCCTGAAGTTGCGCCAGGGGAGGTTTAAACTAGATATTAGGAATTTCTTTACTGAGAGAGTAAAGAGTTGTCAGGCACTGGAATGGGCTGCCCAAGGTGATGGTGGAGTCACTGGAGTCACTCAGACCCATGTAGATTAGGCACTGCAGGATGTTCTAGTAGACATAATGATTGGGTTTTGGTGTTTTTTTCTTTTTCCTCCTTTTTCCTTTTTTGACAGTTGGATGCAATGGGTCTTAGAGGTCTTTTCCAACCATGACAGTTCTGTCACTGTGAAACACTGAAATATGGCTCATTTTTTCTTTGTTGCAGCAGCCACCTGCACCCTTGCCTGGAGTGCTTGAGAAAGGACATGCAGAGGAAAGTCTCCACTCTTCGATCTCTACACAGGAGACCATCAACTCCGCTGTAGGTGTGGGATCACTATACCAACAAATTAGAACTGTCTGAAAATGTTCCCAGGCTTTAGCTACTAGACCTGGGAACAGACCACATTCTTACTAATATATTCCATCATTTGCTGAAATTAGGTGGCTTCATGAAAAAGTGACTGTTGGAAATGGTCCCTGGAATGTTTGTACTCCCAAGCTGGTTTGGGAATTTTTTAAAGAGTAGTGGATGGCATGTGTGCCAAAAGTGTGCCAGGAAATGGTTTGACTATTTAGGGAATGTTTATATTAGGAAAATGTCCTAGTAAGAACAAATCTATGGAAGAAAACATCTGGTGCTGAGGATCACACTCACACTGACATTCACACTCTTAGTATTTCACAGGGTTTTACTGTTGCCTATCACCAGCCTGCTCCTGTGGACTGAATGTCTATTAGCAGTCAAAGCACATTACATACCCTCTGAGACTGCTTCTCCAGGTTTATTTTTAGCTGAAAGGAATTAATTTTGCACATTCCCAATGTGATGTGAACCAAAGTGCAGGAAGTGGGAACTATTGGGACGCTTGTTTCAGTACTGCCTCCTGACTGAGCTGAAATGCTACAGCAGATACACCCAGAGGCAACTGTGTTCCGATGTCTGAGAAAATTCCAAATAACAATTTAATTTACCAGTTCACCCAGTTCAATTGCACATAAAAATCATGTGAGGCTTTGGCATGCTAAGTGGAAATTGGATTTAAAATTTTATTGGTAAAATTGAGTAAATCTCTACTGAATGTTTGAACTGTCATTCTTCAAGTGCCTAGAATAAATTGGAGAAAGTTTGCAAGTGGACTCAAAAAACATAACTGTCATATATAGACTGTGCTCACAAAATGTTTTAAATGTGACTTGCAAGAATATATGAGAAGGGAAAAGAAGGAGGGTGAGAGAAGCTGTGAATATTAAAGAGAAAGGCCTAAGAAGGACTTCTTTTTCTTATAGATTAGAAAAATCTTCACAATAAATTTACAACCAAAATTTTCAGTCCCGACTAAAGCAAGTGATGTTTGGCACGCTGTATCTGTAGGTCATGAGCTTTAATTACACCACATTATCTTTCACTGTAGGATCTGGACAGCAGTTGCCTTTAGGTTGGAATCCAAACTGATAAGGAGCTTTTTATTGCTACACAGTACATCAGATGTAGTTTGTAAAGAAAAGATAGTCATCTGCTGTACCAACCTGCCTATTCTAGTTGAAGTTGCCTCCAGGGAACAGATACCAGAAACTTTACATTGAGAACACTTAAAAAGAAAGATTCCTGGCAAATGTGACGGTATAAGTGGTATTTAAAGAAGAGCTGTGTAATGTAGTACCTAAATCATTTTATAGTCCCACTGCTATTTTAGTATGCTAGTAGGATATCTGAACAACTTGCTCTTGACTTGTACCTTGTCTGTAATGATGTTATGCATAATGCAGCAAAAGGAATCCTTCGTTCCTGAGCAGCAGAACAGAAGTGAACAGAAGTGCTTTTTAAAACTCATCTCTTACGGATCAAAGAAAACCTCAAACTTGCCTTATCATGTAAGTGAGGTTAGCATCCTTTGAGCTTTACTGTTACACTTACACATGCTTATCCCATACTTTCCTATGTTTGTGTTAACTGAAATGGCATGTTCACAGGTCACACAGGCTTGATTTCTGCTGTTATCAATATGTGTGTAAAAAATGTGTATTTTCCAGTCTTACTGTGAAATATATGCAGAAATTATTAAAAATGTGTAGATATTTACTTTGGACTAAGACTGGGAACAAAAAAAATATGAAAAAAAATCTCATACTGGAAATAGTCCTGGGTGGAAACATAAAAATAGAAAATACCAATAACTGGAAAATTATTATTTTGTGTACACTTGTTAAATTTTTATTTTCCCTACTAAGATTTGTGCTTTTTATGTTTGTAAAACACACCTTATAAGCAGTATAGATGTGAAGGCTAAATCTGGGAAATGGATTCTTATTGTGGTCGTATGGTTAAAATGAATGAAGTATTTTGTTGCATACATTTCCATCTGAAGCATTTTTTACCTTCATTGTATATGTGTATGTGAAATACAAATCATAGGTAACTGCTTTTCAGTGCCAACCAGCCCCATAAGTGTTGTTTTAAAAACAAACAAGCAAAAGGCACCGTAATACTTGACCTTAATGCCTTTTGGTGGTGATCTAGTACATTATGTATCTGGAATGCATTGCTTATCTCATTTAGATTTCAAGGTTTTTAGGGCAAAGTGTATGTTCCATCTGGGTTTTGTGTCTTGCTGAGCAGCTTGACAGTTTCCACTAAATCATAATAATTAGAACAGCAAAATCTGTAATTGGTGTCTTTGAGGAAAAAAAAAGTGTCCCTGGAAGCTTTCTTCTTGGGGTGGTCAATACATACTTTCTTAACTGAAGAGAGCCATAATAGCCAAGAAACTTCTCATTCCTAGTCATGTGTTTACCCCTTCCCATCAAATCTACATTATGCTTCCATTTTAGGAAAACAGTTTGACTGGTTGTGTGGTTGTGCTTCTGCTGCTTTCTTTTTTTTTTTTTTTTTGCTAGTTCAGCCTTACTTCAAAAGAGCACCCATTCTCCAGGAAAAATGCCTGAGAAATGATCCTGGTAATGCACTCTGGGCATATTTATGTATGCAGCTACACTTTACCTTCACCAGATATTTTTTGTAAATTAGAAAAGTATGAGGCTATGAGGCAGTTCTTGTCCCAAAGCCATGTTAATTATGTCAGAAACACAGACAGAATTGTGATATTATATCAGGACTTGCATTAAAAATATGGGTCCAGTTGCCCAAAGACCTCTGAGACTGAAGCTGGCGTTTTCCCTGATAGATTTGGACATACAGGCAGATGTAGTGTGCCAGGTGACCCTTCAGAAGTTCCTCATGATAGAGTCAAGGACCAATATACTTTGCTGCTGCCAGCTTTCTATCACCTTTCAGGCCTCTTCTTCACTGACAGATCTCTGGATGTGTATGCCTAAACTGTGTTTTTCCCTTCCTCCATGGTGCTTAGAAAAGAAACTGTGGGTACGTCCTTCCTCACTGATGTTAAATATTTACCTAACATTGCTCAAATTAGTGGCGAAAAGAGAATCTTTTCTTCAATGGGAAAATTTCGCTGGCAGTAAGATTTGTTTATAGCAGTAAATCAATATTTGTGTTGCCAGTGGGTGCTGCCTGGTTTTCTTTTTGTGTGAGCGCAAGGAGGCCGGGGTTGCTAATGGAAAGTGTAGAGTAAGTTTCAGCTCTTATCCAGAATAGAATGGCTCAGATCTCAGACAATTTTGTCACTGATGTTCTTTTTTTTTTTTTTTTTCTTTCCTCCCATTGACTGTACCGGGGTTTTGAGTCTGTGAGTAAAAATATTTCTACAGTAGATTCCACTCTAAGTCTTATTTTGGCATTCAGCTACTTGGATTTTCCTTTGAACACTAACACTCCCTGTACAAATAGGAATACTCCTTATATGGTTGTGTTCTGGCATCATTAATACCACCATGAGTTTTACTGTTGACTGAACACAGTTCACCTTCACTCCCCCAAAAAACTATGCAAGACTCCTTCAGGTTTTCACTTCTTATTTGTTTTTTTTAAAGTCTCCTAAACATATCTGGGCTGGCATAAACATGAGGATGCCACAAACACTGAACTGGTTAAGGAAAATATCTGGGCTGACATGAATTAAATATAGTGTTTAATTTAGGTCAGGAATCTACAGATTTCATGTAGATGTTGGCAGCAAAAGCAGTCCTTCACATCTATGCACAGGAGCAAGAGAAGGCATATAACTGTTCACCTGAAACTCATGTATCCTATAGTCTGAGAAACCATGGTCTATATGCTTCACTTAGAGGTTGCTCTCTTACGAATTTCTTCAAACTGACCTAGAAGCCTTGTTATATGTATACCTTGTTATATGCCTGTGCATGTATACATGAACAAATAAAAAGATTTTCCTCTGAGATACCCACTAAATATTCAAAGAGATCATAAATCTTTTGTTAAAAAAAAGGAATATTGCTTATTTTAATAATTTTCCAATAGAACAGTTACACAGAATTCCTTCATGTTGATGCAGAAAATAGACTAAAATATGAAGTCTATGTAAGCTTATATCTACTTTGCACAAAGACAGCATGCTCAACACTTTCTTCTATAAAATACTGGACTCTCTGCTTTTCTCACATAATACACATATACTACTTAAATCTTGTGTAACTTTTTTCTCAGGGCAGGAAGTAAAGACATTCCATATATCTGCTTTCAAGTGTTCGAATAGTGCTTGGTATTATTTGTTAATTATATGGATCCAATAGGTTCAATAATTTATGAATTATAATTACTTGACAATACAGTGGATCTAAGACTTTGGAGCAGGTTCAGGTAGAGCATTATTGGTGTTCCTGATGCCTGTTGTGGTCTTGAAGCTTTCAGACTTTATCTCTGAATCAAGAGTACTGCAGAGAAAGACAGAGCTTATTGAATTCAGGGTTTTCCACTGTTACTGATTAAGAATTGAAGAAATTCCAGTGTTAATTAAGCCCAAATAAATTAAGTTCTTGATGGATTTCATTGAGTTTCTCTTCAGGAATTAAAGCTTTGCCCTGGCCTGATAAGAGATATCCTTTTTTTATCTCATCCTCCCTGCCAAGGAAAGTGTCAAACCAGTTATAAGGTTTTATACCTGTTAATGTGTAGCATGAAATTGCTCTCATCTTTACATGACTAGTATTATGAAGTACTAGTCTTTGCACGACTAGTACTGTGACTAGTCCCTATGAAGGGACTACCAAAGTAGGGGATGAACTGGATTTCACTGTGTAAATATGTACTATGTCTTGTGTCTCTTTTAAATCCACATTATTTTACTTTTGTCTGAAATGTCTTGCTGTATATTTTATCTTGCCTCTTTTTGTCTGAAAATCAGTTGTAGCAGGTATCAGATGTTCCACCTGTATAGAACTGTCTATTCTCACTTCATCACCTTTCCAACTTCAAAAATCGTACATGATGCGATGTAACACTAAACTGTACTGTTAAAGGCTAGGTACCTGTGCTTCTGTTATTTTATAGGACATTTCCTTTGTGAAAGATGCAGGTTGAGAACCTGCTCTCAGTGATGTCAGATATACTCTAGTCCCTCATTTCAATGGGAGCAATGTTGGGCCCATAATTTAATTTGATGACTTGATCATGTAGTCAGTCTTGATGGATCTTGTTGCTACTGAATAGGTATCAGACACTTTGTTGCAAATGAGCTTTCATATTTATTTCAGATCCAAAATGGAAGACAATATAAGGAGAAAGTTCTATAATGCAATAAAATCTGGTTTGTTTTACAGTAGTTACTTACATTTTGAAAATTACTACATTAATACTGAGTGACTGGAGTGAAGTCAGTGAAGTAAGGCTGAGATCTGATGGTACTGAGATCTTTAATATAGACATGATCCAGGGCTTATTCAAGTCTTTTGGAATTTTTTCATGGACTGTAAGTATAGAGTAGACCTGACCTTGTATTAGGTCCTTTAGTTCCCCAATTACTACGAAGGCTTGACATTTACCATGTTGAGTCGGACAACACAATGTCTCAGAAGCACAAATAACCATTAAAACTCCACAAATTAGGTCTTCCATGGGAAGGAAATGATGCAGAAATCTTTTGCTGGACTAGTGTAGGGCTGAATTGTTGCAGGGATGAACCTTTGTCTAACTTACCTCTTCTTTCCATATTTTTCTATTTTTCCAGCCTGAACAATTCTATGATTCTATGATTCTGTACTCTAATCCTAGTAATAAAAAAAAATATTATGATGGCATGAGGTGGTGGATTTTCATTTAAACCCAGTGTGTACCTCAAAATCCTTTTGCAAGTTTCTGATTTACTATTATAAGACATTGTGATTATTTCAAGTTGTCTTCACAAAAATGGTCTTCATATCCATAAGGGCAAAACATGATTCACAACTGCACTTCAAAAGCAACCATCATATTAAATGAGACCTCTACACAACCAAAGTTGCTTTTAAGCTGTCCCATGACTATATTATTATTTCTCCAAATATTTATACATGATAGACATAGTTACCATAAGAAAATTTATTGCATAAACTAACAGTATCTTATTGCCTAAAGTAAAAATTTTATTTAAAAGGCAGGTAAAATCATGACTAAGAAACATCAAAAAGTAGAACGGCAAAACTAGTTTTAAACCAGCGTTATTTTCCTCCTCTCCCTCAATGCACTAGCAACTCAAGTTTTGCACTATTCAAAGCTTTCCTTTGTGAATGGCTTAGATTTGCCAATTAGCATGAGAATGCTTCCACCTTGCATAATGTCAAAATCACCATCTAAGGAAGCCCAGTTATTGTATGGCTTGCAAAAATACCCAAACACATACAAATGTTGATTTACTATGGTGTGAACTGGTCTTTTGGAACATATTCAGAATAAAAATGGAAAGAAAATGCTTTGGTGTTTAATTTTATTTATTTATTTTTTTAATTCTTGTTGATCTTGACACAACAGCAAAGGCAATTTCTCTTGTACCTTACTGATAGAACTCCAGTAATGCTGGAGTATGTAGTGAAGATGCCAATACCTCCGTATGCATTGTCAAATTCTTTAAAATTCTGAAAGATGCAAATCCCAAAGAATGGAACACCTCTTTCTCTAGAGGGAAAATGAGCAGGCCAGTAAGTTTTCACTTGCCTTCTGCAAGATGTTTTAGCTTCGCTGATAGACTGGCAAAAATGCTGAAGTTTACATAGAGAGCTTATACTGCTAAAGAAAAAAAAAATTATTGTCTTGCTAAGGAAACAACTGCCCCCATCTATAGGGAAGAAAACTGAGGAAACAACTGTCCCCATCTATGGGGAAGAAAATGAGATTTTCTGATAGGGAAGAACCCTTTCAAATGCTTCCAAAAGAAATATGACTTTATTAGTGAAATAATAGACCATGGAAAATACGTTCTTTTAGACTGACTACCATGGTAGAATAAATAGCCCATCTACCTACTAATCCACAGGGTATGAACTTTGGATTCTTTCTCTTCACTGCATAACTAAGTGAAATTAAAGATATGATTATATATTTGGTATGAGTTAAATTCATCTAAACATACAAAGGTCATCAGCAGACCTAAAGACCCTTAATCTTAAATGTTATTAATATCTTAAATAAATATCTTAAATTATTATGTAAGTGCTAGGGGACTCTGGCCTTTCCGTGGGTATAAATTGCCACAAGAGCCAGTTTTCCACTCTCTTTTCTTCACAGTGAGTAGGTGGGCCAGATTGATGGAGACACACACTTGAACCTTGTTCTCATGCTGGTTGGTGATTTCCACAGAAATCCATCCTCCCACTGCAGGGGCTGCCTTCAAGGGCCCTCACATTAGCAATAGATGTCCACGTGCATTGGTTCATGGGTGCTGGGCACTGTGCAGAGCGATGGGGGTGTTGTGGTGGCTCCTTGGCCCCTTGGTCATCTGCACATGCTGGGGACAACCATCATGGCACCCTGAGCAGCACCTGAGTCTGCACCTGCTCTCATCCTGGCTGGGGCAGCTTATCAGTGGCCCTAAAGCCCAGCAGAGGACATATAGGTATGAAATTAATGGCCATTAAGATAATAATTTAATTTACCTTTTTTCTTGCCATAATCTTACACAATATGCTTTTTTACACTTGTTACTAGTTTCTTTCCCTTGTTCTTTCCTGCTTGTTCACATTCCCTTTTCTGACACTCTCTTGCTCTTTCTCTCTTTCCTTAGCTATTGGTTGTCTTCTTCTTCTCTTCTTCCCCTTCTTCTTCTGGCTTTCATAACATAATTGTCCAGACCTTATTCTCTTTCTCTTTTTTCTCTGTGCTCTCCTTTTAATGCTTTTTCTTAGGCCCTATAACAGGTCTTCCATTTACAATGTCATATATAGGTTTAACTTCTATTTCTAACCTGGTTTTGGTGGGGGTTTTTTGTTTTCGTTTTTTTTGTTTGTGGTTTTACACCTGTTTTTCCTTCAATTTCCCTTGTGTCTGGCATAAATAAAAGGTAGTCCGAAAAGACCTTATGATTAGTTATGGTTGAAAGACATCCTTAGAGGAAAAAGAGGACTAAATACCTCCAGTAATGCTCAACAGAAAGAACAAGGATCTGGGGGGCAGAAGCATGAGTGTATGGAGCTGTGAGGGGGGTCGTGTGTGGAAACCGGTTGTGCCCAAAACCCATCTGAAGAACTCTGTTGTCCCCTAAAGCAGACACCAGCACCTTTTGTGCAGATTACCACTAACCCTCTTTGCAATGTCCTTCCCTATAGGAAGCACTCAAAGTGAAACAGAGTATCTGAACTTTGAATGCAGGCTGCAGGGAAGCATAAACAGGCAATCAAATCCAGCTATAAAAACATGACATGATCTATACATAGTACATTTGAACCCTAGCATATTGGATGCATTTTATTACAGTTATTAAGAAGAGTCCATGAGATCTGAAAAACAGTCTGATCCTAGAGGGAAAAGAAAATGACACTCTTTATTTGAAACCATTACTTACTGTACTACTTTGGGGGGTTTAACCATACTGTCTAGCATGCATCATCTTGGCATGCTACTTTTTCATGGGGGAATTCAGTTACGTAATTCACTGTTTTTGGTACTTACTGGAGTTACATGCTCTGTAGAGGGGAGCACAATACAGACTTCTGTGCTTCACGTACTTAGGAATAAACATACGGAATAAATTACCAGGGAAAAGCAATTTGATATAAAAAATACAAATGGGTCAAGCTCATTTCTGTAGAAGGAAGGAACAGAGGCTTGTAATCCAACATCAGAAAGTCCAGAACTGAGACGAAGTGGAAATGGGAAGGTAAGAGCAGACAACCCTTTGTTAATCTTGTAACTTAAAGCATTGCAAGCTCTCATATGTGCCTTTCATATTAAACACCACATTTATGGGCATAATCACTTAGCTGTACTTTCATATGTCATCTTCAAATTCTCTAACCTCAGTGTTCTGAGTCTGCAATCATTTCCCAATTAATCACTGCAAATTGCCTGACAGCTTTTAACAGCCATTGTGATGAAACAGGAATGAATCTATATGTTAGTTCCAAGGAACAGGTTTCAAAACCCCTTACTCTACTTCCAGCAGATGAAGGCAATAAAGATGGTGTGACAACTTGCTAAGACACCATTTCTGCACTGTTACTAAAATGCTAACTTTTTGTGGTCAGAAAATATCACAGCTGCCTACTGACAATGTTGAGAGCTCTCATGACTTGTGGGGAAAAGACACAAAATAAGAAGCAGACCTTGCTGTTCTGTGGGAGGAAGATGAGTGACTGGGCTTAAGGAAGTGTGTTAAGAAAAATTTAGTAGGCAGTGCTGATGGAAGGAGGTTAGCACTGCTAGAAGAAAATATCAGTGACTTGGTGAGTAAAAGACTCAAGAGATTTGTTACTTCACAATAAATCTGGAAAGAAAAAAATGCTGTGGTGCAATAATTTCCAGAAATACAGAGGAGAATCTGAACTCAACCAGTGTACGAAATAAACCCATTTGCCCACACATGCATTTTGTACTCTCCTGCTTCTTAGATGAGATTTGAATGTTGTATAAGCTTGAACTTAGCTTTTTCTATAGATCTGAATTTAATCTACTGTCTGGGACTTCTGGCAGACTTTAACATTCTGTGTTATGAAACATGGTTAAGATTCTGTGATTAAAATACTGTAGTAATTGGTGAGGCACTCTTGACAGCACAGGCAAAAATAGTATTACCGTAAAGGCTCTTCTTGGTTTCAGCCAATCAAAAAGACTGAGATTGTCCTTAAAAAAGGAACTAAAATGAAAAATAATTGGTCTGATACCTCTCCCTCTGTCAAACCCTCAACAATCAGAAGATCCCACTGATTTCAGCATACTTGTTAAAAGAAAGCAATTTTTGGAGGTTTTGTCAATAACATAAATTACTTCTTCCTTGTTTTCAAATATTTGTCTTCTCACTTTAAATAAGGGAGAGGGAAGCATATGATAGCTAAGATTTCCCAAATCACAAATGGTTGGTATTCAAAACCTGCAAGAAGTGCTTCTAACAGTGATAGGATTACAGATTTTCAGCTATAAAATACAATTATTATATGGCAAGTTATTTTGGATCCCACTTGTGATTATTATATTTCAATAATTTTTTTTTAAAATCTGTATAATGATGCAACAAGTTCCTATGGGAATTCACATTTTAAAATATGGTGAAACTTAACTTTTCTGACATTTAGAGTGAGATTTTTTTCAAAGCTGTCCCATGGGCTTTGGAGATGCAGGGAGCCCTAGCATTCAAATCCCAGAACAGGGACTGAAAATGTCAGCCTAAAGGCAACGTTAGAAAACACAATAAGTCAAATTCCTTCTTTAGGAAAACTGTCCAGTACTATCAATAGAATGTTGCTCTGTTTCCCCAGCAGAGAATTTGTTTCAATATATGCCAGATGCTACAAAAAATATTTAGAGAAGTTATTCTCTGCATGGGTTACAAAGTCAGCCAGACCCTCAGTACTCGTTATGTTTCTGCTTCCTGGCTATACACATGTCAAGGAAGTTCCTCAGCTAATGCTATTACTAAAAGATGTTTCTTTCACACAAATGCCCAACCTTACAAACTCCTGTGGTGCCTCTCAGATTTGACTGCATATTCATTTTTTTGCCCTTGAGAATTATAAGAAGATGCTGAGCATCTGTGTTGCTGGTTTAAAGACTTTGGGTTACTGTTACCATGTAGTTATCTTTAATGCAAAACATCCTGTGGCAAAAAAACAAATGAGGAAACAGAAAAACCCTAAATATAGATAAGACTATTGCAATCATTTTAGAATCAGATGAACTGGAAAACAAGGCACACACATCCAAATGCAATCGTCATCTCTATCTGTTTGTCAAATTATTTTTTTGTCTATGAGAAAAACAGAATCTGTTAACAACTGACCTGTTGCTCATCTAGCTATAAAGAAATCATTAACCTATTGTGCTGCACACATGCTGTTCCACCTGGCAGGAAGATGTTTCAGTTTTATTATTTGACAAAGATTTCAAGAAAGACAGCATGCTCAATAGAGTAAAATCAACTGAGCATGTTGTAGAGCTCCATGATACTTTTTTCAAATGATTGCTAAAGGGATCTTTAATGAAAGCATCTGAGTAAAGTGTCACAGAATGAAACAGACTCTTAGAGGACCTTGAGTACATTTGGAGGAGAACAATAACATCCTTATGTTTCAAAATGAAGTAAGAATGTGGGGAGGCTGGGCTGAAAATGCTATGGAAATGATGCTATATGAATAGGGCTGTTTTGTCCCAGAACAACCATTTCACTTGCCTTGGAAAATCTTAGGGTTGCAAGAGGTATGTGAAACCTTCCAACTAGTGGCAGGCAGCTATCCTTGTTCAAGGGAGGGTCTCCCTATCTGCCTAGCCTTATTGCTGAAGTGCTTTGTGTTAATTTTCTCAGACTCCTGTTGGTTCCACTTGATCTTTACAAGTTTGGTTATTCCTTTCCTCATGTTTGCAGATGATACAAAGATGGGTGGGATAGGTACAACAATATCTCCATTCTTGGAAATATTGTAGAACCATTTGGTCATGACCCTTGGCCACCTGCTGTAGGGGACCTTTCTAGTCTAGATGATCTTGTGAATTTTCTTCCAGTCTCATTCATTTTGGGGTGGTGTGATCCTCATATAGTAAAATTCTTCTTAGGTTAATGTTGTGTTTAGATAACACTGAATCAAAGAACTCAAGAAAAAATGTTTGGCTTCATTGTGTATTACTTAAGTTTAGAATGAAAACAGAAAATAAAGAAAGTATAGGGGATACACAGAGGTTGTTTCCTGGGTAGAATGTGTTAGGAGTTATCCTAAGAACAGAATTAAGCTGTGGGTTTCCCTAGCGAGGTTAGAAGCAGTGCTGAATTAATTTAAAATTCTGAAATGAAAGTTTTATGAATTTTTTTTCATATATCACAAGGACTGATAAGTCCTGTATTTTTGTTGGAGTAGCAGAGGAATATTTTATATGGATAAATAGATAAATTTCACAACAACAGAAAAAGCAAGTTTGGTTTTGTCAATCACTTTTGGGATAATTCCTCAGTTTCTAAAATACAACCCCATGGACAAAAAAAAAGCGCACCAATTTAATATTTGATTTTTTACCATAATTAAGTCTTTTAAAAATATTAAAACTGTATAGCATGGTATAGCTTATAATCAGTGAGGGGAAGAGCATCAGGTTATCTGATGTGAGCCCTTAGAGTTTGTTGGTGTCACTGCATAGTACCAGGTGGTCAGAATGTGGGAAAAGAGAGAAATCAGCCAATTTCTTAAAAGCATAAGTGATTTGGAATAAAGAGAATTGAGTGTGTAAACTAAGAAGCAGAAAAGATCTCTGGAGTTCATCTGGAGATGGATAAAAGTTATTAATTTTATATATACAAGCTGTAGGTGCAGCAGAGTCCACAGGTAGCTGCATGTCTGGGTCAGCAGCCCTTTGCGCCCGGGAAGCCAGAAGAAATATTCACACTTCATTCAACAGAAAAAGTACTGGTGTTTTAAGGAAAATTTAAGTGATAAAAGATTCACTTATTTTAAACCTGAAACCTTTAACTGTAAGTCTGTAAGAAATTATTTGATAAAACCCAGGATTCGGTCATTAGCTAAACGGACTTGGTGTGTGGATTAACTATATGAGCAAATAGAAGTCTGGGAAATAAACTGCTCAGAACAGCATGACTACAAAATAGCATGTTGGTTCACAGGCTATGCATGATAGCTTAAAAAGATGTCTAGTTTTCTGTCTCAAGAAAAGACACAAAGAGAAATTGAAGTAATTTACTAAGGGTGGAGATATTCCCAATAAACCACAGAACAGAGATAAAACCTCCCAACTAGTCCATGATTCAGGCCAAAAAGCCACTCCATTCACTTAAAAGCAGAGTTTAAGGACAGTGGCTTATAAGTTTCAATGCAAATATCACCAAGTATACACACTTGCTAATCACTGTATTGAATGTATAATCTATGCATATGCAGGGCCCTTAAAAACTATATCAGAACTAAATAACTGTATAAAGGAACATTTTCCATTACTTAACAATGGGAAAAATTCTGGAAAAGATATTTAATTCAAAGTCTTCACTAAGCTTGATTGATAGCAGGGTTTTGGCATGGGTCATTAGAAAAACAAACTGTCTTTGCATGTTTAACCTTTGCTTAAAGAGGTGTTGTTTTTTTCAGACTCGTTTTGCACATGTTTTGCATCTGAGGTGTGTCACCAAAATGTATTTAAAAAAAAAGTGTGATGTTACAAAAGCCTTTAAGTCTGATGGTGCTTTACAATATGGAAAAACAGATCAACAAATGATAAGAAAGAGCAACTTTGGAAACACACAGTATAGGCTAAGAGTATGGAAACAAAACAATAATAATTAAAAAAACCAACAGTGTAATAGAAACAACCTACCTGGGAGAAAATTTAACATAACACACACTAGATCTAGGTCACTGTATGCTGAGTTGTCAAAGATGCTTGTACTTAAAAACAAGAGTGGCAAGCAAAGATTTCACTGGAGTTGTGAACAGTGGAAGATGATACTTGCCAGCAGTCTGAGAGTGCTCGGGTACAAAAGTGCCTAACAGTCATCAGATAAGTAACTTAATAAAGAGTGTGAGAAACTAAAGGCATAATTTCTGAAATAGTTGGAGAGTAAATTAAAGAACAAATTGTACATAAACATGTAATGTGAAGTCTGATACAGTTCTTCGGGAAAATCTGTCTCAAAAAGAAAGAACAAGGGAATTCTCCCACATAATGAGCTATCACTGAAATTGTTCATCAATATGCTCAGATAAAGAAAGGCTTTGGTTTTGGTCTGTAGGGATAAAAGATTTAATGTCTTTTTAGTGGGAATTCAGTTTAGGTGAATCCAACTAATTGAACTGTCAGGTAAATAACTGAGTATAAGGTTATAAATATTTATTTATTTTTAGCTACATATGTATGTTTTTCAAGTTGAATATTAATCTGGAAGAGAAGCCATATTGTAAATGCATACCCCAGAGAATTTTGTGTGAAAGGAGAGCTGAGACAGATTTTATACATGTCAATCTGCTACAGAAATAAATCTGTTTGAACTTCCATGAAGCATAGAATACTACTACTAGAAATATTGAAAATGATGAGACATACTAAAGAACTCATTTAAGTCACAGCATGTGGAGAGCAGCACATTTGTTGAATCTCTTCATTGATTGAAGAGTGATATTTTGAGTAAGAAAATATTTTTGGGGCAGCAACTGGGCAGTGATTCTTGAAACACTCAAGTAAAGAAAACATAAAAACCACTTTTTTTTTCCTTTTTTCCCCCTAATTGAAATTTTAAAATTAAAGATGAAAGACTAAGAAGATTCTGCATCCTCTCAGTAGCTAATTAGCTATTAGCCAAAAAATATCCAGAATCTTGAACAAAATGTTCCTTTTCCAAACCAACCTTATGCGAGACTTGCATGGCTGAAAAATCAAAGTTAATTCATCTCCAACAGAGATACATGTTGTACCCAAGGTAGCACCGTCTAATGGAGAAGTAGCCTTTAGTGATTGGAAGCAGAACACTTGCAGAGAAATATGAGCGAAGAATCTTGCTGTTTGTGATGCTGCAAACATGTTGGAATCTGCAATTACCCCTCTGCAGTCAAAATATAATAAGGTGCCTGAAGAAGAGACAGACTTGCAAGTTCTTTGCTGTTGTATCCAGGAACCAATCAAAGGAATCCCAGTCTGTGTCACTTACTGGTACTTTGTTTAAAAGAAAAGCAAAAACACATAGAACCTTTAGGATAATACTTTTAGGTTTCAGGCCCCTCTGAGCAGATACTGTAACATGAGTTTGTGTAGTTTTAGTAACATAAGACACTGATCTCCTCATAGTGCCACTGTAGTTTTCATCTCAATGAATAAAAGCTTTATTTTTTTTCCCCTGCAGAAATCCTGGAAACTAATAATAATAATAATAACAATAAAAGAATACTTAGTACTGACATAAAGACAAGCTTCATCATTTAAATTTTGTTTCCTAGATCATTAATCTGGTCACAGAGAGTAAAGTCATGAGAAATGTCAAATAACACTAGTTCTTTCTAAATAATGGTAGTCTTAACAAAATTCTGTACTGTACAAATGGGCCAACTCCTACAAAGAAAAATTTTATTCCTTGTAATTTTGTTCATCTTAATCAATTTTTTTACCACTCCCCACCCTCCCCCC
>JAAWXA010000003.1:25958930-26129366 GCA_038090715.1 Florisuga fusca
CCACCCTCCCCCCCATGCATTTTCATATACAATAATGACAACATTGCTAGTCTGCTTTAGCTATATAATCAGTTCCTTCAGCCAAAGAATATTAAAGACAGTGGAGACAATATGATAGACCTCAGTCCTTGAATCACGGGTTTAATTCACACTGAACTGTGATTTTTGCCTGAAATCTTTGCTGCAATACGTTTTGGTTATGGTTATAAGTTTGGGTACCTTTTATTACAGTTTCAGAATCGTAAAAGTTATTGAAATTGAAACCTAGTTTTTGTTAAGAGAAAAAGGACTCTTTTCAAAAGTGACTTCCAAAATCTTGACATTATAAAATGTTAGACCTGCTTGATTTCAGTGCTTTTGAGCTTTACTTGGGGGAGATATGTTTTATTATGCCAGAATGACATACAGGGGGCGTATTGTTAAGCACTTGCTTTAGACTTAGAAGGCCAAATTTCTCAGGTTTTTCCTGTGGAGAGTGAGCAGAGAGAGAATGGTCCAAGGAAATGATGGACTCCTCAGTCAGAGTCTTGTCCTGAGCCTTTTCCTGGAGACACTTATCTCTCTTCATGACAGTGGAAGGTTTCCAGGGAGCTGACGTGTTTAAGGTTAAAGTTAGCATTTAAAAAAATCCTTTCTTTCCTTACAAATTCCAGTAGTCTTTCAGGACAAATTCAGAATGTTTTCAAAATGTTTTCAACCTTTCTGTTCTCTTTTTCTGGTTCCATACAGTCAATCTCTGATTACATCTCTGATATACATTATATGCATATCAAAATGTATGCATTTTGTTACATATTATTGCATATGTTATATGAGACTTATGGTATACACTCCTCAGGTTTTTAGTAAGGTTTTGCACCATAGGTTTGTGCAATAGTCTAAACAATGAAAATTTGATGTGATTTATTCCTGTGAATGTAAAAAGGTGTGTACATCTCCTTAAAAACAATATCGGAGTATTAATTTACTCAGGATTATAAAATTCTGCCAAATATTGAAAAGACCATACTTGGCAAGTACTTTATGTAGGATGATGGTTGAAGAACACTATATATTATTAGCAAAAGCAAAACTATCCTGTCTTTAAGTTAGTACAGCACTAAAGGCTTAATTTTGATGTGCTTATTTTCCTGCAATCCTTTGTCATATAGTGCTGTAGAAGAGCAAGTGTTTGGATAGTTATATGTTTGTGGTACTAAATATTTGCCAAAAAGCAAAAAACCCCTCTGTAACAGTGAGAAATACATGTTTCCAGTTGTCCTGATTCCTTTTGTTTAATAAACAGAAGTTGTAATCCATTAAAAAAAAAAAAATTTACTTCCACATAAGTAAATGACAGACATGTTGAAAGGAAAACACATGTGCTACCCACAAGTTTTTCAGAGCTTGCAGAAACACTGATAATTCCATATACATAAGATAGGGTGGAAAAAAAAAAATGTTTTTTATTTTAACAGAGACTGAACTTTCAGTAATTAAGGAAAAAAAGAATGTTTTTTATTGAAGAAAAGAATCATATCTAACTTTATGGAAGACGCTGAAATTACAAGGAGGCAAGCTAGAGTGAAATTTTAGTTCATGTTAAATGCTCTGAGCTCTACATACTTTCCTAGGTATACGAAGAAGAAGGACTGGAGAAAAATAATGCTTAAAAATATGAAAATATAGGAACAGATGATTTGGTACGGAAGATCAAGAAAAATCATAAATCCCGTGGGTTCTGGTTATAACATTTCAACCCCATTTGCTAGAAACTAAGTTCTTACTTACAACAGAGAATTATAGAAGTGCATCTGTACTTTAAAGCAAATATGTGTTCTTTCCCATTTTGCCTGCATTAAATATTTCTGAAGTCACACTTAATCAGCAAAAGGTGAGATTAGGGTTATGCAGTTAAAAGCTGTTGATTTTTGAGTTTTAATTGAAATTAATCTAAGTCATAGATGGATATTTTTTCTTAAAGAAAACATCTTTTATGCAATGGATCAGTTTTTGAGCTATAGCGGTCTTGGGAATAAAAGGAGATCTAAGAATTGCAGGCTTTGTAATTGTGAATTTTATCTTTAGAAATGAAATCATTACAGAAAGTTTTTTCTGATCACCTTTTATGAAGTGAATGAGCAGGAATTGCCTAAGAAGACAAGGTATTCCTACTTGACTTGATTTTTATTCAAATATTTGCAATTCTACAGATGTTTTAGCATTGATTATTTTTTTTTATTTTTACTTTTAAAAACTTTCTAAGCTAGATTAGTAATGACCTTTAGTGCTTATCTGGATGTATTATACTACCATGTCTATTGATATGTTTAGGAAGGTTTTTATTCAAATGATGTTAACACTGAGCTCTTAACGGTTTTGAAGCTGTTGCAACATTTTTTTTCTTTTTCCTATTTTTTTAAGCATACCTTTGGGGTTTAGGAACAGATTAATAGAAAATTAATGAGACTGAGGAAGACTGAAGTTTTTGAGTTTGCTATGCCATTGAAAAAATGAAAATATTGTCCTTCTTTGTCTGAAACTGCTTGAACTAGGAAGGTGTATTTTCACTTTGGGACAAAAATTTTATCTATAGCTACAGATCTGAGCATGTCAAACAGTGTTCTATTTAGAGCTTCTCTGGGAATGAGAAAAGTAATCAGCAGCTGATGTTTTAGTTTCCAAAGGCTCTGCTGGTACTTAGCTCTCACCAATATCTCCTACTAATTTTCACTTTCTGTGGGAGTTATGCATCAAAGTATGGACTGTACCAAAGGTATTCTGTTGTGAATATTTGAGAGCTTCATCTCTTAATTTAACAGCAATGAGATAATTCTGATATTTATAAAGAAGCCAGCTATCTTTTATCTTAGGTAAAATCCTACTCTCTCCTTTTAGCTTTCTATTGCTGTCATGAACAGACTTGATCTCCCCTCCTACCACAGAAGAGAATTAAGAAATTAATCCTTTGATCATCTGTATCTTAGATGGAGCCTGCTTCCATTCTTGTATGGCTGGAAATGTAAAACAAGACATGCTGTAGGTATCTTATATGAAGAAAATCAAATACATCATGGAGTGCAAGACAGCATTAGTCTTGAATGAAGCAGACAATACTGATCATAAAGATGTAGAAAAGCTTTCATTGAATCTTGAGTGCATAGGTCAGGTAGCAGACTCCACCTAATTCCCCTTCCCCTGAACTTCAACGTGTCACTTAATGGCATGCCTGATTTTGATGAATTTCCAGAGGAATATTGTGCTTATCCATAACATATATCCCATCACCCAGGAGTCTTTTTCTCATTAATGAATCCAACTGGACATGGCATACAGCAAAAAAATATCTCTTGATCCAATGTTATTAAACAGTGTTTTCTCAGTGATTTTCTTTATGTCAGCTTTTAATGACTACCAGCACAGATTTTGTCTTCTCCAATAAATTAATTAACTTTTGTGATCCATAAAAAATTACTATACCATCCTGCATCAAAATGTGGGGTGGTTGGGAGAAATTATTTTAATTCATTAATTAAGATTTCTGTTAATTTCTTCATCCATTTCTCCTTTTTCTAGGATATGTACAGAGAGTGTATTACACTTTCTCTTCCTCCCTTCCTCCTTTCCTCCTTTCTCTCTTTCTTCCTTTCTCTCTTTCCTTCTTTCCTTTCCCTCTTTCTCTTTCTCTCTCTCTCTCTTTCTTTTTCTTTCTTTCCCTCTCTCTTTCTCTTTCCCTCTCTCTTTGTCTCTTTCCCTCTCTCTTTCTTTTCTCTTTCTCCCTCTCTCTCCCTCTCTCTCTTTTTTTTTTTTTTTTTTTTTTTTTTTTTTTTTTTTTTTTTTTTTTTTTTTAAATAAGGTTTTGGGGCTCTACTAGCTATTAGTCATTTTTAAAGGCAGCATAGATATTTGCTTTAAGGCAACAAGTAAAGAAGATTTGTCCAAACAATTTTTTTGCCATTTATATCTCAGACATTAATTTGAATGCAACTTGATTTCTTACCAACGATTCTCATACAGAAGTGGAACCCATGTGTGGGCTAGCATCAGATGTCCTGGTGTTGTTTTAGGCATTTTTAGCAGCTTTAAAGTGTTTTTCTAATTAGAAATTAGAAAAGAAAAAGTTGTGTAATAAAAGACTTTGTATCTATTCACATATTCTTCAGATATAAGATTTGAAGCTTTAAATGAGAGAATAGCAGCAGGGATTTTCATTAAAAAGAGTAAAGAACAAGCAAGTCTTATCGGTTGCTAGAATGTTGCTTCCCTTAAAACATTCAGTAAATACCTTCGATCATGTCTGGACCTGACACACAGTATATTATCTTTTGCTTAATTACTGGTATTTTCATTCTCTTCTTCTGCAGTGAAAATTCATTTCTGAATTTTATGAGATGTCATACTTCCTCTAACAGTGTGAAAAAACAGCTTGAAGGCGTTAAGTAATAGGTTTTAGGCCATGATTGACACCACAGAGTAGGTCATATGCTTCCCTGACAAGCAGTAAATTCTTAGCTATAGTACAAAATACAGGTGTTTCTCAGGAAAATTCTGACTGGATAATTTGTGAGCATCAGCCTATATATCAAGTGCAGCAGAATGTAAATGGCTTGTGGAGAATCTTTCATTGATGGATGTGCCCAGGAAAAACCGTATGCTGTGTGTGTGACAGTGAATTATACATAACCAATAGAAATAAGGATTACAGATTACATTGAAGAAAAGCACAACCATCACTCAGAAAGACTTTGACAGTATCTTGCAATCAAAATTCCACTTCCTTGCCCCAGCAGATTAATTTACAGTCACGCACACATGCACAAAGTTTGATGCCCTACTGATGAACAAATCACATCTTCACAAAGAAACATGGCAAAAAACCCTCTTTAAAATGACTGTTTTGTAAATGTAACCAGGCTAGTACATGACAGAAATGTGTTTGCAGGAAGCACTTTGTAACACAGTGTCAGAATGCTTTCATTGACAATTAGGATATTTTCCCCTCATACTCTAATACAAAAGGTATTTTGCTACCATGAAGAATGATGGTTCGTATATTCCTGGCTATTCTCAGTCAGTTAATGATGGATAGACAATTTCTGCTGGTTCAAATTTTGAACTCCCAGTAGTGCACAGAAACCGCTTCTCAGTACTGTGTTTTTCTGTGACGTGCATTCTTTGCTTTTTCTTGCTATTTGGTATAATTAGAATTATTTGCATGAAAATAGAGGGCTGCGGAAGGGGTGGACTTAGAAATCCACCTACTCTTGCTGTTTACTCTTTGCATAAAGTCATAATCCCTCATGAAGTAATCAGCATTTCTGCAAAGGCAAATCATTAAGTAGCACAAAGGAAGTTGCACTTTGGGGTTTTTGATCCAAAAGGATTCTGAGAGCTGTTACCTGGTGGCCGGCTCCAACGGGACCTGGATGCAGCCAGCATTTCTCACTATCAGACCCGCTTTCCTCAAGTCAAACACTAAAATTGCCATTGTTTTCAAGGAAGCAGAATGAGAGCCTAAATGAGAAAAAGGAAATGAATATTGAAGAAACAAAGATGCTTCTTTCATGCAAATTTCTTTACTAATAAATAAAAAGGAGGAATTAGAATCAGGAAATATAGGAGATAAAGAGAAACTGTTGTCTGAATTAATGCCTTTCAAATTTTCCAATGAGGCAGTTAGTTAGCATTTAGTAGCAATGTTCATTATACTTTGATAATTATTTAGAGCTTTCTCCCTCAGAAACTGGTTGCAGTGAAAGACTGTATCATGGTTCAGTAGTTAGGGATTCTTTTACACCATTATGCAAAAAAAGAACAAAGAGGAGTTTTTCTACGGGAAGGGCTGGGAACCTGTGAAATAAAGCAGCTCAATTAGAGAAGACTTGAAATTAATGGGAGTGAGTTCTGGAAGATATGTATACGTTAAATTAGCAGATTGCAAGAGAATAAACCAAATTAAATTAAAACTAAAAAAGCAACAGCACCACCCCTCCTTCCCCAATCCAAAACGTTCCTTGTGTTGCCCCCACAATATCGGTAAAAGGAAAAATGCAAGTAAAATTGATTATGTATATCCAGTGAAAACTGTAGAAGTCATTGCTTGAGAGCTGTTAACCATGCGGTAACAGTAATGTTAATTAAAAGTCTTGACTTCAATTTCTGTTACCACAGCTTTGCAACTTTGTAACTTACTTGAAGTGACTGGCTCTCCAGACTGTAGCTTGCACAAACACCAAAATCTGTCTCCACTGAGCTGATTTTTAAATTTTGCCCAATTTATACAGTTATTTGGTCAATATATTGTGTTATAAGGTGAGACAAACACAAGAAAATAAACAAATATTATAAAAAATGAATCTATCTTAATTACTGCCAGAGAAGAAAATGGCATATGTACAGAGTTCAATGTTTAGCATCTATTGGGAAGTTCGTACTCAATACTGGTAATTATTGAGACAAACAATCTTTTTTTTTCTACATTTTTATAAGGACATCCTACTTGATGTTAGAAGTCAAAGTAATATTAATAATAAAAAGATGTAACAGTGTAATATCCTTTAAAAAAATCAGAAGTATGTAAAGAAATATGCTATTCCCTTCAGATTTTTTTCCTGTCATTAATATGTTCAGAGCATTTGTTAGAGTCTACCTGATTTGCTCCAACTTGACCCAGTCAAAGTAGTTTAAAGACATTTACAGTGATGAAGAGGGAGCTTCAATTAACCTTCTTGGCTCAGATATTTGGTATGCATGAGTTACTATATAACAGCTTAATTATCTAATATTCTTTGTAAAGGATTTCTAATAAAGAATGGAATTGATTTATATATTATAAAAGGATAATAATTTATTTAATTTCTCATCAGATTTCTTTTGCCAAAATATGTCAATTGACTAGTAAGCTATGAGACCAAGACTCAGAGCCTGACAACCTACTAGCTCTATGGATGTTTTGATATTGTTTTAAAGAAGAATTAACAGTATATATATATATATATATATATATATAATATATATTTATTTATTTAATTGATGTGATCTACCCCTAATATTTTGGTGACATTAGAATTAATGTTTAATGAATGAATTGGTTTTAATAAGAATCATAGCTTGGCTTCATAAATGAAGATTTCAGAAGGGTTCTCCCCACGCCTGTTGCAAGCGCGCTGATGGCTGATAAGGCCAATGCGGGACAGGCAGTGCGGTTGCAAAAGGCCCAGCAGAAAGTCTCCTGTGAAGGGACAGCCAAGGCACGGCTCTTTCTGCACTGTCTTTTCTCCTCAAGACTGATTCTCTGTGTGTTCTCAAAGGAGGCAGCAGCGTTATAGATGGTGTCTCCATGTCTCCCAACTGGAGGCCAGAGTGGACCGCGGATGGCAGTCACTATGGCCAAAGCTGAGGGATTGTTTCAGGGAGTCCCTGTATCTCCTCTCTGGGGCTCCTCGGTTGTGGCAGCTGGTGGCAAGTTCACCACAGAGCACAATCTTAGGGAGGTGGTGATCCTCCATCCTGGAGACGTACCCTGCCCCGCACAGCTGTATCCTCAGTATCATGGCCTCCATACTGGTGACCCCTGCCTGTTCAAGGACAGTGACACTGGTCACGCAGTCAGTCCAGTGGGTGTTTAGGATTGTACGGAGGCAGCACTGATGGAAGCGTTCAAGGAGTCACAGGTGGTGGCGGTAAATGACCCATGATTCAGACCCATATAAAAGAGTAAGCAGTACAGTGGCTCTGTAGACACTGATCTTTGTAATTTTCTTCAGGTGTTTATTGCTCCAGACTCTTTTATGAAGTCTTCCAAATGCTCTGTGTGCCTTTGCTAATCTGTTGTCTATCTCTTTGTCGATCTTGGCATCCCAGGAAATAATGCATCCCAGATAGCTGAACTGATGGACTGACTTAAGTCCAGCTGGACTGATGGACATCACTGCTGGTGATGTGGGGATGATGGAAGTCTTCCTGTGGTGCAGGCTGGTAGAGAACTTCTGTCTTCTTCAAGCTGACTTCCAGACCAAAAAGATCTGCAGCCTCTGCAAAGCAGGATGTTATGTGCTGCAGAGCTGCTACTGTATCAGCAACAAGGTCAGCATCATCAGCAAAAAACAACTCTGGGGCATGGTGATTTAGGGTCTTGGAGTGGGTCTTCAGTCACCTTAGGTTGAATAGGCTCCCACTGGTACCATACCAGATGTAAATGCCATTTTCTTCATCAAGGTCTGCTGTGGCCCTTTGGAGCATCGTGCTGAAGAAGATTGTGAATAGAGTGGGTGTGAGAACGCAGCCTTGTTTCACACCATTGATTATTGGGAAGGATTCAGAGAGCTCATTGCCATATCTGACTTGGCCCTGCTGATCCTCATGTAGCAGGATGATCATTTTGAGGAACTTGGGGGGGCATCCTAATTGTTCCAAGATTTGCCACAGGCCCTTTCCACTCACAATGTCAAAAGCTTTAGTGAGGTCAATGAATGTTACATAAAGAGCTTTGTTCTGTTCCCTACACTTCTCTTGTATTTGTCTGAGAAAAAATACCATGTCTGTGGTACTCTTATTGGCTCTGAAACCACACTGGCTTTCAGGTAGAACTTCCTCTGCTATAGCAGGTACTAATTTGTTCAAAAGTATTCTTGAAAGGATTTTTCCAGCAATGGAGAGCAGAGTTATACCTCGGTAGTAGAAGCAGTTTGACTTTTCTCCTTTCCTCATGTACATGGTAATGATGACTGCATCACGGAGACCTGGTGGTAATTTGCCTTGTTCCCAACAGCTCACAAGGAGCTCGTGAAATGTAGCTCATACTTCTATTCTTCAGAGAGGATTCCATCAACCCCACCTGCCTTTACCAGTTTTCAGTTGCTGTACGGCCTTAAGAGCCTCTCCCAAGGTAGGGGCTATATCCAATTTGGTTTTCACCGGTTGTTGTGTAATGTGCTGAATTGCTGAGCCTTTGACTACACGGTTGGCACTGAAGAGAGTCTGTTCAGACCTTTGGTTCAGGATGGAGGTTTTACCTGTCAGAAGCATTTGGCCATCTGCACAGAGAAGGGGCTTTGGACCTAGTGTACTTTCAGTGCATCATAGAAGCCTCTGTGGTCACCTATAACTGCGCATAGTTCAGTCTTTCCTGCTAAGTTGATCCATCACCTGTTCTGGATATCTTGAAATTTCTATTGGATCTTACTGCATGCAAGATGAAAGGCTGCTTTTCTTATGTAGAAAAATGTCTGAGCAAGGTGCGCTTGGTGAGGAGTTCTCTTCTTTTTCAACAGTTCTTGGTTGTTTTAATCAAACCAATCTTTGTTTTTCTATAAGGAGAACACTAAGGATTCTTCAGAGGACTGCAGGATGCTATTTTTAATGTGTTGCCAAAGTATTTCAGGAGAGGGATCTATGGGATGATCTAAAAGTTTAGCTGAAGGTTTACCTGGAAGCTGTTTCTCACTGTTGACTTTGAGCCTCCTTCTTGTGATGCCACCCCTCTTAGTTTTCAGATTAAAGTAGAGGGCAAGTTTACATGGCACAAGGAGGTGGTCTGTGCCCATTCTGCACTGGGCATCGCTCGGGTATGATGGACATCACGAACATTTCTCTGGAGCACTAAGACATTGTCAATGAGGTGCCAGTGCTTGGATAGAGGATGCATCCAGGTTGTCTTCAGGCTGTCTTTCTGTTGGAAGATGGTGTTAGTAATGGTGAGTTGTTGCTCAACACAAAATCTAGCAGGAGAGGTCCATTGTCATTACAGTTTCCAACACCATACTTGCCTAGTTTTCTAATTAACTGCATACTTGTGAAAAAGAACAAAGGAGTAGATTTGGTCTCAGTTATGGAAAAAGTGATCACAATGTTTCAGACTCGTTTATCTCAAACTTGATGCAATCTAGGACCACCTCTATCATAAAACGATGATTCCTTGGTTACCTCGTGGCCCATTACAAAAATACTAGTCAAATAAACTTTGTTTTTACTGGATCGAATGTCAAGGCGTCTTAATGTAAAAGATAATTATCATGTTACAGAGGAGGAAACTGAGGCACTGAAGACTTGAATGATTTATGGAAGGTAACAAATAGTGTTGGAAAGGCACAAGAATTATGGTTTGAGAACCCAGTTATCAATATTACTTATAAATATATTTTTTCAATTTTTTATAGTTTTTTTTTTTTGTGTAAACATTCCAACTTAAGAAATGTATTTTTGTAAACAGAGTTAACCCCCCCCCCGCCAAAATAAAAACCAAAAATCAAACCAACAGACAAACAAAAAAACACAAATAATAATAATAAAAAACATTACCCAAATGAAAATTGTGAACAGCCAGGATGAAATCCCTGCTGAAGCTGATGTGAAATTTGATGCTGACTGCTAGGAATCTGGAATTTCTCCATAAGCTGGGGTGGTAGAAATAAAATCTTCAGACACCAAGCAGTGATCGTTAAAAGGTGAAAACTAGGAAGAGTTTTGGGAAGTGAGTAAGGAACAAGAAAGTAGAAAATAATGAATTCATGGCTGTAAGCAAGACTAGACTTGCAGGGATTTCTAAAGGTGAGAATAAATGAAACAAAACAGTCTGTCATCACTAAGACAAGGTGAAGATTAATATTTTTGCATGAAGGCTTGTGTTTTTTTCCTCTTTTGAAATATATTTTCCTTTCCATTAATAACCATAGAGCATATAATTCTCGGAAAGATAAACACAGATAAACAGTGTTCATTAAAATTGACCATCAGTAACTTCACATTTTCTGGAAAAATACAGATTTTTTTTTTGTTTGTTTTGATTTGTTATTTAGATAGTTTGTTTATGTGTTAAGATATTTCTTACATTTTGTTTCAGAAAAAAAACAACAGAGCCTTACGTTGTGTATCTATCTCTACAAAACATTACCCTTCCCTTCCTTTCAGAGGAGTGTTCATTATGTTTTGACCTAGTTGCTCCAGGTCGACTCCACCCTTTATGTCCCTGAAATGAATGTCTCTTCATGATCAAGAAAAGGAATTTCACCTCTAGCAACCAGGCTCTCTCATCCATTAATTGGTACTCAGACTAGAAATGATGACCAGGGGTGTGGTGCAGCTCTTGCCCAGCTTTTGGCAGGACATTTCTGTTCATGTAGATTGTAGGCAGAGGCGATCTATTAGCATAATATCATTGTCCTGCTCTTTCGTTTTTGTTTTTTTTTTTTTTTTTTTTTTTTTTTTTTTTTTTGTTACTGTTTTGTTTGGTTTGGTTTTTTTTAAATTTACTCCAAAATTTAGAAACCTAATTTCTGTTTAAGTTGTATTTAAATGCTTAAGAACCATCTTTGATATCGCCTGATAATAAAACAGAGAATAAAACTCGTGGACTATACTTTTTGTACATTGTGAAACAAAGAGGTAATTACCTCCATTCTATGAAAAAAGAAGCTGTTATCAATAATCACTCTCAGTGTGGGAATAAAAGGTTAGTCAGGCACCAGGATTTCTTTGTTATAGTGTTTAAAATTGTATTTACTGTGAGTAAGTTTTTCGAGTAGTAAGTTTTACTGAGTTTTTCGTAGTATTTCTTATGCGTCACAGTGCCTGCGTTAAAAGTTAGTGCAAAAATAATGATGTTCTTCACTTGTTGACTGGGGTTAGAACTTTACAGTCTACAAAACACATTGGTAGAAAAAAACCCTGCTTTTCTGGGGGAAAAGAAAAAATTAGTAAATCAGGAATAATATAAAATCCAGCTTCAGGAATAATATAAGTCTGAGATAACTTTTTTTCAACTGGAAACTGACCTAGATAACTGCAGAACAGGTTTACTCTGGCTCAAAGTAAAAAATCAGGAAGTGCTCAGGATATCTAAACTTCTGTAGTGAAAAGTTTGAACTTACAAAGAGAAATTAAAATGATCTAACTAGGATAGAATTCATACTACTTTAGTCTGGGAGGCTCAGAGTATTCAATGTTTTAAAAGTAAGCATCCATGTCAACCTAAACAATGACGTAGGTCACTGATACCCACTATGGTAATAAAAGCTTTATAGTAATTATGGGGGTGGAGAAGTAGAAGGTGTAAAACTGGATAAAGATTTGGAATACTCAGAAAGTCATCCAAGGCCAGCTGAAAAAACCAAACCAAACAAAAAAAAATTGTAAATTTCTTTAATGTTGATTTTTTTTTCCTTGAGGTAGTGGCTGTTTCACTGGAATAAAAAAAAGATTTCTGACAATTTTTTAATCAAATCAGGCTTTTTTTTTCCCATTAAATTTAAAGTGGTGTCAGTAAGGGGTAGAAAGTAACGATAAGATGAATCTCCAAAAGTTTTGGAGGAAAACTAATGAAAAGGAAAAAAAAAATTCCACTATACCTTCTTGGAAGAAGCTTCCTGCCACCAGAGCAGCTCTGCTTCCAAGCATTAATGATGTGTTCAGTTTACCTGCCTTAATACAACCATATCCTGGGAGTCTTTATCTTTAGATGCTGAGAACATATGTTATCATTAACTAAATTCCCATGGATCCAAGTTTAATCTTTATTCCCCTTCAACTGCATTTTTAGGATAAATATAAAAGAATTAAAATATTATTTGTGTAAGGAGCCCTTTCCTGAAACTGTTATCATGACATAAAAAGGGGTAATTTTTTTTCCCCTTATGAATAACATATTCACTAAGTATTTATAATATTTTCCCCCCTCCAAATTCTATCAAGATGCAATGAATTAATGGAAAGATATTTGAGCAGGAAGAACAGAAAGAAGAAGAAACATCAAGACACTGAAATAGCTTGGCTTTTGTGGGTTGGTACGTTCAACATGCAGGTGACTGAAACAGTGAGAAAATAATTGTATTCTTGTAGATGACAATTTTTCCTCCCCTGTCATTACACTGTGTCATACCATGAAGCTTTACAATGCCTATACAGCTCCTGTAGGTTTGCTTAATGGTAAACATGCAAAAATCACTCAGCAGCAGCTTAGAAAAAAATATCAAAAGGTCTTTGTTTAGTGGCAGAGTTAAGTTTCTCCTCTGACAACTTCAAGCAACAGGAATGCAGAAATGGAACATTCTCAGTCAAAACACTGGGCAAAGTTTAGGCACATACAGGTATGTTCCGGATAAAGATTTCATTTAACAAACTAAATAGCAACATTACAGTAAATACAGAAGTGGAGGGAGATAAATTACTATTTTGGAAATCAGAAAACTTCTGCTGTAGATGCTAAAATACTTTGCATTTGTCGGCTGCTGTTTGCAGGAGAAGGGGGGAGGAGGGGAAGAGGGAGTGGAACAGGAATGAAGGAAAGTGTTTCTTCTGTCTTTTTATCTCTCCTGAAAGTCCTTGAGGTTACCAACCAGCTTAGTGGAATGTTTCAAGTTTTGCTAATGGCAAGAAATTAGTTTTTTTGTTATTAAAATGCTTAAATGATGCAAAAGAACTTTTAAATCTGATTAAGAGCATCAGGCTACACAGTCTAACTTTTTCCCAGGAACATGTCTAAAACTCATTTTCTTACATACACAACTAAATTGTATTTTCTATTTTTAAAAATGAATCTCATGAATTCTTATGATTAGAGGCAAATGGCAACTATTTGATCAATGTAGAAGGGATGTATACAAAAGCCTGTAAGTGACAAGCAAGTAAATAACAACAGGAGGCTAAACTGTGGCAGTTCAGAACTTCCTCTTTTCTTGCTTTTACATCATCGATGCCTGTGCGTATGCACACGGGTACACCCACTCATATGGGTGGAAGTTCTTTTGTGAGCTTTCAAAGAGAAACTGGGCTCATTACAACTTGCAGACCTGCTTTTGCCCAGAAGGAGAAGGGAGTTAATGCAAATTCTGATGTAGTAACACAGAATTCCTGCTTCTTCTGTGATTCCAGACATCATGGTGCTCTGCACTTCAGTATCCAGACAACAGCGGTAAGTCAGTACATCTGCATAAATAACTCGATCCTGGGGAAGACGACAATTAAAATAAATAAATAAATAGATAATTAATCAGGTAATCTCACATAATTTTAATTTTTTTAGCCTTTTGCCTTGCCTTCTAATGCATTTAGTTATCTACTTAGGCCTGCACATGATTCAGCATTACAACTGACATGTGACTTCCTCACCCTCTCTGATGAGAAATATAAGATGAAGGCAGCATCCATATGTGCAGAGGGGACTGGGGGAGTGGAGATGCTGGCTGTGGGAGAAGTTTGTTTGGCTAATCTTGTTAGGAAACAATGCAATGTTTTCTAATGCCCTTTGAACAGCACCAATTTCAAGGCAGGAATTTGTCTTTGTTGCATTGCATCCTAAATGGCCTTGAACACATCTTCTGGTGGGCCTCCTATGGCCTTTTGAAGGTAGAGCTTCTGAAGGCCCATGGCTGCCAACTTAAGTGGATTAAATGGATGCTGGATAGAGAAGCCAGCACAGTTCTGCTCTCTTTGTGCCTAGTGATGTCCTCCCAGCACCACAAACTGACATTTCCCTTTGTTTCTCTTTTTTATAATTGGCAAATTCTGTAGGAGAACTTTTGTCCTAAATCTACCCTACAGATCTACCCTTCTCCCCCACCCCCTCAGCTTCTATAGAAAAAGACTATAATGATAGTAATATTACAGCAACTTTAACTTCAAAGGTGAATTATAAAGGCTACATGGCATATGTACATGCAGGCATACATACATATACACATATACATACACAAATACATGCAATTTAGGTAGCAGTTACAAGCCCAAAATAAAGACTAGAAGAAGTGCACTATTTGAGATGACCAAAAGTATGTCTAATCCAGTAACAGAAGAATCTCAGAGAAAGGATAAAAAAAGAAGACTGCATATAATCTTTCCCCAGGAATACCACATCTTCCAGTAGCTAATTAGTTAGGCACTTCTTGAGCTATCTCCGTTTATTTTTGTTTAATTTATTGAATACCTTTTTGAACACATGTATACCTTTGGCTCTCACAGTAACTCTTAGCAGAATAATTCATCAAATATCTTAATCAAATGAATCATCATTTGTAACCTTAAAAACACATAGAAAGCACACACACATCGGTAGCCTTTCCCTTCCCTCTCCCCCCACCTTGAGCTTGTTTTGAAGACAGTTCTACTTCTAATGAGAATATTTTTCACTTGGTTGGCTGCTGAAATAGATTATTATTGTTCTTAAACAAACAAAACAAACAAGGAGCAAAAGAGAAAACATTATTACTCTCCTAAGATGGGAAGACCAGGGAAACAGAGTAACTCATAGAAGGGACATAGCACTGCAGGGTACTGAACCCAGAGCTGCTCCATGTCTCTTGGAGGAAAGTCTTTCCTTTGAGCTAGCAGCTTGCAAATTTTGATTGATGGTGTGGAGCAAAAAATAGGCTGCAGCAGTAACAATGTCTTTCAGAAACCTGCTTTGTGCCCCAAACCATGATTTGCAACATACAGCCCCATCTCTTCTCATTTCCCTCACTCCTAGCCCACATATATACTTTCTTGAGTCACTCTCAAGATACGTGCAGCAGAACATGTATATCTGTTCAATAATTCCCAATATTTTTTTTCTCAGTTAAGATGGGAGCCTTGGAGTTAGGGATTTACTAGTCAACATGATTCAGTGGTGGTTTGGCATGTATTTTTTTCCTTCTTTAGTAGCTAGTTAGCTGAAAAAACCCTCATATATTCATCATAATTTCTAAACAACCACAAGTCAGAGACGTTCTGACTGTATCCACCATTCCCAAAGTACAAGATTGTTTTCTTGGAAGAAGCAGCAGTATTGGGGTAGCAACTGAGGAACACGATTGCACTTAGTCATGCGAGTACTGCTCCTCTAATTTCCTTAAAATGAAAGAAATTAAACACTCATTAAACTGTTTTTATGAAGGTGTGCAGTAGCATCAACAAAGGCTGAGTGTGTCACCAACTTCAGTGCACAAAGAGCTACTTTCATAAGCTCTAGCAAACCCCATGTTGAGGGTTTTGAGGGTAGCAAACCCTACTTGAAAGCTTGATAATAAACTTAATATAATTATGGGAACATATGGAAACACCATCAATAATTTTTGTATTTTGGTATACATAATCATATAGTGAAGAGTTTCTCTAAAGTGTACTCAGCATATACAGTGAATAACAGATAATAGTTACTTCCTTTAACTACTTCAGTCATTAAAGATTCAAATTATAATCCAAGATAAACTAATTTCAGGAGGTTAGGTTTACTATGGGTTTTATTATCCCATGGGAAAAAGAAACGAAGTTGATAGTTTTCTTCAGGGCATTATTCCATTAGTAATTGGCACTAAAAAATTGCTAATTTCTTACCCTTGCTCTGAACATTTTAATTTTTCTCAGCAGCTGTAAAACAAATGGACTCTTTTCCAGTGTATGGTAGAGCCAAGACTCATCTTGATAAAGGTGAATTAATCAGCTAAAAGGGAGAGGTGAAATAAAACTCAGAGGAAGAAATGCAAATGTGTATGTGGTAGTCAACTGTAATAGGTCTCAGTTTTGAGTGTTTTAACTTTGATGCTCTCCCAGTGGTCCTCTTCTTAGCTTAAGCACATGTATGTTTTTGCAGTCTTGCAATGTCTTTATTCTATGTGATTTGATTCAGGAATGGGCTTTGCCCCATGTGCGAGCAGGATCTGAAAGAAGTGAATGCTATTCATGTGATTACATTAATTTTTACAACACAAGATCTGTTAATACACTTCTGAGAAAACAGATCATGTTTGCTGTCTTTTGCTCACAATGGAAATTATGTAGGGGATTATTATAGGATCTGCTATTCTGATTCACCAGCTGGTAAACTAATTACACTGTGATGTGATGCTATTCCTATATGGATCATAAGTTTAATTAGCTGTCAGAGTATATAGCACCCTTGCATAGAGGCACCCTTTGGCATTTTAAATATAAATAACTCATATACAGCACTCATATTTCTTGCCTAATACCTTGTTAACACATTTTTAAAATTTTGTTTTACATACCAAGAAGAACTTACCTCTTTATTCTACTTATTCCTTAGCAATTATTTTGCAAGATGAAATGTTATAATCAGAGTCCGTGGGTAAATTCTCAGGTCTCAGAAGCATGACTGAGCTACTGTATATGAACTTTTCAAGAGCACACTATAAGAGAGAGAAAAGCAAAGTAGTTTAACGTAGCTTGCTTTTCTTCAACCTTGTACTTGCTGCGATTAATGAACACACTAAAATTGTTATCACAGATAAAGTTCAGAATCTTTTCTAAACTGCAGTACTACCTGAACACCTATAAAACCAGCAGTTTTGAATATATATCTTAATGCCTGTTTAAACATGAGTAATAACAGTTCTCGTGGGCTCTTATTTCTTGATAGTCATCTTATCTAGAAGGTGAGAAACAGAATTGACTTGCTAGCATTTCCATGTAATAAATGAATGATGAAACAGATGAACAAAACAAATGGAGAATGTATTTACTTATACAAGATTTGCCTCCTTCTTTTGACCATAGTGTGAGGGTTTTTTTTTTTGTTTTTTTGTTTTTTTGTGTTTTTTTAAATGAGGAAGTTGTGGGCTAGAGGGTGGGGTGGCAACGTGTAACCCCTTGCGTTCCTCCTGGCCCGTACTTGGATGTAACTCAAAGCCTGTGATGAAAATCTGCCCGATCCTGAGTAGGAACATCTGTCATTGTGGTAAACACTAAAATATTATGGGATATATACTGATTTAGCACAAACCTGTTTTGAAATGCCACTGCTCACTGCTCTTCACAAGAATATATACCAGTGACCTATCTTCACCTTATGTGAAGAACATTACCTGAGCAGAGTGACAAATTTTGTTGTAAATTGACTTCTAAAAATATTTTTCTGTAATTTTAGAGTTTCCTTGAGTTTGGTGTTGGGTTTTTTTTTGTTGTTTGTTTTTGGTTTGGTTTGGTTTGGTGTTTTTTTGTTTGTTTAGTTTTTGTTTGTTTGTTTTGTTTTTTATTATTATTTTTTAAAATATATATAATCCAGATAATTGATCTGGCTGAGCAGTCAGTCAAGCATTTAATAAGAAGACATTTACGATTTTTTTCCTTCTAATTACTAGTTGTTTTTATGTGTATGCATTTAATATATACACATACATGGTTTAGAAGCCTGGATTCTTTAAAGGAAAGACAGAATGGAAAGCTTGATCTGGAAATTCCTATCCCACGGATTAAATTTAATGATTACAGATATGAAATGTTTTGCAAAGAGTTTTAGAGCAAATGTAAGTTCCTAAAGATTGGCTCTAAAATGGAAATAAATTTCAATCCTCTGGGAGGAATTGGGAGGACTAATCATGTGGATAAACACAGGAACGCATTTTTGAAAAGCTGTGGGTCTCCTGTGTAAATGATGTACACTTCTAATAAAAAGGTTACATAGCATCAAGAAGATTAATTAATTCATTCATTCATTGTGTGAGAGTATAGAAAACTTTTCAATAGAAACTACTCATTTATTAAGGCCTCCAGATCTTGATTTAAGTGCCAGCTTTGAGTTCCCTGTTCTAAAATTGGGTAAAAATAGATTTGTATTTATTAAATATTATATGAATATTTTTAGTAACCTAAGCTGAGGAATGAGGAATTTAAATTAGATCTCACTTATTAACACAAATATTTTGCTATAATGGGAGTGGCTCTTATTTTTGTTTGACAGTAGTCATTCTCTTAGCAAGGTAAAACTTAAAAAAAAATTTCATACAAAGTTTAATTTAAAAAGTATTAGTGGGTATGTGAAAGAGGCCTATCTATAATCATGGAATACGTGGCCTCTGGCATATGTCTGTGGCAATGTGGCATGCATGTGTGGTAATGCGTTGTTAGATACCTTAAGTAACAGTCGTTGTAATTATAGATTACTCACAAAATTGTCTAGGAGTGGGTAGGGAACGCCCCAGAGACATTAGCTACCCAGATCAGATCCCTTTGTTGAGAAATAATTTCTTCCTTTGTAGTCAATGGATATGACTGACTCAACTAAACCGAAGAAATTCTGACATAATACATAAAGGGGGAAAAAAACATACATATAAACAGGTACATACACATGTTTACTTCTGACTTTTACCCAGATGCTCTTCAATTGAAAATGTGGAGGCAGGCCTGCTCTCTTGAATAGTACCATTGAAAAACACACAGTTAAACCCCCATGTGACTCTTTGAAAGCTTACCCCATGTTGATAGGCTTTCACAGCTCAGCTTCCAAAGAGACTAAACCTCATTCAGAAACCCAAATTATCAATTTCTCTTGTTTGGAAAGCTTGCACAGTTCAGGGAGATAAACATACTTCTGGCCCATTGCCTAGTGATGCCTATTTAAAAAACTTGTTCTCTGTGGAAGTTACTGTGGAACAAAACACTATGACACTTTAGAGTTGTGTAATTATGGACTGAAGTTGTGCTGGTCCTGAAATACATTTCAGGATCTGTACTCTAAGCTATCCTCATTGAAATCAGGCTAATCCCCCAAAAAGTGAGAGCAGTCAATAGCACTAAAGCTTCAAATATGAACGATCAGGAACATGTGAAGTTGCTGAAAGAATATAGTCTCTGTGGGAGGACTTAGGGAAGCAATGAACTACAGTCCCTTCAATGACTGTCCTTTTCAAGGAAAATTGCTCCAAATGCCTTTTGGGATATATTCTTAAAGTTGCACCTTTATTGAACTTCTTATTTTCAGAATGGCTAAGAACAAATTGCCTTTTTTTGCTCCTTAGAGTAATGAAAAATAATCAAATAGTCTTGTGGATTATACAAGCTCTTTAATGTGGTTCCCAGACCAGGAAGGATGCACATGTTTTGGATTTGTTATCTTCACCACCTTAAACTACACTGTTTTTATCAATGCCATTTAAACAGCGGGGTAAAACACACAAAGTTAGTTGATATACAGGAGTTATGTATGAGATGTCTGGTAACCAGTATGATTTGTCAGATATTCAGTGTTAGAGTTTTTGTTCTTTGTCTTTTTGACTCTCTGAGTATCTGTGTGGGAATCATGTTGTGAAATCAGTCTCTTAATTCTCCATGGTAACAGCCACAGAGAAGCTGTAATGACTGCAGGATGAAATTTTCCTCTTGTAGATCAGGAAAGAAGGAGCCCCTTCCACTGCCTTCTCTAACTTTAGAGAAAGCTTCACACATCACATTTCTGCTGATTTTTAGAAATCAAAATATTTTGCCTAGACACCTCAGAATTTGATTTTATTCATGATTATTCAAGTTTAGTTAAGAGATCTGGTATTCTGAATCTAAAGTGGTAGAGAAAAGAAACACTAGATAACTGGGAAGAAAGTGATATGTTGTCCAGATTATTCTATCCCACATACTTTGGAAATAGGTTTTGATCAAATCACTTGAGGAGGTTAATAAGGGATGGCTTTTGGTGCTGCTCTTCTACTGATGAACAAATAAGTTTGGCAACTCTGCAGCCATCCATCAGCCAGATAAGAGGAAGCTCCATGGGGGAGGTGTTGCTTTGACAGATGCCTGCAGCTCTTGCTTGAATCGAATTGATTGTACATCTGGCTGCCTACAACTATATCACACAACATGGCTAAATCTCTTTGTCTCCCTGCCTCCCACACCCGAGCTTTCCACCCCCACCCCCACACCCCCCTTTTATTCTGGGTCTGACTCTGCAGCTGTGACACTGACTTCATCATCTGGGGAGAGTCTTCAATGCCTGCTCAGAAATGTTTTGCAGAACTGTGGCTGCTGTCCAGACGTCTGTTCTTGTCTCATCTTGTACTTCTCTTTAGACCTTTTGATCTCATTCCTGCCTCTGTTGTTTTGTTTGCTTTACTTCTTGTCCCAAGAATCCTGTTGCTTTTTTTGTACTCTGCAGCTTTTCCTTCAGTCATAGATCCAGTCTTCCTGTTTGCCCAGGCTAAGGCCTCTATCAGGCTGCAAATGGGTTATCCAGCTGAAAATGTGGTTATCCAGCAAACCAAGAGACAACTGTGGCAATGTAGTCTATGACTGGGAAGTCTTTTTGGCTCCCAGACTTAAGATATTTTGTGGTCAGCACTGACCAGCATAATGAATGTCTTCAGAGTGTTATGCATTTCCCGGAATACATAACTTTTTTATTTGGTTTATGATGTGTAGGCTCTCTGTTAAGTGTGTTTAAGTATTTTTAAGTATTGCAGTCTTTATAGCTTTCTTTTTTAACCCTTATAATTTACAAATTTTTAAGTGTATCCTGTGGAATACATCAGTCCTTGTTCTGCAGTCCTTCCCTAAAGCAGAACATTCAGATGTGTTAATGAGTTTGAATAAAACTTACCATAAAGCCAGAATATTAATGTAATAAAAGACTGCAGAATTACAAGTTCTATTTTTTTCTATTTTGTTTGATTGGTTGGATTTGTTTTATTTTGGTTTGTTTGGGGTTTTTTGGGCAATGGCATAATTTGTAATAATTTTTTTATTTTTTTCTTTGCTTAGGAATGTATGAGTATTTTCCATCTGCTTTGGCCTTTAATGCAAAATGAAATGGTTTACTCTGAGGGCTCTGATAAAATAACACACACATGCTAAAAAGTCTAGTTTGTCACAAAAAAATCCCTAAAAGTTTTTTATTAAAAATAGGTTTAATTAATTTGTAGGTGACAAGAAGGTTACTCAAGATTTTTTTAACTTTTTTTTTTTGAGATTACTTTTTAATCTCAAAATGTGTACTGTAGGTTGAGTTACTGTGATGGAATATTATTGGAAATTCTGAAGAATCAATAAAAAATCAATAGGACACAAATGGAGAAGGGGTGAGGTTTTACTTACTTTATTTACTGAAGCAATACACTGAGCTTAAAGCAATGTTCTCTATTGACAGAATACTACAATATCTTCTTCAGAATATAATACATCACTGCAAGAAGGGGCAACACTGTAGTGAGAGCAATCGGTCAGTACCAGTCACAAATCTTCGCTGTTCTCCTGATGGACTCTCTCCTAAATGTGTACGTACACGGTCCTCCTAAAATCAACATGGTTACAAAAAGAGACATTCAGAGCAGCTCATGATTTATCAGCATCACAGTTTTTGCTTTGCTTACAATGAACAGCAAGACGATTAATAAGACCGTCCCCAGTCCACACATGGGAAAGTGCTTGCATGCTGGTTTAGACCCTGCTCCATTTTCTGAAACTACAAGAAGGGCCATGGTCGTTCCTTAGCAATAACATTGTTTTCTTGAGAGTTTAAGTTAAACAATGCTGTTGGCACAAATCCTAGTACTGTACTTCACCTTCATTTTGTCAGAACACTGGCCACGAATGAATACATTTGTGCAGATGTACCACTCAGTGAGGGTGTTTTTCCTCGGGTCTCTGCTGTACATTTGCCCAAGCAGAACTGTTACAGGAGTCTGGAGTTTCAAAATACATATCCACACAGTGACCTTCAGTCTAAGGTGGCTGAAGCTTTCAAAATCTTAAATTTCAGCCAAAGATTTCACTGAAATATTGTATTTCAACAGCAGCAGCAGAAAAATACAAGCCAGCAGTCTATTTTCCAGCCAGTTTTACACAAGCAGAGGTTTCTGAATTATCTTCAATGCTTAGGATAAAATAATCATAGTTATTATATTTCTTTCCCCCAAGACTTTTCATGAAGAATGTTACTCTTTTTTTTTGTTAGAGCTCTCAATATTTTAGGGGTTTAAAAAAACCCAGTATAAAGTGCAGACAGTGCCTCACCTATGTAAGAAATTCTGAATGAATTAGTACAGTCCACAAAAGATGTGTGACTAAGCCTAGTGATTAATATATGCAAAAGCTGAACTGCTTCAAAGACTGACCAATCAGATCTCCTGGCAGTTTTTTTGTCTTTTCCATATAGTTTAGGAAGCTTTGTGAAGTTCCTAAAATACTGCTTGTGCCTCACAAAGACAAATTCAGAACTGATCCTTTTTCTTCTCTGCTAGGAACCTACAAACTACTTTTGATGGTCAGTAATCAAGAGTATTAGAAGAAAGAAGAAAAAGGAAAAAGGAAAGAAAAATCAAAAAAATAAAGAAAGGTAATAAAGGTTGGACTGCTACTAGATGAAGAAACTAGCATAAACTCTTCTGTCTCTCTTGGCATTTATGCATTTTATTTAGCATTACCTCTACTCCAGTTTTGTTTCTTTTAAGCTTTTTGCAGGTATTCCTGTGTTTAATAGAACAATTTCATTTAAGTAAGGGAGTGGGTAATTTTGGATCAAGCGTGGCTCTGCCTAAGAAGGGAGGAAGTAAAATATAATGATATTGGTAGAGATGAGACATACTGGAAGGACCATTGTTGGATGTTGTCAGAAGAGCTTGTGGTCTTTAAAAAAGGGCCAAAATGTTTTTTTTAAAGCATAGTCAAAGTCCAATCCCGATCTTAATACTAGGGTGAAAGTCTAGCAGCAGTTCAGCAGTTGTCACTGTATCTGAATAACTAGCAGTTTGGAACAACTATCTTTAGTCCACAGTGTCTGGTCTCATATATATGTGTCTTGAAAAAATACTTCAGTGTTGGACACAATATTGGAAGTAGCTGTGTCATAGAAATAAACTACTAGGGGAAAATACGGAGGGCATGTGTGCAGTGTGTTTGAAGTATGTTGTTCTAATGATACTGTTTTGTAGGGAAAAAGAAAATTCTAATTAATTTCTCAAATAAACTATCACAAGACCGAGTTATCCTGCACTTGTAACACAAAGGAAAGATAGCATGTTGAAAGGTAGACAGCAAACAGTGAATGTTAGAATAAAAGGCATAGTAACACCAAAGATAGTAGATTTATTCTGTTTTGCTAGATACACCTAATCTTGACATTCATGGATTATCATAGGAAAGGAAAGCATATACAAGTGACTCTGGAATATAATATATAAACCATCAGTTTTTCAAGGCTGCTGCAGGACAGCTTACTTCTGTTCCATATTTGTGAATTGCTTTATTCTCAAGCATTATTGCTAAAATAAGAGACATTCTAGATGAGCCACTCCCCAACACATTGACCTGGCTGGGATGTGCCTCCCTGAGAAGAGTCCAGCACAGAGCCTGTCTTCCAAAGAGACTCTCCCACCACTGGTACAGGAAAGTAGGAGAAGGACAGAGTTCAGGAGCCCCATCTGCTGCTGGGAGTCATCATTTTGCATCTCTCAGCAGGATTGACACCTGTTGGCATGGTGAGTTCACTAAGGAAAAGCTGACAGCCTCTTACATGACAATAATAGCAGTGCACACTGGACAGCTAAATCATAAACACAGGATTGCAATAAAATGCAGTATCTCCATAAATCTGTCATCTGAAGGATGTGGCTGGAAATGCCTGTAACTCACCCTTCTGTGCAAAATTACTAACTCAGTGTTATCAGTAAATTCAGAAAGCCAATTCTTACAAAACCAACAAGTATCAGCAGAGTCAGCTATTGGAAATGCATGTAGGTATGAATTATTTTTTGGCACTTTTGTTTATTTTAAGTATCACACCCCATCCCAGAATGAACATTAGCCATTTGTGTAACTGTCTTTATTCACTCCCAGTTGTTCATAGATTTTTTTTCCTTTGTTCAGCTTCACAGTTTTATTGCCTTAGATATGCTTGTTAAGCTCTCTTTTTGTCTTAATGCACTTTGGAGAATTATTTTAATTAAACTATGGTAGTTAAGTAGCAAAATATTTCCTGAAGATTGAGCAAGCCTGTAGAAAGCCAGTAACTTTTGTTTGCACTCTAGCACAGAGGTAAAAGACATCATTGCTTGTCAAAAATGCCTTATGTTTGCTGCATTTGTTTTACAAAAGCAAAAGAACCATTAGATACATTATTACTTTCTACTGGAATATGAACTTGCTAGCAGTTTTCTAATTTTCAAATTTTGAGGCACAGTGTTTATGTCACATAGAGGATGGCTTCTCAATGTAATAAACTCCCTGAGTTTCTCTTCTTACTATCCAGACATGGGGTGGGGTGGGTGGAGAAGAGTACAAAAAGGACAACTGTATTCACCTGCTAACTCTTTGTTGAGGAAAGTGAAAGACTGAACCAAAACTTGTTCTTCAGTTTAATTCTGGGGTTTGAGACTATCAATCTATATAGTATTTCCAAAGACTAGAGAATGTTGAAATTCTTCATTTAAGTGGGTGAATCTTTGGTGGAGTCATCCTTGTTTTACAGCAAGCCTGAGTATGATTTATAATATCCTGTACATGACTTAGCTGACATTTGAAAATACACATTGTGAAGGTGTATAAATGAATCACATTAAAAAAAAAAAAAAAGCATACTCACCTGGCTTCAATATTTGGCTTTAGATGAGTTTCTTAATGCATAGGTGTAGCATAAATGCATATAAACCCAGTGTGAAGACTGATGAGCAGTGTAATTATGAAACTTGATCCAGTATTAATGATTGCTGATGAGCAGTCAATTACCAAGCCTTGATCCAGAGGAGGATCTTACATTTCAGAAGCCACTTGAACCATATTTACTCAGACACATCCAATAAAAGCCTATTCAACTCTAGTGCTCTTAAGGCTGATTTGCCATGGAAATTCTCCAGCCCACTGTCTGGGTGGAAAGATGTAATCCTTGAGATAACTGTGTTTGAAAGATTTTGTGAAAATAGCGACTGGTGAAGAAGGGAGGTATTCTTGGTGACCTGACTGAGAGAAAGGCTTTCAGGTGAATTCACAGCTTCTTCCATTCCAGGTTCTCTGGTGCTGAAAACTTCCTCAACTTTTAAGTGGCCCTTTAAAATAGAGGGCATGGCAGATTGCAGCTGCCCGCCTCGTCTACATGTCAAGCTAAAACTGCCCTTTTCCTCACCATCACCTGGTCACAGCGACTGTGGCTCCTCAAAGGACTGTGCAGCCCCCTTCTAAATTAGAGGGAAGCCATGCAGCTGGGCAGCATCTGTTGCCATATAACTTGGGAGTTTGTGAACTATATAGGGCGGGTGGAAAAAAGTGTGCTAGACCCTATGAGGTCTTGGCCTCCATCTACAGTATGTCTGCACCTGACACAGTGTTCTTGGGTGGTAGGACTAAGACAGACACACGGGAGACAAGGCAGCACTGATGCCTCTAATCAGATAGGCATTTGTTTTATCACACTTTGCTGCAAAAGAGAACAAGTCCTGCAGGGTCAGACTACTGTCGTTTGCCATAGAAGAGCATTCAGAGCTCTTAACTCCAATTGTGCTCCTGCCGAGTTTCCATTCAGTCTTGTCCTGGAGAATAACAGGTCAATTTAACCTGCTATGTGGTATGCAAGAACTTGCCTTTATGGAACCTGCTACCCGTTAATAGCTCTAGCTTCTATTATCTAACCATAGTAATTCAGAAATTAAGAAAGAAATGTAAAGTGAAAAAAACCCAAACCACAAAAGAATAAAAATATGTGGGTGTTGAGGGTCTTGGATTCCTTAGTGTAGGCTGGAGAATGAGACAGTGTCTGGTCGAAGCACAGGCACTGTTTATTCATGTAAATCAAATGAATCAAGTGGAAATCACTCCTAAAAACTCCTGTCTAGCAGAAATGGAACTTGATGGCTTAAACTTGTGTGAACATATTTCAGGGCTGTCTGGAGCTTAAAATACTGATCATGCTGTGAAATGGATTTTTTTCTTGTTGGTATTATTAACTCTTTGGTGCCACTAGGTAACTTAACTCACAGAGTCCGATTTTTATCTGTTTAACAACTTTTTGTTTGTTTTCAGGATTCTACAGCTTGTGAATAACGATTTTTTAACGCTTTGTAGCCATCATTAATGGGTCTTCTCTCTAGGGTACATCATGGTGACATGCCGGAATGTAAAAAAAAAAAATCTCCCTGTATTTTGGGCAATCTCTAATCACAGTCAGTTAATTAAAGAAAATGGAGGCTTTGCAATTTAAAGGAGTTGTGTCCCATTCTCTCCCCATCACACTTGAAACTTGGTAATGAGTTCAGGACATATACAGATGCTTTAGATCAATTTGGCCTATGATTTTATTCTCTTTTTCTTCTGTCTTTCGGAACTAAACCCCTGGTTTATTACCTCTAACCTAGTAGACACTGGTATTTGCAGTGAACTTTAATTTTTTAACAGCACAGCAAAACAACCATATTCAGATCCATTTCAGGCATCTGTAATGAAATTTACTTTTTAAAGAGATAAATGTGCTTTCTTCTGCTGTTCAAATGATACAGAAAATATAAGCCTGCTAATTATTTTTGTAATAGGTTTTACTTCTGTTGGCTGACAAAATGTTTGATAACTATAGGCAGAACTTTCAAGGTATTCGATTAACTCATTAAATCCATCAATTTAATGGGCACACTAATAAGTAAGGATATGTAGACCTTCATTTTCTCCTTGTTTTCCTCAGAAATGGTAGATAAGATTCTGACCCTCATAAGGACCATGGTTATGATCAAAGTAAGTTTTGGAAAAGACATATGTATCCCATCACAAGCATATGGCATATTATTATGCATAAGAAATGACCCAATTGTCTGTCTTATTAGCTGCCCTTAGCCTCTGAGTGAAATTAAACTGAACACTGAAGAAAAACATGAACTTTCACATTTACCTGGAAACTTATTCTTGTTTCAGCAGGAAAATATCATTCCAGACATCTGAGGTGCATCTGAAGTTATTTTCTGAAATTTTAACCATATATTTTCTCTGGAATAATTCAGACATTTAAAGTAATAAAATGAGTGGAAGGTTTATACTTTAATTTGAAAACTGGTTTATATAGTTCCCATCAGATAATATTATTAATTTAGTTAAAAAAAAATAAGGTAAATAGAAATCCTTATTTGATTTCATATTTAATATTTCATTCAGAATATTTAATTTTAAGAACAATGGGAAATTCCCTGAGTAAAGACTAGGCAAACAAACAAAAAGAGGAAAAACAGCTGTTCATCTCTAGGAGATATGTCTGACACATCAGTTTAGACTGGATACCAGAATAAGTTGGTTTCTCTTAGGAAAAAGCTCAACCAAGATGACCATAAATGGTCTGTGACCATAAAACACACCAAGAAAAAAGTTCTTACTGATTTCATAAGACTGATGGACATGATGGGTTAGAGCTAATATAATAGAGGCTAGAGATACCTAAATCCTAAAAGTTCTATCACCTAAAATCCTAAAAGTTTAATAAAGAAGAAATGGAAAAATTATTGCTTCCTTTGATGAGACAGATGCAAGTATGAAATAATACTGGGGTTTTTTGTTAGTGATGCTTGTTTATTGTATGTAACATTTAAGAAATGATCTTGGTCATCTTCATTTGTAAGTTACTTTGTCACTACTTATATAATGTTTCGAGATTTTACATTCTATTAAATCTGTTTTGCTATTTTATACAAATTATTACCAAATAATGACTTTCTACTTAGGAAATAATCGCCATTGTTGCAGAATATGCATCTGATAATTAAATATGACTACAACTGTGCAGCTAGAGCAGAAGTTGCAGATATCTTAAGAGGGATCAAAATCTATTATTAGGCATTCTTGCTCACAATAAAAGCAAACTATTGCTATTAGGATAGCTCTTCTTAAAAAAAAAAAAAAAAGAAAATTCATAATTATACCATTAATTCATTTTTTCAGGTGATTAAAAAAAAATAGTAAAAATTAGCCTCATATTGTTTCTGCCAACTTTTTAAGCACTTCTGAATGCAGATGGGTTTGTGAGATGGAGAGACGAGAGCAAGTTGTGAATTATAAGAACTTTTTATTGTCTTCTGAGAGAAATTTATGACTCAGGAAACTGTTGACTAAGTTTCTTTCATCCAGGAAACTCAGTGACTGCTGCCTGATCTGCACACTCTATCTTCATTTGAATCTCTGTTGAAAACAATAGTTTTCTACCTTCTCATGCACACACACAGAAGCATGTAAGTGTACACACATACACATACACATTAGTGTAAAATAAACAGAAATTATGTTTCAGATTGAATGCATTTTACAAAAAATGGCAAGGTTTTTTTTGTCTTTTTGATATCACTGTCTTTGACAAGGCACACGCTGCATAATCAGCCAACTACTCTGTAATTACGTTCCAAAGACTATGTAAATACCTAATTATTTTCATGCAGATTACTTGATAATTATACTACCAGTTATGAAGTAATTCAAAGAATAATTACCATGTAACTTCCACTTTCTAGATGTGAAGATAAGGCTTTGTTTTAAAGATACAGAGAAGTGCATAATTATCCTGAGGTTACATTCTACCCAGATTGTCGATTATCCTATATTTACAATATTATTATATGGCTACTGGGCTCAGTATCATGTTATCACAATTTGAAAAAAAAGTCTTTGCTCTCAGCTTTGTAACAAGTATCAGACAATGCCAATGTTAATTTTTTTTTTTCTGCTTTAATATTAATTGTAATGGATTTCAGGCTTTGTAAAGAAAAAAATGTCTTTTCCTACTAAATAGTACTGTGTTTTTTGCAGAAGAAAATGAAATGGGACAAGATTCTTAAAGGGCACTCAGATACTGGAAAGCTCAATTATGCCAAAGGTATTTTTTTAATTTCTAGAATGGGTATCCTGGTGTATAGAATTTAAGAATAGTGAGGTGACCCCAAAAAGATGCTGTCCTTGTAGGCTAGCCTCGAGGGAGAGAGGGTAATGTCTGTCATCTGCTGTTCTCAGGACAAAGTTATCTTCTTACATTTGCAGTTGCCAATATATTTTGGATAATATACACAATGATCACTTTGTGGTGTATAAAGTGAGTCTAGGACTGTCATTTCATTTCTAGCCATGAAGCTACAGACTAATGAATTTGTTGCCTTGTTGGATCGGTTAATCTCTCATTAAATTATAGAAAATGAAACCGCTTGAATAGCATAAGGTGAAATATTCATTTTATCCCGAGAAGCCCAATATCTTATTTGTTGGCTGTAGCCAGTGCAGAAAGTACAGGATGTACTTTCTATTTATTTCTATTACAATGCCCAGATATTCTCCCAGTTATCTTGAAGATGAGTTTAGATGCAGTACACACCACCATGGAAGTAACTAGGCTGAATATAGAGGACAGGACCTCAGGCTATCTCATAGCAGGCAGGAGCCGAGCAAATGGGTGAATCGCATCCATAAGATTATGGAGAACCAGCATTAGGCACAAGCAAAATGAATGATTGCCTGGAGCAGCATGTTGGTGGAGGGGCTGAAAACCCCTTCATCAGCTGCCAAAGAAGATGTTTTGGGAGCTTCACATTAGTGGTAGCAGCCTGGCACCATCTCCAGTACAGTCTGTTCCTGATGAGTCCAGCCGCAGAGCTCTGGAGGACAGAGAGGACAATTTCTCTGCTACTAAGGGGAGACAGTGGGATCAGCACTTGGAATTTCACCTTTGTTTTGTGTGATTGCAGCCATGCAGATAGCAGGTAGCTCTGTCTCTGTGGGGTAGTCTTTTCTTCACTATTCTGACAGTGCTGCATCTGCAGAATGGAAAATGGGCATCATTGTTAAACGAGAGTGAGGAAGAAAGGGAAGATTGCTGAGCAATGACTGATGCTTGTATGAGCTAAATTTTACAAATAAGTTATTTGTTATTTCATTCATAAAGAATGGCAACACTTGGTGTTATTTACATTTCTGAGAAAACCTCCAGGAATTTTGAAACTATTGTCATCAAAGAGCTGGTCTTGTTATGGTAGCTCTGTTATTGCAACTGTGATTACAGTGTTAAAAATCCATAAAAAAGTATAAAAAATATATCATGGGCATCAGGAACTGTTGCATCTGGTGTATGGATTCTGAGAAAACTCCATACATATAAGAATGAAAGACATTTCAGAAAGCATCTAGGTAAAGTGTGAGGTAGGTTCCAGCTTTGAATGTAATATACCTTTTCTCTGCTGCCTCTGCAGCATCAGAGAAACTCATCAGAATTATCTGAGATCTGATAGATTTCCTTCTTTTTACTCAGGCAAAGATGACCCATGCTTCCTACTTGCTTTTGCACAACACAAATTACTCTGCTGACACTACATCAGTGCTAGTTTGGCTTCGAGGAGGATTTGGTTCAGGATTGTATAAGATTTTTGTATAAGAAACACAGATTATGTTTGTGTATTTTTGTATCTCCATATATATATATCAGTGGCTGATCTTAAGGAGAAAATTCCATTGTAACTGAATTCATTGTAACTGAAAACTTGCTGTCAGACACCTTAGGATCATATATCTAATCCACTTGAACTGCTAGGCAGCATGTCCTGGGGCTCCCTGATAAGTTTCAACTGGTACCTTTCAAAAGCATCCCTCCTGTTGACACCCTGGAGCATCTGAAATGTTGTACTGGTGACCAAAGGGGTCAAGGAAAATCTGAGCTGCCAGGCAACCTCTTGGCTAATATGTAAGAATAGATTGCCAAAACATTTTGTTTCATTAGACTGAAGAGTGATCAGACCTAAGACATTTTTTAATGTGTTTTCAATGTTTCAGCTTTTCCCATTCTTACTATAGTGACTGGCCAATACTTCCAGTGTAAAATGTACAATGGAGTGACAGGACTGGAGACATTGTGATTATTTGGCAAGACTTAGATATGGCTTACTCTGTTGTTTAAAAAATCCACTTGGGTTGTTAATTTCATCCTTTCTTAACCTGTCTGTTTCAGATGTGCAGTTTTTGGGAACAGTTTCAACCAGCTGGTATCCTAAATGATGAAGAGTAAGACTTGGACTATCCTACTCTCACTGGATACTGCTTCTTTTAGGAACAGCAAAATATATGACACATCCCCTGTGCACTAACCCAATCTGTCCTTTCCTGCATACCCCTCAAAGTGATGTCCACAACGAAACACAAAGTTGCACTGTGAAATAACAGGGATCTGCCTATTCCCAAAGAGAGGTATTGGTCTCTGATTGCTACAGCTGCAGAAATGATTCAGGCACTGAGAAAGTCATGACTCACAGCACTGTTAGTGGAGCTGCCCAGTTTCCCTAATGGTGAATGTCTGACTTGCTAGGTATGATTTCTTCAGGAGATGTTTGGTGTAGGATACAGGAGAGATATCACAGGATGTGTGGGGGTGTTACAGGTGGCACAGGAGTGTGTGTGCAGGGCTAAAGCCTTAGGGTTTGCTATGCCACATTTAACAACAAACACAAAAAGAATTCTTTCTGCATTAATGGTCTGGTAACAGCAGCTTTGGCTCTGCACCCTTGTTCTGTAATGTGCTTCATATTCAAAGCTGGAAGTCATTCCCATCTTGAACACAATCTGCTTTTGAAAGCTATTTTAAAAGCTTAGGTGTTATAATAGCAAGTCTGGGGAGTGTTCAAGTGATGTAGCATATGTTGATAGTTTCACTAACTCTCCTGGTGGAGTCACAATCCTTGTGATAAAGTTAGTATTTTTTTTCCACTTGAATCAACTGCTTAAATGAGGAAGTTATATGAGACCAACAGCTGTCTATGAAAAGAAAATACAATTTACAATTTCCTTGGACAATAAATAAACAGTAAGACTTTACAATGGTCTTTTAAAACAAAGTGTTCCAGTGGTCACAAAATATGTCAAAATGAGAAGTTTTTAGAAAACAATTTGTTTTAAAACATTACTGTAAAACATGGGAAGGAATTCAGTGGCCTCAATGTATATGTTTAGTGCCGTAGGGTACCCGAGACACCCTCATGGGTCTTGGAAGGCATGGCAAGACCTATAGCTGACCCAAACCCCTCTGGAGAGGAAACTGGGTACTTTTTACATTTACTTTTGTGGTAGATGTCTGGTTTTAAGCCACTGAATTCTACTTCTTGGTTCAGCTGATATGCATTGTCTCACTGGTTGTTGCAGGCAGTGTGCTATAAACAGCTTGCAGAAATCTTACTCTGCTCAGACTGACCTCCCCTCCATGCCTCGTGTTCACTAGGACTTGTATTCTTGGCTGCAGCTTTAGTTTCAGTTTGGGTTTCCACCTTCCTGTTTAGTTCCTTCCTTCACTAAAACAGGCAGATTGCAAGGAGTTGTCTGAGATCTTGAAATACTTGAGGGATCTGTGGTCACTGAAAAAGTCAGCAAAGTAGCTGGGGGGATGCTGGTGTACCCAGAGGGTTTCTTAGTTTGTAACAGAAGCTTGGCTACTCTGGCTTGCTCAGGTTATATACCATCCTGTGTTTCTTATCATGCCCACACAAGACCAAATGAAATGCTGGTACCTTATCTGGAAAGCCTGAACTTTGCTCTTAACTACTGAAGCTTTTAAAAGTAGGTACAAATATAAGCTCCCCTGTGAGCAACTGCAAACTGCAACAGCCTCTGGGGGTTTTACAGTGGGAGAAATTTTTCTGTTACAATGAATGACTGAGGGCATGATATTTAATCAAAAAAAGATAAAATACCTTTGTACTTTTTTCTTTGAAACTCTAGAAAAGAGTTCAAGCAGATAAATAAAACAAAGCTATTTGGAAGCTTTTCCTTGCCTAATCTGGTCTATGTGGACCCCAGACTAAGCAGCTCCTGTTCAACACAGAAATGAGATCCGGGCACCAATACTGTGTTCAGAACAAAATGATAGAATCATAAAACTGTTTGGGTTGGAAAAGACCTTAAAGATCACCTAGTTCCAACCCTCTGCCATGGGCAGGGACACCTTCCACTAGATCAGGTTGCTCCTAGCCCCATCCAACCTGGCCTTGAGCACTTCCAGGGAGGGGGCTGCTGCATGTTCCCTGGTCAGCCTGTGCCAGTGTCTCACCACCCACACATTAAAGAATTTCTTTGTAATGTCTAACCTCAATCTACCCTCTTCCAGTTTAAAACCATTACCCCTTATCCCATCACTACATGCCTGTGTAAAAAGTTTCTCCCCAGCTTTCCTTTAGGGCCCTCCAGAAACAAGAAGGCTGCCATAAGGTCTCCATGGAGCCTTCCCTTCTCCAAGCTGAACAACTCAAACTCTGTCAGCCTGTTTTCATAGCAGTGATGCTCATAACATCCTTGTGGCCCTCCTATTTTGGACTCAATCTAACAGCTTCATGTCCTTCCTTTTTTGGGGGCTCCAGAACTGGGTGCAGTACTCCAGGTGGTGTCTCATAAGAGCCGAGCAGAGACCTCATCACCTCCCTTGACCCACTGGCCACGCTTCTTTTGGTGCAGAACAGGACACCATTGGCTTTCTGAGCTGCAAGCACACATTGTTGGCTCATGTTGAGTTTTTCATTGACCAGCACCCCCGTGTCATTTTCCTCAGAGCTGTTCTCAATCCATTATCCACTCAGTGTGTATTTGTGTTACCCTTTTCTGTATACTGGCATAGGCTAAAATTCTACCTTAAAAGTAAGCATTTATGCTTCCTCAGCTGACAGCTCTCGATACTGTGGGTAATGTAGCTGATTCCAGTTTTTGGAAATGTATGCCCTTGTTTATTTGTTTCTATCACACTAGTGTTGCATTTTGATAAGTAAACACTACAAGGCCACTCAATCTGCTCTTTGTGGCTATTTAGATTTTAAATGAATTATAAGACTTTGAAAAGAAGTGAATATTCAACGTATTTCCCAATTGCTTCTTGTAGAAACTACTTCATCTCATATTTTTCTCAGAGGAGATACACTGCATGATTCATTGAAGTAATTCACAACATTTTATATTGACTCGCACCTTCGTAAATTTTATGAAAATTCATGCAGTGTCAGGATTAGACAGTGATCCTTAATGCTTCCTGTAGAATTCCACGTGGCATTTTATAAATGGATTTAAGATTCCAGAGTGATTCAAATGAAAAAGCTATTAAGCTTTTCTTCGAAAATATGAAATTGCTGATAAAGCTTTTCTCCTTCCAAATACATGAACACATATACGAAAACTCTCCTTAGTATTTTAACATAATGCAAAACTCTGGAATTATCTGATAGAATTGATTATGATGAATGTTGTTGAAAATGTTTATTACACAAATATGACCTTGTTGACACTACATTTATTTTAAAATTGTATTCATCATGACTGTGATGACATCTGCTATTCCTTCATTTTCAGCTGACATCTTTTCCTCCACTTACGAAAAGATATTAATAATACTTGTAAACAATTTTTAAATAAATAATTTGTAAGTAGTCAACTATAGGTACTTTTTGTTTTCAAAACCTATGATTTTAATTCTGTGAACTACATTGAAAATATTTGAAAAATAGATAAGCTTTTTAAACTACAAAGTTTCAGAAGTAATTTCCCTATCTGAAAGAAAAAAAAATCAAAATATTCATATGCTCCGTGTTTTGAAACTGAACAAATTTTGTGGATGTAATATTCAAAGAAAACACAATAGGAATCTTTAGAATCAAACATTTTCAACTGTGTTATTTGAGAAAAAAATGTTGACAATCTTCCCGTGAGTTCTCTTTCTTATGATAAATAAAGGTTCTTCTAAGTTTTTTACAGTATTTCATTACAAAATAAGTTACTTTTTGTTGTTGTATTAAAAGCGAATGATTTGAATTCATTGTCTTTGGAGTTCTGCACTGTGAATTGGGTTCATCCCATTCCTAAATAACACTCATTAAAAAGAATTATTTAAGCCACAGCCATTTTCACACTGTTTTGTAGTGTGAATCCTAGACCATCCAGCTAGGGTGAGGTAGAGGAGACTCCTGGAGGAACAACAGGGCTTGCCAACATCATCAAGAGCAAAATTTGACATCACAATTGCCAGTGCACGATTTTGCCTTACATTGTGCCTCCTTATCAAGGTGCAGTCTAGAAGAGAATTGTTTCTGCCTCTGAGGGTGTGCAACAGCTGTAGCCTGATCCTGCAGGAAGTATACGATGGGCCAATGGGATAAATTCATAGTGTCTCCTCCTGAGATACCACACATTTTTTTGAAGCTGTTTGAGGTCTGTCTGACACTGCTCACTGTGTCAGCAACATGGCTTTCTCTTTCACTTGGATTTTTGATACGTATAACAACTCATGATTGATTGTGTAACTCTGGCAGTGCCAATTCCACTGCCACTCCTCTTTTTCAATCTAAAGAAGGTGGGAATGTTTAGGAGCTGTTGTTCAATAAGTATAATGTTCTTGCTTTAAATTAGTACTTCTTTTCTTAGCTATGTCACATAAACAAGGTGAAATATCAGAATGCTGAGTAGTTCTTCCTAGTGGGTCATATTTGAGAACTGGATGAATACAAAACATGTGGATACAACACCTTAGGGGTTGTAGCAGCTCTAAAGATGTTATTTTAAAGAAAAATTCACTCATAGAATATAATCTTATATACCAGAGGCTGACTACAAATAAATCATTAATGTTGATTTATTGATTTACTCTATCCTCTCTCTCTTTCAGGCCGTATTAAAAATTGTCCTAGCCTCTAAATGAAGGCACTGCAAAGTATTATTAACGTACAGGGGGGTGGGGGAGGGGTAAGGGTGGGGAGAGAGAAACCTCTTGTTTTGAAAGACTGTTACAATGACTTTCTGAAGAAAAAAGAAATGCAGTACTATCCAGTTAATGAAAAGCAAAGCAAAAAGCTTTCTGTAAGTAACGGTGGACCACTTGAAGGGAAAACAGCGAAGCTTCACATTTTCAGTGCATAGTTACATCTTTGGAAAAAAAGTAGAAATTCACTTCATATGCTGAGCATTCTGTAGCAAACATCAGACCTGCCTGCCTAGCCTCCTGTTTCTATACGTATCATTAGGAACTGGAAAAAAAAAATAAAATTCTGCATATGTATGGCTTTAAAGAATATAACAATGACCAGAATAATATAAGTAGCAACGTTTCTTAACTTGAGCTATGAACAGCCTCTTTTTTTCTGTTCCTTCCCGTTGTTTGCTTCACCCTTGTGCTTAACATGTGTGTCCTATCTCTGGAGCCCAAAGAGAGAGGACAGGCCCTTAGGAGAGGGCAGGCTGGACAGCATTGAAGGCTGGTTGCAACCCTGACACACAACAGCAGATAAAGCTTTCTGCATTGCCTGTAGCCAATGCAAGAGGAGTCACAGGTTGATTCATGATGGAAGCTTTTCAGGCTGGCACAGGTCTGTGGCACCCACATAGTAATTCTGATCTTGATCAAGGTGCTACCACATTACTTAAAAGAGAAATGAAGGCACTGATAGCATGTTAGAATGAGACAAACACATCTAATATGTCAGAGGCAGTCAATTCTGTGCTGTGACTTTCGTCTTATATTCAGTTTGGGATAAGTAGATGGAGATTTTGTTGCTGCTGCTCTAACCTGATATTTTCAGTGCATTGAAATTTCTGTAGAAAAAAGGCATGAGCTGCAACAGCTGTCACTTTGCAGAGAGAGAGTGATTGAGAACCTCACAGTGCTTTGCTAGATGGATCCTGATGCATCACTGATGCTTTTTCCATTATATGGGATAGCCGCCATCAGAAATGATATACAACCAAGAGTCAGCATTTCATATCCTGAGTAACTGTGTTTCTTCTGTAGGATGTGGCACTGATTATTCAGTGATTGTAGGCACAGGCAGTCCTTTTCCCTGCCCATATCTGAACTTCAGTTTTTGAAAGGTAATATTAGCATATATCTCTAAGATTCTAATTTGTCCAGAAGGTGACACACTAACATATATTTTAATGCTGTTTGTATGGAAATGTATTAAAACAAACCAATATCCTCAAAATGCAGCTGAAGCTATTGCGTGTCACCTTAATTGTTTCAATTGGGCTTTGTATACCCTACTGGGAAATAATCAAGCTGTAAAAACTTTCAAAGAGATTACTTGAGCAATGTGCTAAAAAGCAAATCAAAGCAGAGTTCTTATTTGCTGCATGCTAGAGGAACTGTTGCTTGACCATTTATAGCTTTTAGATTGAGAAAATGTTAATGACAATGATTGCCCTCTTGTATCAAAGAATTCTTGTATCAAAGGAAGACCCTAGTTGAAATGAATAGATTTGATGTAGACGTTCCAGAAATAGGCAGCAAAGTATATCCTGTGATTCAGAGGGTCTACAACTGAATAGACACAGAAAACTTAAACTAAATTAAATACAGAAAAGAATTCTGATTGAGGAGTAAACATCCCTCTATGCTTCCACCTCCTGACCCCCCAAGCAAAATCACAACCCACCCAAAAAGCCCACCCAGAAATAAAGTCAGAAGTAAAATTAATGATGTAAAAAATAATCAAGAACTCAAGAAAAAACATTGTAGGTTAGTGACAACTAGTGAAATCAATCTGTCTGTCTTTCTTCCTAGTTTAGGGGCTCAAGAAAAATGGAAGGAAGTAGACACCCAGCTGGCAGATTAGGTGACTGGGAGACTTGTTGCTTGCCTGTTGACATTAATAAACTTGTCCTTTTGTCTAACTTGTCTCTTCAGCTAAAGACAAGATTAGTTGCCTGTTTACAGTCACTTTCCATCTAGTGAATCATGCATCAGAGACCTAGGTTTTGAAGAACTTAACTGCTGATTAGCTGCTCATTGCAGAGGGGATCAAATGAGCAAAGGTTATCTCCTGTGCTCAACCTACTACCTTTCCTTTTTGTATCCTGTCCCAGTCTTCTCTGCAGTTTTATTTCTTTGTACTCTGCATTGCACCATAAAAAGCTGATGACGTTGAGGGGTGGGGGTAGGGAGACAAGTGAGAGAGATTGGAAGTGGCATTCAGAAATGTGACTCATGCACGCAGAGAAATATAGTGGAGAGTTCATCATGAATAACTTGAGTTACATGGCTCCATAAAATTTTAAGTTACAACCGAAATGGGATGTATTCACATGCCTATATGATTCCACATAAGCTTCCACACCTGCCATAGATCTACATGCAGTATTAGATGCAGGTTGATTACTGATGTATTGAGTGTGCTTTTTAAATTTCAGGGCAAAATGCCTCTGTTATATGCAGTGGAATGAAAATGCATGTGTTTCCACTTACCAAAGGTGACAGCCAGTTTTGTGCAAAAAGGTCTTTTATTTAACCACTGAATAGCTATACAGCTGTCATAAATCTCCTTGAAATGGTATTGTATTAATTTCTGATAATATCCACCTTAATATAATTCTGTTCACTTTATGCTGCCTTAGACCTTTCCTTTGTGTTATGTAATAGGAAAGTTCAATATTCACTGGAAGTTTTTTGCTGCTGACTGTGAATGTCTGGCTTTCAGAAGATTAATGGTGGTCCTTTAATTCTTCTTAGCCCACCCTCTCTGTAGCATTGCACTTTCACATATTCATCCTGCCTTTCTGTCCTTTATTCCTGATATGATAGATATATCAAACACAAGAGCAGGATAGATTCTTCTGTTCTCCATGTGGCAGTGGCCTTCCATCCATCCATCCATCCATCCATCCATCTTTTTTCCCCCCCAATATGCATAAATATTTTTTAAGAAGTAAAAAATACTCCAAATATATTCTAGATTTTTTTTTTAGCTTTAGAGCTGTGTAATCTGTTTCTCATTTATACAGTTTAAAGGATGACATCCCTTTCCTGTTTCAGATCAGAATGCTACAAAGCTGTATACTGAAGAATTTTGACATGTAACTCTAACAAGTGAATTGTACAAACAGAAAAGGAGAGGTGAGGATGGAATTTTTAATGTAATAAGGTGTCTTTTATGGCTACGGTGGGTCTTAATTTTTTTTTTTAATTTTATAGAGTTAAAACCTTGTTGATCACTTTTGCAATATGATGTATCAGACTTGTTGAAGGTTGTAATGACTTCTACAGAAAGTCTAGAATTTGGTTGTCTCTAGGCCTTTTCAATGTGGCTGAGAAGTATTTCATGTTTTGACAATATTTTTTCATTTTTTATTTCTTTATTTTTTTCTTTTTATTCTGTTTTGTTATACATGCCACTTCAGAAGGCAAGATTTCACATTTTGCAGTGACAAAAGAAGTAGATTCACTGACTAGAATCATACAGTATGTATTTAAAATAGAGCTGGCCACACCTGTGACTGTTGGTGGCAGTAGTAGGATTCTGATAGTGACATTTTGCAATGAGTTACAAAAATACTGGAAATAATGTCTATTAAATATAAATCCAGGAGAAAGGTTGTCATCTTGAGTATGAAGCTTATAAGGCCTAGAAGAATATGAGAATAAACATATTCACTTCAGAACTGTCCCTCATTAAACGTGTATTCAGATGAGTTTGAATCTTCTTTGAAAAAGAAATTGCAGAGTAAGACTACAAGGAAGAACTGGAGTATCTGAGGTTTGTAAGCCAAGAAAAGCAGAGTCAGAACAAACAGGAATTGGTATAGCTGAAGAATAAAAAAATAAAAGAAAGAAAAATGTCAAATGAGCTACAGTAAGTCCTGTACAGAATGGAGTAAATCCTGCAAGATGATGTTGCATTGGCAGAGGTGAAGGAATGGAGGACTGTGAATGTACTTTTTTTGTTTACTTCAACATGCAATGTTTTTGGAATTAAATCCAAAGTCCATCCATCCATCTTTTCTTCCTCTATCAGCTTCCGTGAATGCCCTTTGCACAGGCTGCTCAGTGTCATTCTTGTCCTGTATCTGATCCTTTTGAGTTCTGCATGCATGAATAACCAATGGTATGACTTCTACAGGAGCTGTTGTACCTGGCTTCACCTTAGCCTTTTTTTAATAGCCTAGGTCATTGAATGCAATAGGTGAAACTGGATGGTGAACACACTTCTGTTTACTGGAAAAGTTCTTTAACTACAGTGTTATAACACAAAAAACATGTTTAAATGAAAAGCAATGTATCTTCTGTATTTTGTGCCTGGCTGCCTGGTTTTAGCAGAAAGTATGCTCAGAGCATATTGACTGCACTCAGCATCGTATGGTCTTGAATACGTGGAAAGCTCATTTATCAATTTTGGATTTATTTGGGAACAGGATGAGAGAGAGATGATCAAATCCGCTAAAATGATGAGACCTGTACCAGGATTTCACACTCTTAAGTAAATTAGGGTTGAGCATAGGAAATGACAAAAAGGACTGAAACTGATGGGTTGCACTTTTATGGCTTATTCTGTGATAATTAAACACTTAGAAATGAGCTAAACTTAAATATGTGCCTCTTTGCAAAGATCACCTCAGAGAAGCCTAACAAAGAGCATGTTCGGAAGTGGAAGGATATTGATTTAATGCAAAAAGGAGGTTCTTAGATTTCCAAGGAAGGAGAACAGATTAGGGTTGTGTCATAAAACATTTTTTAATTACTCCAGAAGCACAGGCAAGGATACGAAATGAAGAACAGTCACAGAACCATGCATGTGAAGTTCTAGCTGGGAAGAATTTGCCAACTGATGTTTAGAAGCATGTTCTGAGGACCATGTAGGAAACCCACTTGGTTCCCAGACGGAATGGCTTTTGGGTTTCAGATTAATGCAGTTAACCATGTGATATTTTTGCTGCTAGAAAGGTGCACTGCTAGTTCCTCTGAGATCTATTTTTTTTGGATACATGACTCTTCTCATGAAACCACTACAAACAACTGTTTATTTTAATATTTCATTTGGGAGTTTTGAAACACCTTTGCATGTAAGGCAAGGCAAAGTAGTGTGCATGGGAGAGACATTTAAGAGGGAAGGATACAGGGGCTGCTAGAATTCTGGTATGATCTCATATGGGTAAATAAAATACCAGATGCTGAGAGGGTATAAAATGCAGCTGAAATTTCCAAACATGAAGCCATGTCTTCTGTCTAAAGAGCACATTTCTGCACACACCCAGTAAAGGTCAGAAATACTGTCAGTGAAGATATCAAAGGACATACCTTTTGATATTTTGTTTGGAAGTTATATTATATTCATGAGCCAGAAATCCAGTCCTATCCTCACTAAAAACACAGAGAGCTGGCTGCCGGAATGCAGCTGAGGCTATCAGTGAAAATACATGAGATGATAGAGAAACACAAGAGAAGGAAATGTCAACATCCTCTCCCTCCATTACAGATTAAACTGAGAATCATTATCCTCAGGTGGCACTCCCAGTGCCTGTAAACTGACATGACTCAGAGCAAGCAGGTCCTCCACCCATTTCCACAAAAAATGAATCAGGTATATCAGTTAACTTAGAGTAAGTGCTCTGTGACCATGAACAATAACCTGTTATATATTGTTAGTGATAAAGTAGGGATGAGGGTGTTGTGAAATATTATGTACTTGAATTCAGGAAAAATGGGGTGAGAAAGAAGCAGTTAAGGTACTTAACATCCATCCATCCATCCATCTATCCCTGTGTTTGGAAAGAGTACTATCAAATATGTGAGCCTTGACAGAAAATCCTTGAGAAAGGATGAAGAAGTAGGGACCAAAGCAAGAAATTTTCTTTTCTCACTTTACCTAGAGACATGAAGTTACAATTAAATGTGCTTGGAATTAAATATAGCCTCATTGAAAAGACAGCAGAGTTTGGGACAGTGAAGATGGAACGCAAATTTCTGGTCTGGGAAACAAACATTTCAAAGCTAATACCTGATTTTTTATGAAAACTGCATTGTTGATAAGATGGTATTTAAAAAATTTTTTTACTTTAAAGAAATTGTCATGGTTGGAAACAACCTCGGAGATCGCAGAGACCAACCATCAAATCAGAAAAAAACACCAGGCCAACTAAAGCATGTCCTGAATTGCCACATCTACATGTTTTTTGAATACTTCTAGGGATGGTGGCTCCACTATCACCCTGGGCAGCTCATTTAAGTTCCTGACTGCTCTTTCAGTAAAGAAATTCTCCCTAGCATCTAATATAAACCTCCCCTGGTGCAACTTCAGGAGATTTCCTCTAGTCTCATTGTTATTTACTTGGGAGAAGAGACCCACTCCCATCTCATGACAACCTCCTTTCAGGGAGCTGTAGAGAGCAATAGGGTCCCCCTTCAACCTCCTCTTCTCCAAACTAAGCAATCCCAGTTCCCTCAGACTCTCCTCACAGGACTTGTATTCTGGATCCTTTACCAGACTGACTGCTCTCTTCTGGACCTGCTCCAGCACCTCAGTGTCCTTCTTGTAGTGAGGGGCCCAGAACTGAACACAGGACTCAAGGTGCGGCCTCACCAATGCAGAGAACAGGGGCACAATCACTTCCCTTCTCCTGTTGGCCACGCTGTTCCTGATACAAGCCAAGATGCTGCTGACCTTCTTAGCCACCTGGGCAAACTGCTGGATCATATTCAGCCTGGTGTGGTCCAGGACCCCAGGTCCTTTTCCACTAAGCAGATTTCCAGCCTCTCTCTCTCAAGTCTGTAGTGTTGCATGGGGTTGTTGTGGCCAGCATGAGGGACTGTAGGTGTAACACACGTACCATCTAAAACAGAATTTGTAAACAGCCTTTTCTAGTTTGATAATTTCCAAATATATTTGCTTAGCTATCTCACTAGTGTGCAGGAGATGAGGGGAGTGAAGAATATCAGTATTATTTGGCATGAATATAATATGCTTACTAACTTTGCTATTTACGTTGTTCTGCAGGCTGTATGTAGTTAAATCAAAATAAACTTCTCTAGAATCCCTCAGAGATATGTAGGTGAACATTTCTGGGTAATCCTATTTAATTTACAGTAACAGAGCTAGTGATGTATTTTCTAAGGCAGTGAGGCAGGGGGCAGAGTTCAGGACTGAAGGGACACTTCCTAGTTGAAGATAATTTCTAATGAAAGAGATGGAAACAAAAAGAAGCTGGGTGAATAGTATGCATGTGTACTTATAGATAATGGAGGAACTTTGGACTCTTTCTATCTCTGTTTTGACTATGGTTTCTGTGGTGTGCTCACCTGGGTTGCTGACTTATTCACAGCTTCATAACCATGCAGCTCTCTGATGTACAAGGGAAGGCATTGGGACAGTGCAAGAGCACCATATGCTGCTGCACAGATCTAGATATAACCAGGCAAAGAGAAGCTGACATGCTTGCAAATAAAAAAATAGATTTATTTTAAAAACTTGTTGTTTCAGTCCTCTTCTGTGCATACTTTTTTTTTTGGTGATTGGCTGAATATAAAACCCACTTGTTTTAAAGAACCTGTTTTGTGATCAATTAATGGAGGGCCAGAAAAAATTTTTTATCAGTCTCTCCTTTAAGAGCTGGGACTGCTTTTTGCAGATGTGGGAAAACTTTAATGCAGAAGTTCAATTTGAGCACGGTCAAACTATTTTTTTCCCTTTGTAAGAAATAATGAAAGCTTTATGACCTGAGGGTGAGGTGCAAGACGAATTACAAAGGAATGTAAAACACATCATGTCCTGTAGGAGGAGTATGAGAGGAGTCATCCTAGCCCACCCATGGGAACAATTGAGGTGGGATCCAAGTGACATGAGGCTCCATTGGAAGAAGCTTGGACTTCACATAGCACGGCTTGGGCAGGCGAGGGCAAGACACAGGGTCTGGCCAGGGACTGGGTACATGTCTAAAGTGCCAGCTGGGTCAGGCACAGTCTTCACTGAGGCTCTAGCAAGCAAGCTCAGCTCAGTGATAACATACAAGGGAGCTGAGGTATTTCATACCTGTTATCGCCTTGCAGTCATCTTGGACTACATGTCAGAGTTAGAAGCTTCTTTGCTGATTTACTGACAAGCAATAGATTGTCACTGCTTCCAGCTCCCCCACCAAGCAACCCTTCTCATATTGCTGTTGCTAGATCCCTGCTTTGCATACACAAACCTGGAGATGAACATTTCATGTTCTAATTATCACTGGCCAAACTTTATGAATATGTTCCTACATATGTAAAAAATATATTTATCCTTTGTTTCCTCACACCAAGTATCATGGAGCAAATGAGGGATCTATACGGTTCTCTGGTGTTCTGGAAAACTGTCCACGAGCATACAAGTTGCTATAGTGTGTTAACTAATGCATCATTTCATCTCAGTACTTGTTTTTATTCTCAGTTGGATCAAGGCATAAGGCTTTTCATTGACTGAAACACAGAAACCTTTCCGAATGTACTGGCAGATAAACAAAGAAGCTCATAGTCAGTTGCTCTATGCAAATATACTGTAAAAATAGGTGAGCAAAAATATAGAAAAATTATGTGGAAAATTCCTTGTTACTGGGATCACTGAACATACTGGCTTCTAGGTGTGAGCTTTAAGGAAAAAACTCCCCAAATTCCACCACTGTAATGAAGCAGGATGCTTTTAACAGTACTGCATAAATCCTGTGAACCACTTACAGGTTCTTGGGTCTATCTAGGGTAAAGTTGGAACACTGCACTAGATTATTGTCCAGGATTCCTCCTCAAAATCACTCCTGCTGGTATTTATAAATCATGAGCAGAAAGCATAGTATAAATGCTTTTAAATACAGTGTTTGCATCCGTTGTTCCCTGTCAGTGATTTTGGGTTATACACACTGTATTTTTAAAGGTGCTAAATTGGCTAGGAACCTTCACTGAAATGAACTACTAAAAAAAAAAACCAAACCAAACCAAACCAAACAAAAAACAAGAAAGCAAACAAACAAAACCAAAAAAGAAACAAGCTAGCAAGTAGAAGCTTTTTAGTAGACCATGGCACTTTAAAAAATGCTACTTTGAACTTTAACTTTGGGACTTTTTTGGGGCCACTAGAACAGGAATGAATAATTTTCCTGAGCCTGTATTATCGTAGGCCATCAAAATCCTTAAAAAGTCAAAGGTAAATGTTAAATGCTAAGCATTTTAGTGAACAGAGAGGGAAAAACAAGCCTAGATGTAACTCGGGGCAGTAAGTAGTAATGTTTCTCCAAAAGCTTCTGTCCTTTCACTCTAGGATGGACAGACAAATAGAAGAATAGTTGGATGCAAGGATGATGTCCAGATGGAGTCCCAAGGGTTGGGACTGGGACTGGTGCTGTTTAATATCTTTGTTGGTAGCATGGGCACTGGGAGTGAGTGCAGCCTTAGCAAGTTTGCTGACAACATCAAGCTGTGTGTTGTGGTTGACACTGGAGTGAAGGGATGACATCCAGGAGGACCTTGACAGGCTTCAGAGGTGTCCCATGCTCATGTAATGAAGTTAATAAGGCCAGGTGAGAGGTCGTACATATGGGTCAGGGCACTCTCAAGCACAAATACAGGCTGGATGGAAAATGGATTGAGAGCAGCTCTGAGGAATAAGACTTGGGGGTGTTGGCTGGCGAGAAGCTAAGTATAAGACATTCATGTGTGCTTGCAGCCCAGAAATCCAACCATATCTTGGGATGCATCAAAAGAAGAGTGGCCAGTGAGTCAAGGGAGCTGAGTCTCCACCTCTACTCTCTCATGAGACCCCATCAGTGTCCAGTTCTGGAGCATCCCACACAGGAAGGACATGGAGCTGCTGAAGTGAGTCCAGAGGAGGGTCATGAAGATGAACAGAGGGCTGCAGTGCCTCTCTAGGCACTAGGTGATCTTTAAGGTCTCTTCCAACCCAAACCATTTCATGATTCTATGATTATAATGTGAGTTTATTAATCTTAGAAGCTCCTGTGGATTCAGTCTCTCAGGCTACAGTCTCACGTTATATTGCTCAGTTAAATAAACTTGTGGTTATTAACATGATGTAGTCCTATCCACATCATGCTTTAACTCTTCATAATGCTCCATATAGCTCAAGAGTGGCTAGTTGTGCATGTAGATGTTATTTGAAAAGCAAGTAATATTTTAAAAGTAGGTGAATAGGTGGGGAACAAAGTGAACATTTGGCACTTACCATGGTTACCCTGATTAGATTACAGACCATTACAAAAATTCTTCTGTAATGACAGAATTCTGCAAATAAGAGGAACCATATGTTTTATCACATGTACACCTACAAAAAAAATACCAAACTCTGTATTTTATCTCTTGTTCTATATGACACATTCTTCCCAAAACCACATTCAATACACCCAATATAAAGTTAACCTAAATTTAGGTACTTTTGCACTCAGAAGCAATATTGTAGAGTAACTTTCTTTCATTACAACAGTGTCTGTGGATTCTAAATCAGTACAAACTGCAAAATGAGGAACCCTAAAAGTTATAACTGAAAAAAAGCAATTGCCCTACTTCATTAATTCTGCCAACAATTCCATGTGTGATTTACAGTCATACTCCCACTTGAACTTCCTTTCAGCCTGTAAAATGTTTTGAGGTCTAATTTATATTACTTCGGGTATTTTTTTGACTTTGCTGAAGACAGCAAATAAATCTGCTCCTTGTCTTTCTGATTGCTGGCATTTTTTAGCACACAGTGGAGTTTTTTCACACTTTGTGTGTGGTGATTTTGTGTTGCAGAGTACTGCTTTATATTGAAGGAACAGTATCAAATTAGTTTGGTCTGATCCCTGGAGCTGAATTCCAACCACCAGGCCACGAAGGGAATATATCTTCTATTTATAATTCATTTACTACTGACACTCAAAGTGGCAATTTCATTAAATGAAAGACATCCCAAATCTAATAGCCCATTAATATGAGCTTATCATTGATCTGACTTCATAAACTTTACTGGTTTGTTCTAGTTGTTTCCAGAAGACTAGTAAAAACATTTTGTCATCATAATCTTTTAAAAATATGTATGCATATAATTGTTTAAAGTAGTTCAGAAACAGATGCTTAAATGTTAAGAGCAAATAAAAGTATTGTCTTATTTTCTAGTAATAAACTATCAAACAGAGTTCTATTCCTTAAAATATAGAAAAGGTTAGTCATTCTAAAAGCCAAATCTGCCTGGAATTATTTCTCTAAGGGTTAAAAATAAAATAGGCTTTTCAAAACTAAAGCAAGCTGAATAATAATCCAATTTTAACTTCACTAACAATTTTCTTGAATAGTATTGACTAGTCCTCCTTTCTTATCAGTTGGGCAGGGATTTCCTGTGACTGAGAACACATTTGTGTCTTAGACAATTTAATGGGTATGTACATCAGCTACTGTATTGCTCTTACAGTGCACCACAAATAAGCAATGAAGAGCTGTTTTATTTTTTCTCCCAAAAGGTATTTTCTGCTGACTGTGTTAATTGGTATTTCAGATCATATGCTGTCAGTTTTACATTTTATGAAGGAAAAGGAAAAATATATATTACAGCTTTTGTTGTTATTAATATAAGGCCTGATTTTATTATGGAAATTAACTTGAAGTGACACTATGAATCTCGACAGTTCTTGTTGGTTATTTTAATTTGCTAGACAATTTTGCATGCTATTGGCATGGGAACATGGTCATAAGCAACAGCTTTGTTCTATTGATTATTATTCTAAATGAAATAAATATTGAAGCAAATAGACAGTAAGCCTAACTAAAAACTAAATTAATATGCTAGATAAATCTCAGTGAACAATTATTGAAGAGAAATTTGGCAATATACATATAAATGGTAGAATATTCATCTGATAAACATTTTTTCTGCTGGATGAGGGACTGAGGTACACACAAATTATCACCTTTGGAAATTTTGAGGTGCTCATAGATGGCTTTGGACTGTATGTTATTCCTTTCTATAATTCAGTCATTTCATGTCACTTTAGTATTAGTTTGTCCATTTCTTTATTTTAAGACAGATGAAGATGTTTATGAGGAAAGCAGAACTGAACCGGCCTTACGTGTATTAAAATGGGATATTCAATTGAAAAATGAATCTTGATGATAAGAACTTTTATTTTCAGCAAAAATGCAGAAAACTCTACTAAAACCACCAGATAATCAACCAGGTTTAGTAACCTATCGAAATTTAGGTACTTAGAAACATATTGCTATACTAAAGACTGTAACTTGTTCATTAAGTTGCTGCAATGGGATATGATTCTAAAAATGACAATTCTTTCCTCAAGATAAATATGAAAGTTAGAACATATCTGGTATAACTCTGCAAGAAGATATAATAGAATGGTGAATTTTGATTTAGAGGTCTGCAGACCCCGCGTGGGTAAACATGTCTTACATGGATATGACTTAGCTGTTTTTTAAATCACAGCAAAAATCTTTTTTTTTTTGGCTAGCTTTGCCTTAGTCCTTATAATATGCATCAGTCTTATTCCAAAGGATTTTGTGCTAGGACTCTATGTTGGTCACGGCATTTTCACCCTACTTTTGAGTTCCCTCTGCTGATGCCTTATTGAGTTTTAGGGACTATTTTTTTCTGCAAGTCTCTGTTATGATAGGCTTTTAGTGATGTGGTCAGTATGAGCCAAACCCCTCAACTGTCTCTCTCTCCCTCCATTTCCCTCCACAAATCAGAAGTCTTGGAAAGCACACACACACACACAAAAATCACAAAGCCATAAAGGGGATGAGTCTGATCTCTTCCCAGACTATTTTCAGACCTTGCTGTTCCCAGCTTCATGTTCACAAGCACCCCAGAACTTCCAGAAGCAGGTGTCCAAATAATGATTGTTGCTTCCATGCTACTTCCATGTCCTTGATCTTCCCTTCTCCTGGCAACTGCACTCTTCAGTCTGCCCTGGTCTGGCAGGAGATTCTCAAATGGCTTGTGCTGCAGTTCCTGGGATTGCAGGTGTCAATGAACTTATTGTAGTCCAGCCCTATCAAGTTGCTTATCTTTTATTTTCACAATTGCACTGGGTCTGGTTGTCCAAAAATGACATCACAAAGGACTGTGACATGTTAAACTTCACTGTCCACCAGATGCCCACCCAGTTTCTCTCTTATAGCTCTTCTTCAACAGGACAGGAGAAGAAAATACAGTGAATAATCTTGAGATAAGGATTGAGATAAGGTTGAGGTAAGGACAGGTAGACCAGTCACCAGTTACTGTCATGGGCAAAGCAGGCTTCAGCTGGGGAAAGTAATTTAACTTATTGCAAATCAATAACACCTTCCCACCAACCCCTTTTACCCAGGCTCATATTCACTCCTACCTCTTCTATTCCCTCCCCACAAGAGGTGCAGAGAGATAGGAAATAGGGGTTGTCAGTTCATAATACTTAATCTCTGCTGCTTCTCCTCCTCCTGCTCTTCCCCTGTTCCACCGTGGGGTCCCTCCCACAGAGTACAGTCCTTCTCAGAGTTCAGTGTAGTTTTTTTCCACTGGCTGCAATTCTTTAAGAACTGCCCTGGCATGGGTCCTTTCCACAGGGTACAGACATTCAGATATGAGCTGCTCCAGCATGGGTCCCTCACAGGGTCACAGGTTCTGCCAGAAAATCTGCTCCTGCGTGGGCTCCTCTCCATGGGCTGCAACTTCCTTCATGGCACATCCAACTGCTTCATCATGGGGTCCTTCACAACAGACCCCAGTGGTCTGCTCCACATTGATCTTCCATGGCCTGCAGGGAGACAACTTGCTTCACCATAGTCTTCCCATGGGCTTCAGGGGAATCTTTTCTCCAGGGAACCTCCTTTTCCTAAATTACTGATTTTACATCTGTAGGGCTGTTTCTCACACATTTTTTTTAACTCCTCTCACACCTGCAGCACAGTGTTTTTTTAGCCATTTATAAAAATGTCATGTGCACAGCTTTAGTGAGTGGAGCTTCTTGAGTCCCACTGCTTGTTTAGCAGTGGAGCTTTAGCCATCTTGGAGATTTTTGAGGCTGGCTCTGTCCACTACCAAAGCCTTGCCTTCTACACCAAATACAAATTTTGTTAAACCCAAACACTGATCCTGCAGTGAATACAGTACAGAAATGTACAGGAAGAGTAAAGAAAATTATACACTTGTGGCTAAAGAATGTGAGTTTATACTAAAAGTTGACAATAGAAAGAAAATTTCAATCCTAAGAAAATTGTTAATAACAAAAGTAGGTGCTAATTTTCAGTGACTGTTTGACTAAGCAACATTTTTTTTGTGGATTAGCATATGTTTTGTGTTCTGACCATTCTACCATGATGACTGAAGGTCATGCAGATAAGTAGAGTGCATGGTTCACAAACTTCCTTCTTGATTTCAAGGTATAAAGGATGAAATTCATTCTTATGCCAGTGAGTGACTGTGGAACATAATGAGGACTTTGCTATGGGACACCTATCACACTTCTGGAGAGAGGTCAAAGACTCTTTTTACCATGAAATCAGTATTAAATCCCTGAAGTATTTAAAATTTCCCTTTTCAGATATTTTCTTCCAAACTGTTTACATTTACATTGTTTTAGTTCAAGAAATATACTGAATTCTGGGGAAAAATATTAAAGATTTCGTCCTTTGCTAAAGAAAATGTAAATAAACTAAGACAACTCCCCTAACAGTATGATGGAAATAATAAAACATTTTGTCTAACAGTTAGTTGTTAGTTGTACTTTTCATAAAAAAGATTATCCTCAGAGATTCATAAATATTTGATTTAGGTGCTGTAAATTGTTGGGGTTTTCAGGGTTTTTTTAGTTTTTTTGTTTGCTTGGTTTTGTTTTTCGTTTTTTATGTTTCATTTGCTCTTCTGTACTTTCTTAATGGCTTTACTACAACAATAAATCTCTGATGAGATTTATATAAAATCTTTTTACTGATGCATTCACTGCATATTAAATGTACTGGATATCTCAGTGTTTTGATATCTATTTTATGACTGGATAAGTCCTAAACAGTCCTAAACAGGTCACAGGCCTCAGTTTAAGGATGTTTGTTTGTAATAAAAGCTCTCCTGCACCTGGCTTTGTGCTTGGTAAGAAACTGTTTTTCTCCAGGATAAAATTACATCAGCCTTTTCTTTTTTTTCAACCAGCAAGAAGAAAGGATAATGGGCAAAACTCGAGTTACACCAAATATTTGGTCTAGAGTTTGGCTTTGCAGTCTATTGGATATTAAGTATAAGAGTTTGAAATCCCATGAGAACAATAGGTTTCTATTTTGTGGATGTTTTAAAAGGCTCTAATTTAGGCCAAACTTCCTTTAATTTTTTAGTTGATATCTTAGGCTTAAGTCAAGAGTATGAACCATGTCTTAACTGAATTTTCCCATTCTACCAAGAAAAAAGCTAGTGTTTCCCTTAGAAAAGGTTAATATTGCTAATGGTTCTTTTTCTATGGGAGGTATTTAAGAAGCTAATTTGGATAAACTGGGAGTATTATTATTCTATTTAGTTAATTAAAAAGTGGTTTTTTATTTTATATCAATGCTTTGTGTTGTAGGGTACTTCCAGCTGCATGAGGCAGAAGTAAGGGCAAACACTCTCCTGTAGATGGGTGTTACAGAAATAAAGACTTGATGGAATAAGACAGAATAACTTGGAAACCACTTGCAAATTATACTTTCAAATTAAACATAGCATTGAAACATAATCTATACTTCCTATTGTAGAAAGATAGCAGTGGTGACACTAAAATAACACTCAGCATAAAAACCTTCTGAGAATGTTGCCCCCAAATACCATGGTCAACCTAGGGAATCACGGGAAATGAAGTGTGATTTCACTAACAAAAACTTGCAAACAAATCCTTGTATAAAACTAATACTAGATTCCGGGTCTTTACAGACTGTCATCTAATACATAGTATGATTATTCCAATAGCTAGACATCACTTCCTTTATGTATTTTTTATCATCTGCTGTAGCTGAACTGTTCCAAGAAGGCAAGAAGAATGGCTTCAAGTGAGAGATGCCATTCTTTATTAGATGAGCTGACATACAGCAGTCATATATTCTTGCGTAAAATTAGCAATTTAAAATGTTAATAGGTTTATAGAAATGCAGTTTATAACACCATCAAATTGTTTTCATAGTTGCAGTGTTCCAGGAATTGCAATGTCTTCTACATTAGCCAGGAAGGGGTCATGGTTTAATGACCACAGTCCCTCCCTGTGGCAGGGAAAAAGTAGAGAACTGTAAAACTTCATCATGCCGGAGATGCAAAGGCGTCAATTTTAGGGCAGAGAGTGTCTGTTTTATTGCATCTTTCTTTGCCAGTTTTTCCCTTCACAATTCTCTGAGACTGGTCCTTGTCCATTAAAGAGGTGCCATTGATCTCCTGCTCTGCTGAACATTGGGAACAAGCTGTCTTTTTCTTCACCTTTCCTTGATGTTCTCCTGTCTTCTGAGTCTTTGCTCTCTCCCTCACTTACCATGACCTAACCTTTCTTTTTCTGTGGAAGTTCAGACAAGTGAGATTACCCTGCAGGTAAGAAAGAAATGGGAAAATAGTTTCTGAAAGAGAGATGACTCTATTTCAGGTGGGGAGTCAACATGTTTTAGATTTTGAATGTAACATTAAATGTACAGCATTACAAAGACTTTACATAGACAGATTCTACTGATGCCTGTGCACAACATAAAAAAACCCCACCTGCTTTTATATTTTGCAGGAGTCTCTATTTTAAGCTATTTAAATGAGGGCTTGTTTTTTTGTGGTTTTGTTTTTTAACCTTATCTTCATGAAATACTAATATTTGAATGGACAAATTGTTATCTTCTAAATCTGTATTCCCTTGTTTTTGTGTGTATTTTAAGCTTGACAATTTTGAAGCCTATTTTCTTTTCATGTAAATGAAATACTTGAAGCTTAAGAATATGATTTATATCTAAAGCATTAAAAAAAGATAGGGTTTGCTTTTATACAGTCCCCAGCAGAAGAGTGTTCTACTTTCCATTCAGTAAGAGTGCTTGGACTATATCAAATGCAGTTTTAAAAGTGAGGTCATGATGCTGTGATTCAAAATTTGTCAGATGTAAAGCCATAAGGGATTTTTAGAAGATGAAAAGACTAGACTTCTGATGTGACCTGATGCAGCTGAGTAACTCCCAAAGTCACAAGTCAGTTTCTGACTATAAAAGAGACATCTGATCAGATTGTCATGCTTTATGTTTAATGGAGTGTTACAAGGACTTTGACACAAACCATTACCCACTATTTACTTATTCAAGGCAGAAACCTACTGGAAAATTGAACGAAATTATCCATACTTTAACAGCTTTGAGCATATTGCAGTATGATCAAAATTTCTAAAATACACCCTTTTGAAAACACTGGTATCAAATGCTCATGAATTCTTGTACTGTACTTTAATCATTACATTTTGCTAAATATTTTTTTAACCTTAAGATGCTAAATAGAAATGTTGCAAATATTGCACTTTATATCTGCCATACATGGCCATGCTATAAAAGGATTTATTATTGACTAGATTCAAATGGTAATCAGTTGTGAACTTTTTTCCTTTCACATCTTACCATTCTTGGAACAAATCTATGTTATTCAATTTTTTTTAGTATTTATAGTACCCTTGGTAATCAAATTAATTGTAAAAATCATTAGCATTAACTCCAGTCTGTGATGTTATTAGTAATTTGCATTTTGACTAAAAGAAGATGCTCAGAGGAATCTTGGACACACCAAACTATGCAGAGGAAACCTGCTATTGGATAATTACTTCAAAGCCTATTACTTGATACTCAAAAGTGAAAAGATGGTAAAATCATAATGCTTGTCTAGAGAGGGATGCTATAGTGAAATAAACAGTGAAGCAAAGCATGATAGTTCTTTTGTAAATCCACAGGTATTGTTAACTGAAGTTAACATCTGCAATGGTATGGAATAAGGGGTGGATTGTCCTGGTTGGGGCCAGGATGAAAGTGATTTTCTGGCTTGTACTTTTGCTTTCAGCTGGGTCTCCTGGAAGTGGTTTCTCAGACAGTGTCTGCTTCTAGGACTGATAACACTGGATGTTTATAGTTACTGCCAGAGACTGGTGTGCAGAGCCAAGGACACTGCTCAGCTCTGAGGAACATTTTACCCTCCAGAAGGAGTAGGGAGGTCCCACCTGGACCCCTCCTTTGGGGAGGACTGGACAAGACAGATGCCAGAATTGACCAAATGGAGTATTCCATCCCATATACATCATGCTCAGTATAAATTCGGGGGATCACAAGGGTCGCTCTCTCTTTCTGCTCTTGCTTGCTTCATGCTCTTCTCTGCTTCCTGTGCTTCCTTTCTTCCTGCTCCTCTCCCTGTGGTCCTGATCCGTGCCAGCCTGAATCTGCGTGTTCCTGCCTCCAGCTCCCAGCTGCTCTCTGGCTCCAGGAGTACGGCCTGGACTTTCCCAGGGCTGCCCTGCAGCCTCGGTTGATGTGAGAGTTGTTAGGGGAAAAGGGGGAGGAACGTGGTCTCAATTTTTCCTATATGTTTTTCCTGTATATTTTCCTATATATTACTGTTTCATTAAAGTTGCTTGTTTTAGTTTCCAACCCATAAGTCTCTATCCCTTGTTCTCTCTCTCCATTCCTTATCACGGAGGAGAGGGAGATTCATAAAAAGCATCTGTTAGTCGGTTTAATTGCCAGACCAATGTTAAACTGTGACAAAAGTATTTCTGATATCTGCAATGATAATAAAAGTAATCCTCAAGAACCAGATTTAAGTGAGGAGTTTCACATACATTTGAATAATTTCATATTGAAATGCTCATATGGCTTCTGATATTTTAATCACACATAAATAGTAATGAAACAATGTGAATAACACCTCAATTTTTTGAGGTAGAATGGCATTTTTGTCATCATTTGTGAATTTTATAAGACATGTCTTAAGACTAGATTTTCACATGCATTTTATACAGACAGTATTTTTAAAAAGAACTCTGGTCCCTTTAAACTGCTTTCCTGGAAAGTTCGACTCAATCTGGTGCCCCCAAAAGGAAGTTGCTCATTAGACCAAATAAGTAGAAATAATTGAACACTTCAGAGAATCATGGAATCATTGAATAATTTAGGCAGGAAGAGACCTCTGGAGATTGAATCAAACTCTGCTCAAAGAAGATCCAATCAGGTCAGGTAGCTCAGAGACTTCAGTCAAGTTTTTAATATCTCCAAGGAAAGGAATTCCATAATTTCTTTGAGCAAGCTGATCCAATGCTTGACCATACTCACAGTGAAAACATTTTCTGTGGTGTAAAACTGGAATTAATTGGGTCTCTTACCTCCTGTCCTTCATCTGTGCCCCTCTGAGTCTGGTTCTGTCTTCTCTCTGTTGTCCCATAAGGTAGTTGCAGACAGCAATAACGTTGTCTTTCACATTGCCTTCTTCAGTCTCACCAAATCCTGTTCTTTCCATTTCTCCCTATCTGCCATGCATGTCAACCCTCAACCAACTCATTGGCAAACTATTGTATTTCCTGCCTTCTACTAATGTCTGTCTTCCACCTGTGAGCCCAGAACTGGGCAGAATACCCCCAGTAGAGGTTCACAAGTGTAGGCAGGAAGAATAATTTACCTCAGCTCTCTGACTGTACACTGTAAATGCAGCCCAGGAGGCTCTTGGCTTTCTTTTCTGCAAGGGTGCACAGCTGATACATGCTCAGCTTGTTGTCCAGCAGAATCCCCATGTACTTTGCAGCAAAGCTTCTCTCTAGCCAGCCTGTCACTAGTCTATGCTGTTGTGTGTTACTCCATCCCAGGTGCGAGGCTGAATTTCCCTTTGCTGTAGTTGGAGGGTAGCTACTCCACTGCTCCTCCAGTTTGGTATCACTTGGGAGTATGATGAGTGTGTTGGACTTCATCCCATTATCCAGACTGTTAGTAAAGATATTAGCCAGAACTCCTTATAGAATCAGTCTCTGAAAGATGTCTAAAGTACCCAGCAACATACTGGACATTATGGCACTGCTCACAAGCCATAGATCCTGGTAGTCTAGTGAATATTCCACCCACAGTATTGGTCCATTTACCAAGTCTAGATATTACCAGTCTGACAAAAGGCATGATGTAGGAACACAGTGTCAAAGACCTCACTCAGTCAAGGCGTGTAACATTCACTGCTCTTCCTCCCCCTGTCCAAACTGTAAGTCGTCTCAGTGTAGAAGGCAGTAAGGTTAGTCAGGTATGATTTACCCTTCATAAAGTATTTCTGACTGTTCTAATTCAACTTCTTGTCTTCCATGTGTTTGGAGACAGTTTCCAGGAATATTTGATCCATAACTTTCAAAGGGAAAGGGAGTTAAAGTTAGTTGGTCCTCTGTAGCTCCTGGGTCCTCCTTCCTGCCTATGTGTTGGCCATAACATCTTGTTAATGAATCTGGTTTTTTATCATCTGAGTGAAACTACCAGAAAACTTTGCTTATAAGAGAAGTCCTAAAAGATTAAACCCCACTGTAAAAAAGTATCTTAGATGAAAAACAAAGCTCCATCTCTACTTCTGGCAATGTGATTCTAAAACCTATATACATACACAAATTATTAGGGGAGGTTAGACTACAAAGACATGCAAGTCTTTGTATTACAGGACTGACTTAGTTATAGTTTAATGAATTACATTCACTTCCAGTATTTTTCTGTGTATGGTTTTTTTTGAGTGTGAAATTGGAATAAACACAAGGAGTAAAATGGAAAACAACAGGAGTGAACAGTCCTCTGGACAAAATTATCGCAAGATAATTTTGTAGATTAAATCAATTTTTTTTTAGTAAAATGCCTCCCTTATCTAGAAATAAAGAGAACGGAAGCTCTATTTGAACTAGTGTACTGCCTTTAAATAGAGAATTTCTATGAAGGAGGAGCAAAAATGACGAAGAACAACTCATATTTATCTATATACAATAACACTCATGTTATTAATGTTTTATGCAAGATACTGATAACTAAAAACAGCAAGAAAATTCAAGGCTAACAAGACACAAATAAAGCTTTATACTAAATTTAATAAGAGGTATATCTTGCATACAATAACAGGTTTTACTTTTTCCCAGTATCAAGAAAATATTAATTTCAGTGCATGTTCAGATACACTTATTACAAAATATTTTCTTTTTCAAGCAGAAGCTATATCAGTAAGCTGAAAGGTTTTCAAAGAGTGGACAAAACTGGTTGCTCTGCTTCCAGCAACTCGTTTGAAACATGTTCAGTAAATGTATGGTTGTCAATGTGAATATATCTTGCATTCCGATCAGAACCTGAGGCAGGGAAAATTCCCTCTCATATTAAGGTTTATTGGCATAGCTCATCCTTTTCAGTACTTAGGACTGAAATTACTGTCCTAAGAGAAACCACTGAAAAGATAATTGTTCAACAGGCCAGTCAACCTACAATATGTGAGGAATGCACTTTTAAAATTAATTTTACCTTGTCTTATTAAGTAGTTATCCTTTCATGAGAGAGCTGTTTGGATCTCACTTGACTTACTCATTTATATGATGAAAAATAGGAACATGCAGGAATTTGTAAATCTGTTGAAGGCCAAGTGGTACTGCTGTAAAAGTAAAATTGAGAAACAGAACAGTGACAGTACCCTTCAAATGTAACCTTCATGGCAATTCAGCCAAATAATAAAACTTTTGTATACCTTTGAACCAGATGCTGCCTTTACCTCTCATCTCCTCATTTGAAAAGCATTGAAAAATTCAGAGAATACAGCTGTAATTTAATGGGAAAAAAAACGAAAACATTGGAAAGAATTCAACATGTGTAAATGAATAAAAAGAAGTGAGCATGACTTGTGTCTTCTCTATTGCTAACTCCCCACTGAGAAGATGTCAGATGTTAACCAGATCTTCATCTTAAATTGAAAATGTAGCAGGAAATTAAATCTCAAAGACAAAGATGGGCAAATTCAAACTAAAGTAACAAGGTAGTAAAAAAAAAAAAAAGTCATTAACTCATTAAGATGAATGACTGTTATGTGAAAGTATGATGGGGGATAATGTATTATTTTTTACTTACTTAGATTCTTTAGTTTTCAATTCAACCATGGAAGAAAAAATCTGTGTAACTCAAGCTTAGTCCGTGGGGTGAAATCTAGCATAAAACAGAGAAAACAACAATCACAGGTATGCTGTCTGACCACATATGTTACAGGATGTATATCAGATTTTCAAGGCAAGACATGAAGGTGGACAAAAATGGAACAAAATGGCAGGTTTTTTTGGTTAAACAGGCTACATATTACGCTAATTTATTGTAATAAATAACATAATCTTTCTTTGAAAGGAGAAATATAACGGGCCTTGTCAATCTGGATAAAGGTCCACAGAAGCACAGAATAATTGAGGGTGGAAAGGACTTTTGGCATAATCTTTTCCGAACCCAGATAGCTCAGTTTAGATGAGGCTGCTCAAAAACTTCAGTGAAATGTTTAGTAAATCACTTACAGAAGATAAAAGAAAACAAAGTCTGTAAAGTCTTTAAAGATAAGCATGGATCTTACTACAGAGACACAAACAATAACAATAATGAAAAGAAAAATCTAAGATAGGAGGGTTGTTCTTCCAGAATGAACTAAAGGAGCAGTATTCTCAACTATCTTAATTCATAGGACAGTGCTAATGAAATTTGGCCATAAAATAAAGTTTGGAGGCATCATGAACTAAAATAGTGTATGTCCTTGATGGATGGAATAATAGAATACATTTTATAGCACAAAAAATGCATGGTCAGATATTCTGGGACTAATAAAAGTATTTTTATAATTGAATGCAAATTATTTTCAAATATTTGAAGAAAATTAGATATTCTGGGACTAATAAAAGTATTTTTATAATTGAATGCAAATTATTTTCAAATATTTGAAGAAAATTATGATTATTTAACAGAATTGTGAACCACCTATGTAATTCAGCTGTGAAAAGTGTTAAAAATGAGGAAAGTTACTGTCAGTTATTTCTGATGGCTTAGTAGATGAAGGAGTCCAGCTTTTAATTAGCTGCTAGGCTAGATAATATTTTTCTCCTGTGTATAGGTAAGGACCATTGTTGATGGATTTGAATGAGGAGAATAAAATCATGCAGGTAAAATAAAAATCTTGATAGACCTTCAGGAGCTGTTAAAAGTGATTCCTGTGCTACTCTGTCCGTATACTCCTTACTAAGAACATTTATGAAGGAAGGGTCTGAAATACTACTGCCATGATGGAGTAAGGATTTGAAATAAATCTGTTCCATGGCAAACACTCAGTACTAAAGGGAAGAAAATGTATACTGCAGGAATTATATTAGTGACCTAGTTATCAGCCTTTGTAGACAAGTATTACAACTCAGCAGCTGTGCTGCCTATATGTTAACTGGACCTTTTGTACAGTGAGAAAAATTTCATTCTTTGTTAGAGTTTAGGACGTTTCATTTTGGCTTATTCAAAGAATTCCAGAGGTTTTATTGGAACATATTTGTTCTTTCATCATATTTAGATAACTCTCCTGGCAGTTAGTAGAAAGAAACATGCAACCTAAGGTAGTGGACTCGCCTTTTTCATGATCACATTATGATATCAGAATTGCTCTTCATAGCAACTCGAATAAAGCCTTGGTAAAATCCTGTTAATGAACAATAACATATTCAGGATATCAGGAAGAACTATAGATAGCTACAACTGCTTGAGTTGCCATTTCAAAGAATTTCACTTCCTACTGGAACTCAAAATTTTTTGGTAAGAGCAATTTTTTGTATTCATCAGTTGGTAAAAATTATTAAAAAATGAAGTGAATGTCCAATATAGATGATGTCTCAATCTACTCATATGCACAGGGGTCAACAGCTGTAAAGCAGCACTGTGAGTAGAAAACACCAGGAGAAGGTTTTACAAGAACTTCCATAGAAGGCACTGAAACCTGTTTAGAACAGTTGCTCTATTGGTACATGGGAGATTTCTTCAACTATAATGAAAGAAACTGAAATCTTTTCAAGAGAGTGGAATGGCTGCACAAAAAAATTTCCTCACCTTAGACACTGGCAATGTAATTATACAAATATTTCAACAGAAAACAGAGGATATGCATAGGTCACAGGAGGCTTGAATCAGGCATATGGGACTGGCTTTACAGAAAAGCAGTTAAGTGGAATAAGAAAAGCATCTGGGAAAATAGACTATTTGTGTAGCTTCATCTAGGAATGTTTCCACCTTAGATCTTCTTCTGCACTGAGTGGGACTTAATAGCACAGAAGCATTTGGACCAAATGTAGATACACGCTGCCTCTGGCAGCAGACTGGCTCCACTCTAAATCAGAGGGAAAGATGCCTCCTGCATCCCACTCTCTGATACCTGAGGTTTTCCTTGGACTTCTTTCAGCTAAACACTGTGTATCTCTGATCCTACTTAGCTTTTGTGATCTGAAAAGATCACAGCCTGAAGGGGTATGAATAACTTCAGATCCCAGTGTAAATAGATGTGTGGCAACAGTGTGAAAACCAATAGCAAACATTTTCATTAGATTCTTTTGGCATTCTTATCAACAAAACCTAAAATATGTATGTATGTAAACCCCCTAGAAAATCTCTTTCTCAAAAGACCTCTTTCCTCAACATGCCCTTTTTCACAAATTCAGAGAAATTGCTGCAGGCATTAATACTACCACAACAACAACAACAGCAACAACAAAAACCAACATAGCAAACCAAACATCCTGCCCTGCTCCCCCTCCCCTGTCCCCACCCTCACCCCCAAAAAACCCAAATACAAACACAAACAACCAAGAAAAGCAGAAATCCTACTAAATGAGAAGACTGCCATTACCATTTTAAGACTGTAATACGCATAATACACTATTATATAAAATGAATACACTGTTCCCCAACAGATAAGAATATCTTAGATGAAAATATATCTTAAAGGGATATATTTTTTGTTCAGGAGTATTCCCAGTACTGCCAGACAGTGAATTAAAAGAGCACTACTGTAGTTGCCCTTCCCTGAGAACGAAAATCAAGCACAACTACAATGACTCATTAAAAATTTATTTTTGTAGACAAGTGGATTTTTAAAAAAATTAAATCCACAAAGCTTAAATTCTATTAGTGAGTTAAATTGCTATATTAATTCCAGAAATGATTAGACATTTTCTGGAGGGACACTTTTTAAGACAGGAAGCTCAGATTCACTGAATCGAAACACATTGATATCAAGAAAACATTTGTCAAAACTCAGCAGATTTCTGATGGGGAAAAAATACCCTGGCTTTTTGCCAGCTTGCCTGATTGCCTTCATCGCTGCATGGCTTCATTCTCCAACAGGGAATTTTGGAGCTAAACCTCTGTCAGTGCCTATTCTCTGTTGTTTAATAGCATTGGGCCCTCCTCTGCAAGTTCAGCTCAAGGCTTGCCATTGAGGAGAGCTGAGTGCTCAGGTAGCAAATAATCCAGAAAAGCAGTCAGCCAAGGAGACTTGCTTTCAGCAACCCAGCAATCAAAGCACCTGACTGTTTTTTGAATGGGGAACCAGAGAGCCTTCAGAATTAAAAGGGAGTTCATGAAACCAGAAAATCAAGTTGTGAATTACCAGTACAGTCCCAAAGCATTTTTCTTAATAGAACACTTTTGTGTACTATAGAGGTGCAAAACTTGTAAATTAAAAAACAATCTTTGCACTAAAATTTCAGATTCCTTAGCTACCTGTCTGAGATTTTCAGGCAATTTCTAAGGTTCAGAAGTTAAGTTCTGAGAAAATCCAGCATGTAATGTGTGCTTCGTACTGAAATCACCAGCAATAGCAGTTAAGCAAGCGATACAGTGAAATGCTATTATTTTTGTAGGTGTTACTGTGCTGTCTCAGACCTGTGGTTCACTAAGAAGCAAAAGCAGTGCCTGAATTCGTGGGAATATGAGAAGATACAATAGACACATACATTAAAGTTTAGTTATCATTCTAATTGGTAATAATTTAATATGAGGTTAGACTTTGAAATAGAAAGCTTAATTTGCATCAGCTATTATATTTTTGGATAATAGTGAATGCTACTCTTCTCTTGTATTACTGTTTGAAGGCCTCTTCAGTTGTGAAATTTATAGTCCAATATTTTATTTTTATTGGCTATGAATTTTTTATACATCTTTATTTTCTGATAAGATATAAAATTTTATAATTTAGTTTCTGATAAGATATAAAAATTTAGTAGTTTTTAAAAACTCTACCTCAGATGAAAATTTCATACTATCAGTGACAAGATCTTGATCAAAATTTTCAGAGTGCATTTGGAGTGTGCCATGGACAAAGAAACTTTTCAAATCTGAAGCACTATTGAAATCTATCACATCTTTGTTAACCAAAATGTCCAATCTATGGATTTACCATCAGAACTAACATACAAGTGATAACATGTACATAGAATGATTTGTCATACCTGAGTCAAGCAGATCCTAAAACCTTGCTGTAGGCATGGGCATGTGCCTTACTAGTGGGTATAGAGTAATAGCCAGTTGTGCAGCCAGAAGGGAAAAACAACCTTTTCTCTAAATATGAAAAAAGTCACAATTACTCAGTCTAAATTAAAATTTTGCTGACATTTTGGCTCTGCTCTCCCAAACGCAAACCAGCTCAGTATTTCATGCAGTTAACCCTTTTTAAAAATGTGCATCTGTAAAATTATCTTCTTTTTAGTGTGTTTACATGATATTTACTTATAGGTAACTATTGTTTGGGCAGAAAAGTGGTCAAGAAAAGCATACAAATAGCTTAAGATAAATTTTCAAAAGCCTGAGTAGAAGAAAGTGTTTTGAAAATGTTATTCAGATATTGGTTAAGAGTGAAGTTATGGATCTACAAATGATTTCATATTAGTTTTTTTAAGTAAATGTGTAATAGTTTTCTTGTTTCAGTAGTGAGAACACGAGTACATAGCAAGCTAAAACCTGACTTTTTTGTACATTGACTTTGGAGAAATATAAAAATTCTACTTGATGCTTTCTCCTTTAAATTGCAAATTTGCTAGCTAATGGGGCACACAATAGTACATCACTAAGGCTTGTCCAATTTAGTTTCAGCATTATATTTCACCAGTGAAACCTGATAAGCTGATAGACTAAATGATCTGGGGATAAGTCATGAGGGACTCTTTTTCATAACAGGCTTTCTTCAGAAATCAGGAGGCTCCATCACTGAGGCGTCAGCACTCCAATCTGTTAGCATGCAATCTTTCTAGCAGTGTCTCACAGCTACGTGCATGACTTCTCTTTGTTTCACAAGAAATCCAGCAAAGACATAGATTTATTAGCAAGTCATTTCTGAGTAGTAGTCTCTCCTGAAAGTACCACTCAATCTAAAAATCTCCCTTCTGGTATGCAATCCTACCGTGACACATTCTGGAGGAGTTCCCCTTATGACCCCCAGGCAAACCATGCTGGATATTGACTCTGTTCAGCCATCTTCCTGTTAATCTCCAAAATCATATCTGCAATTGAATCCCTGAAAGGTTCTATCCTCTGTGTGAGTTTCTGACTTGCTGAACTACCTGAAATATGCTCTGCAGTAGTCTGGGCTTTGTATCTTCCTTCCCATCACAGGTTTTCAGTACACAAAACAGTTCTCGGGTATCTGTGTGCAAGAAGCTCTGTGATAAGCTTCCTTTTTACTATTCAGTAAAATACTTTCCTGCAAATTGTGCTTACACTAAAGAAATCAAGCATGAAGTACAGTTAGATATTATCAACTTTATTGTTCAATACAATATCAGTGTGGCTAGCTGTGAGATAAACTGTAACAGAAAAGAAGGGAATAAGCTTGTGAATCAGAGAATGATTTCTCTGAATATATATTTTGTAGAAGTTTCCTGGAAAATGACCAGTTTTCATCTAGGTTAGATGAAATATGTTATGAACTCTTAACTCAGAAATCCTGGTCATAAAAGTCTGTGATGTCTGTGAGAAATAAGCATAACCTGGAATGACATATAAGCAGAAGTCTACATGCAGTATGTGAAAATTTTGCAACTCTATCACTGAAGGTAATAATCTCATTGGATATTTAGGATTAGGATTTGCCAACACTTACATGGGAAATTTTTTTGAGAAACAGAGGTAATAGAAAGAGAAAACAATGATATAGCATCTGGCACTGATTCATTTAAATCTGATCTAAAGCAAAAATTAATTCAGGCTGAGGTAGGACATAAAACAGTGATTGCAAATTAATAGTTTTTGACCTCCTGAGCAGGTTAATCCCATAGAATTTAGATATTAATATTGAATCACTTATTTAGACTTCCTTTAATAATCAATTTCATTTCTAGTATATGATTCATCTTATTCTAAAGGTAAAAACCTAAAATAGGGCATATAAATCATATCCTCTGGGCGTCTCTATCTTTCTATTTGACTATAAAGATGACTCGTTTGATCATAAACATCTCAGCTGTAAATGTCTGAAGCTAAATGAGATGAATCACATCCTCTGACTCTAAAATAAGGGTCTTTATTCCAAATTACACACTTCAGAATTGAGAATGCGGGCATTTGCACAAGAAGTCAATCATAAATTCCAAATTAACCTCCCACGTTAAGGAAGGCCTTTTCATTGAGTTAAGGTCTTTTCATTGAGTTGATGATAGCATCCTTCTTATGTTAAGAGGCAAGATGAGACCCTGTACAATCATGGTTTCAAGGCTGCATTTAATCCATTACTACAGTTTATGTTGCGTAAAGGGATGAAACACTATGTTAAAAAAAGTAAAAATACCCATAATTAATATAGTTATATTCATCTGGTAGTGTGACTAGTCAGGCTGAACAAGATAGTATCTACTCTAATTTGCCACTTCCCAACATTCATAAATTCCTTCTAAATTGCCTTACTGTGAAACATTGATGCTCTTTTTGATTGATAATAGGACTTCACAGAAAATGTGATTTACTGATGTGAAAAAGAGGCTTTATTTGAAAACTTGATTTCTACTTCTTGTCCCATTTACTGACTAGAGATTTGGGCAGCAGCTTTTCCTAGCAGTTTTTGACAAATGGTGGTTTTGCATTGTAAAATAAGAAACTTCATGTTTGTGCTACAGTGATTGTGTGATCTTGCTGTGGGCAGCAGTGTTGCCATGAGAAAAGACCTTGATAGACTGGAGAAATTGGCTGATGGGAACCTAATGAAATGCTACAATGGGAAGTGCAAAGTCTTTCACCTGGGGAGGACAAGCCCAGGCACCACTACATGCTGGGGGCCACCCAGGTGGAAAGCAGCTTGGCAGAAAAGGCCCTGAGGGTCCTGGTGCACACCAGTTGAATGTAAGCCAGCAGGGTGCCCTTGGGGTAAAGAAGGACAACACCTTCATGGGCTGTGTTTAGCAGAACATCAGCACCAGTTTGAAGGAGGAGATCATTCCCCTTTATTCAGCACTGGTGAAGCCACAGCTGCAGCACGGTGTCCAGTTCTGGGCTCCTCTGTGCGACTGAGACATGAGCATACAGTCCAGTGATGATCAATGAAGAAGACTGAGGAACTGAAGCACCTTCTCTATTAGGGAAGGCTGTGAGAAATGGAACTGTTCAGCTTGGGGAATTCTCAGGAGAACCTTTTGTGTATATAGAAAAGAATGGACAAAGAAAAAGACCAAGCCTATCCATACACCTCTAGTGATCAGAGCTTATTTTTTCTAATCATCTTTCCAAATTGTACAGAACAAGCAGAAAAAAGTTTTTCAATTGAAATTTCTTTAATAATTTGGAATAGAAGAATTTCTAACTTACGTGGATGCTTTGCTGGTCCCCACTCTTTTCTCTGCTCATAGTTTGACTTTAAAATCTAGAAAGTTGAGGGTGGGATCCACATGATAGCACAAATGTTATCTGTGACCTTCATGGTCTTTACACAGATGCATGGGTGGTAAAAGACCATCATGATTTCCACAGTACTTATTCCTAAGATAACTGAGAGTTTATAAAGCAGATGATAAATACTTTCCCCTGCTAAATAAGTAAGACTAAGTTTTCTATATAGTTTCTTTTCCTGAAATCTAGTCCTTTGACCTATACTCCATGTATAAAAGCTGAAGATGAAAATTAGAAAAAAATCCTCAAAATTAAAATCTTAAAACCCTTAACCCAAAAGAAGACAATTCACACCAACTGAGCTTACATTTCTTTCTCTGGTTTAGGGATGGGGACATGTAATATGTTCTAAGGATTTAGTATTAAAAACCACTACCCTCTTAACTGAATATTTTTAATGCCTTCCTGTTTTCTGTTCCTTAATCTGCTAAAAAATCATAGAGGAAAATAAAAACTTCAGTTGACTGCTTTGATAACTGCTTCAGGAACATGAGAACGCAGTATTCTTTCTCACCACTTCTCATACATAGTTCTGTGTTGTTCAACCTGACAAGGCTTACTGATTTGTACATTTGTAATGTGGTCTCTCTTCTGAAGCTGATGAAATTATGTTGATCAATGCACAATTTATTTTTAAAATTAAGTTATATTGATTATATATATATGTGGTCTTGATATAATTTTTTTCTGTCAATTAATTCAGGCTAAAAGAAACAAAACAGCACTTCAAAATATAGTTTCCCTAGTCTACTCAATGGAAGGTCATGGGCCATTTTTAATGACATGTTTTAATATCATTAACTCAAATGGCTTGCGATAAACTCTTTAAGAATCTGTGTGTATTTGTGAATACTTGTTTTACTAAGTGAAAAATCTAGCTCTGATCACTATGAAGCTTGTTAAAATTCTGTTGCTTGGGAAGCAGGGAGAGAAGAGGAAAATACTGAGCTAGATGATGACCCACGGAAGATGTTCAGCTAGATGATGAAACATAGATGCAGGTATACGGAATGGAAATGACAGTTTATGTTTGTCTGAGAAGTACAGTGAAAAAACTGTGCTTCCTCTAAAGTTCTTAAAAATATCTTCTCAGCTACTGTCAGTGATGAAGTAACAGTCACCATCCATGCTCTCATATGTATTTTCCCATACCAGGTGACTACATCTGGCTCCTGGATACAACAGCTCAGTCCAGCTATGAGGTCTATAGTAATGATTTGGTAAAACACAAACACAATTTTTATAGGAATTTATATGGGTATTTTTATAGGAATTACCAATTTACATGACTGATCCCTCAACAGAAGGTCTGAGAGATAAAATCTGTCTTGCTTAACAGCTGAAAGCACCTAGCATGTTAAAGCATACACATGGAGTTACACAGAACTTCAAAGTGTGCATGGAGGAAAACAACCAGTGTAATTGTCCATCTGTTGATAGAAAGACTTGGAAAGTCTTAAACTGCTGACAGGGCAGTTAATGAGTAGTCAGCTGGTTATTATTATTTCAGGTCTTTATCTTTTCCTCTTCTGTAGGAAGATGTCATTCATAAGCCTCTCATTTCTTTTTTATTTCTCCTGCTACCATTAAGCAATTTCTTTTTTGTTATCCCAAACTTCAGTCTATTGACGTCAGAGGATGGCATGTTTCAGTGGAAAGAAACCCTCGCCCTTCAAAACAAAAAGATGTTATAGGGTGTGATACAAGAGCAAGGTTAGAGAATATTACAGAGGCATCAAAGACTGATATTTTGGCAAGAGCACTAACTACCTGAGCTTGCGAAAACACTGAGTTCAATTAATGTGATTCAACCAAATACCACCATGCAAACACCCAGCTTGCAAAAGTTTATGATATAGATATGGTAAAGCTATTATCACTGTTTGTGTACTGTGTATGTTGTGGCATCACCTGAAATATGTTAGGCATGTAGACAGGTATATTCTGTGCTCAGAGGGTTTTAACTCCAGTGGCACACATGGTGCAACAATAGAGAGCTAGAACAACAGGTGGAGGAAACAGAAGGACAGGAATAACATAATCACGAAGGAAAGGTCAGGAAATTCTGTAAGTTGCTGTGCAGACAACTTGTTCCCTAGTATATGCAATATTTGTAGGGTTTTTTCATGACTGTAAAAAGCGTAAGTTATCACAGGTATTTGACCTAGCCACTGTTTATGGGTCCTTCCAGAGAGGTACCTGTCTCTCTCTCTCTCTCATTCTCTTTCTTTTTGTAGTTCTACTATTCCTGAATTTGCCAGCCAGAACCTTTATTATGCTTCCTAAATTAAGTTCTTGAATAATTAAGTATATTTCTGCATAGGTTCAGAGACACTTTCTGTATACATTTATCTTACAATATTACTTTTATTTTCTATTCTCTCCCAAGAGTTATTTAGGACACATAGTCTTATTTCTTCCTATGTCACTTAGGCTTCCAAAATTCTCATGGGCCCTGTGTCTCTCTGTAGGCTGGCATTAGAACCCAAAAAATATGATGCTGACCTCGATTCTTGACACTTATGTATGGGATTTCCTTCTGACAGCCATATAAGGTGACTAAATATTTTTTGTTACCTCTTCTCAGTGCAAAACTGAAGGCAAGGGTGGTTTCTGGAACACCTGAAACATGTGAGACTGAATCAGAATTTTGGAATGCCGTGTTCTAAACTCTTACATGAAAACTAGGTATTTTTCATCTGTTTAGTCTTAAGACTTTATTTTGAAGGTCTTTTGTCCTATCTTTCTCCTCTCTTTTCACCCAGGTTTCTTCCAAAAAAAGAGTATATGCTGGCATAGTTACCAGCAAAGAATAGAATTGAATAGCTGAGGGAATGTCTTGGAGATTATTGTCCATTTGAGAATCCTTTGGCTGATCATTATTTCATAACAAACACACTATGCTGGGGTAATTTCTATTTTAAAAAAGAAATTTAACTTAAAACCAAACACTACAAAAACATTAAAAAGGTTTTCTGGTTTTATTTATATGCCTTCAGATTTCAAGAAATAACATTAAACTTTTATTGCTCCATGATGCTTTACTTTGCTAATTCTGATTTTTCTTGATACTTGTCAACAAGTAATGAGATACCAAGAACTAGGTTTCATTCCTGTGTGATGCTAAGTAAGTTTGCAAAACCAAGCTTATAGTTAGCTTAAGGTGATAAGCTATCACACATTTTTCATGTTTAAAACTGAATTCAAAAATCAGTGTTTAGTATGATGAGTGCTGGGAGACCAGATCTGTCACTTCCGAGGCAATGGTTATTTAAATTATATATATATTATTTTTTATGTTCCTAGGTCTTTGAAAAACTCTCTGAGGAGACATCATCCAAAGTTTCCCATTTTCTTAGGAATCCAGGTGTAAAATTTTCCACTGTGTTAGATGTTGATTTAATTGGCGATTCCTTTACAACATTTTGCTAGGCATTTGCACAGAGTAGCAAAGGAACAAAACAAAAAAAATATTCCAGAAATCATATAATTCAATAGTTGTTCCACCTGCAGTATGGAATTGGTATACCTTTTGTCCTTATATTTTTTAATTTGTGGAATTTTAGCAAATTTAATAACTATGGTGGGTTGAGCTTGGTTGGCTGGCTGGTGTCCACCAGCCCATTCTATCAATTCCTCCTCTCAACAGGACAGAGTGAGAAAATATGATGCAAAGATTTGGGGTTGAGATAAGGAGAGGGAAATCACTTACTAGTTGCAATCATAGGCAAAACAGATTCTGCTTGGGGGAAGTAATTTACTTTATTGCCAAAAAAATTGTAACAGAGTAGAATAGTGAGAAATAAAACCAAAAACTAAAAACACCTTTACGTGTTCCGGCATGAGGGATACAGAACTTCATGAACTTCTCCAAGTCCTTCCCACAGGCTGCAGATCTTCAAGAACTGCTCCAGCATGAGTCCCATCCATGGGATGCAATTCTTCAGAAACAGACTGTTCCAGCATGGGTCCCTCACAGAGTCACAGGTCCTGCCACAAAACCTGCTCCTGCATGTGTTCCAGGTCCCTCCAGGATCCTGTTTCCTGCATGGGCTATCTGGGGACTGCAGCTTCTTTCGCTGCTTTCAGGTCTGTTTTTCCCATGTGGGGTCCTCCAAATGCTGCAGGTTGTGGATGCCTGAAATACTGTGGGCCCCCATGGACTGAAGAGGGACAGCCTGCCTCACCATGGTCTTCACCATGGTCTGCAAGGGAATCTCTGCTGCAGCACCTGGAGCACCTCCTTCCCCTCCTTCTCTGACTTCAGTGAAAGCAGCAGAGTTGTTCCTCACATCTTCTCACTCCTCTCCCAGATGCTGTGCAGAGTGTTTTATTCTTTCTGAAATGTGTTACTACAGACTGGCCTGGTTTTAGATAGTAGATGGTCCATCTTGAAGCCAGATGACACCATCTCTGTCCTACCTAGGCACAGCTTCTAGTAACCTCCTGCAGAAGGCACCTCTGCAGCACACAACCCCCTCTGCCCCTACCAAAACCTTGCCATGCAAACACAATCCAGTAACATAACTCTACTCTTGTTTTGTTAGCTAGAAGAGATGAAATAGCTGAAAAGTAATACTAAAGGAAAGCTCTGCACTACTCAAGTATGTAGTATTGTTGCCTGAGAATTGTGGCCCGTCTTGTGTGACTGACAGGGAGATTGAGGCAAAACTTGCAATTTTCCAGAAACATATTGATGTGGCAGCTGAAGAGTTCTGAACTCTCTGGCAACTTCTGAACCCTCTAAATCTTGACTTGTCTAAGGGAATCTCTTGTTTAAGGAACTTGGCAGAAAGGAGTTCTGTAACTATAATTCTTTATCCAAATTTCACTGTCATCGCAGAGACATTCAGGATCACTCTTTATCTTATTTATCTCATTTGACAACATTTTACAGTGGTGCTTTGTCAGCAAAATGCTATGTATTATCTTTGGCTATACTTTAACCTTTCCCTTGACATTGAAAAGGTACAAGGTACAGGAATCATTTCTTTTTATTCTTATCTATAGTGTTACAGGAAGGAAAAAGATAGGCATTTGAGAAACAGTCTCATACCAATCCTAATGTGGTCTATTATACAACCATAAATTTGTGGATCTGTATACGCACATATATATACATATATATGTATGCACACACATGCTCATACACATAGAAAAAAATAATTCCATTTTCTGTGATTAGATTTTAAAAATATCTATCTATCTAATTATACCTTGATAGAAAATTCAGTTTAAAAATCTATTCATGTAGCATTTAGTGTTATTTTGTACATTTTCTTTTGCAAGGTGACTTTGAACTATTTTTATTGGACAGAGATTTTACATTTTAAGTGCATATGGCTCACAATCAAGAGGTACATTTTACATTTTTATGTGGGCACAGAATCCCTAATGTAAGAGCTAGAATCATTGGTAAGTTATTTCTTTACGCTGTATATGCCAAGCTGCAGACATATAAATGCAAAGTGTGTACACATTCTGTTAAAAACATTTTCATTACTGAATGTAAATTGCATTATTTTCACCAATGCTTATTCTTCAGATTTTGTACAAAGATCAAGCAAATCCAGACTCCTCTTCTCACTGTGTCTCTTTTAAATTGAACATATTTTTAAGTGCAGCATTTTATACTGAAAATTGCTATTCTGGAAGAAACTGAAGAAAGCATAAGGCATTATTAGATTTTACTGCTGAGGAGCTGGCAATAAAGGTAAAGTATCTTGCTTTTGTGAAATGTTTCTGGCTTGTTTATGTTAATCTTTCCCTAAAAGTGTTTAGTTTTCCTTAGGTATGACTACTGTTTCTGCATTCACTTATGCTCCCAAGGCCTTTCAATCCTCTCTTGTTGGTACCATTATTCTTTCCAGCAGTACCGTGTTTCTCAAAACCATCTTTATAGTAGCTGTCAAGATATATTGTACACTTCTAAAGGAACCCATGCTAGGTTTGAAGTACAGGTTCTGTGATGAGGTTTGTGAATGATAACCCTAGGTTTTTCCTTTTATGATGTTCAGTGTCACAGAGAGCTTTGCAAAGGAATGGGACTGACTTACCCAACTTTCCAGACAGGAGCAGAAGATTTACATGTGGGAGATATGTCAGGCAAGCTCTGTACCACTGTTAGTTATACATCATTTAAATTCCCTCCTTTGAATCATCATGTTAGTTTGTCACAGCTATTGACAGCTGCTATCTGATCAGTCTGCAAGTGCCAGTAGTATCTTGGCAACAGCACAGAAATAGCTTTCCCCCCTTGTGAGTAAGACCAGTCTGCAATGACAAATTAGAAACGTGCTTAAGACAAAATAAACTGATACTTTGGGCCAGATTTTAAGTCGTACAACTGTTCTGCAGACAACTATTATATTGTCCAAAGCAGCTGATGGAGAATTCCTCCAGAACAGTAGAAAACAGATTCAAGATTCCATTATTTTGCACTGTGGTGTTTTTTTTTTGTTTTGTTTTTGTTTTTGGTTTTTGTTGTTGTTGTTGTTTGGTTGGTTGTTTTGTTTTGTTTTGTTTTTTTTTGGTTGGTTGTTTTGTTTTTTTTTGTTGGGTTTTTTTGTTTTTGGTTTTTTTTTGTAGTTATGGATGTCAGGGGAGGATGTTCTGCAGAAGGCACCCAAAACTAGAAGGTTGGGATTTTATCTGCTTCAGACATGAGAAAGCAGTGTTATCCAAACCTTGGCCAGCTTGGGAGTTTTTTCAAGAAAAAGCTGGGAGAACCCTAGCAGAACCTCCCTACTTCTCCTTTTGGGAGATTTAACATGAGGGGTTCACAGTTGTCCCATGGGATAGAATCACCCTTGACAGGGGGGACCACCATGGCCTCTCCCTCCTTCTCAGTGTTTCCTTTGCAGCATGCTAGTTGGGGTCTTCCAGCTGGCAAGTATTCAGAGTGCCCAACCTATCTGAATCATCTGGACAGCTTCACCCTTCCTACATGTGCTCCACACAGGCAAGACACTCAGCCCTATAAGTCCAGACTCCACGCTGGTCTTCTGCACAGCCCCCTGCCCCTAAGGAGTGAGGTGTGTGGTATAGGGTGCTCACCCACAAATTTGCCCAAGGCTTCCTAACTACCACAGCCTCTCATTCCTAACATCTAAGTGAGTGCAACATCTGCTGTGATTATTCATTTGCCTCCAGAATCCCACAGTAGGAATACTCTGAGGCACAGTCCTAACTCAGCCTGGTGTGAGAGATGTAGTGGGCACTCAGCTATGGCTGTTTGTATCACTTGAGCTGCACATTTTGGATTCACTTCATTGAAAAAAAAAAAAAAAAGCTGTATTCTCTTGGGTGAGCTTGCATTAGACACTGGAAAAGACCCAGGCTTTCACTCATTAGGGCAAAAAGGTATGTCTGAGAGCTGCTATGGCAGATAGAATTTACTGTATACAATAAATATCTTAAAGCTACAAACCAATTAACCTTAATTAGAATTTGATTTCATATGATAGTGATTCTATGTTACCTGTTACCTAACCCAAGGGAAAGGCACACCTCTATTTTTCTAGTGGGGAAAAACAAAAGTGCCTGGACTTCTGCAGGAGAGATGAACTACAGTCATACTTCCTCTTTGTCTTTTGGGACAAGGGATGTCTAAATATATGAAAATGTTTTCAGAAATTTCTACATGCAAATCCACTTTTCAAAACCTACACTTCTTGACAAGGCTATTTTCCTTCAGCACTGAATCCTCAATTAGGTCTTGCCAGGCATCCTGCTAAGAGCTTGCATGCACATTCATTATATTTTGTCAATTCTAATAAAATCTGGATTGCAAACAAGAACTACACATAACATTTTATGCAATTTCTTTTTCCTTTGACTCTAATTTTAATTCTAATGCCTGAATAACTTCTGAGACTCACAAGCATATTTATTTGACAGTGGAATAATCTCTTTAGAGGTGCTGTAAAAATGGTATCAGCTGACTCGTTTAAAATGAGACTGGACCGAACTCTCAGGAGCATACTGTAGGGAATTATCTTGCATTTGGGATGGTTAAGAATGACCCTCAGGTCTTTCTTATATTTGCTTTCTACTCCTCTTCCATTTCCCATGTTCACTGTCCCAATTTGTCAAGCACAGGCAAAGATTTCTGTAAAAGTGAAGTAGATGTATGAATGTGAAGTATATGAAGTGCCATGTATTTTAAATCACTTTTCCTTTTTCTTCTTTTTATTTTCTTCAAATATTTTGTTTTCTGGAGGAAACAAAATTTCATTCATGTAAGGAGCGTATCTATTTACTTGTTTCATGTGTTAATTTCTTCAGATCTTGAAAAGATAATTTCTAAATGTGTGTTTTATCCTTCTGTCATTTTGCAGGTTTATTCCAAAGCATAAAATTACTGTGGATATAAAAATGATTTTGTGTTTTCTTAAAAAAAACAACAGGATGACTATAATAACCTTTCACTAATGGATCCAAAGGCTGAGGGAAATTGGGCGCCAAGAAAACATTTCCTGATTGAGATTATTCATTACCAGTACTGTATAGATAAAAACTCACTCTACAAAGAAGAATGGTTTTGTTTAATGTATTGGTATTTCTGTTTATACATATAAGCATATACATATCAGTGACCCTTCCAAAACTAAGCAGAGAAAACCATTTCACACAGGGAGCATAATTCACTAACTGGTGACATTGTAAATATGATCAGGTTTTAATTTATGTTGATTTTAGTATTATCTGTAATTGCTTCCCCCGAGGGCAAAGTTTATCTCAAATTGAGTTCAAATGAAAAAAATGAGGAAAAAGTCAACAAGGAAACTGTGACCCTAGGCCTTATTTCTATTCTTGTTGAAGTCAGCACAAAAAGATCAGAACTGGATATTTGTGTTCCAAAAGCAGGAAAAACAGGACAACTGGTAAGTTAGGCAGACCTAAGAGGGTTTTATTATTCTTGCCTTTCTCTCAAAGACTGAATTCAGAGCATAATGAGAGAATAGCAAATTACCCCACAAAATGTAAATGTGCAAAGAATATTACTGAACTCCTTCATGTATTTTTTATTCCTAGGCCTAATTAACACTGCTACTTTTTATGGCCAAAAGAACCAGCCACCTTAAGACGTGTAGCTGCTTAATGTGCTTAGATTAACTTGCACTCATGTATTACCAACTGGCACACTCATTGCAAAAGCAGCCAGTCCAGTTGGAAGCCAGCCAGAAGGCAATGCTACTACAAAGTAGTACAATAAGGCTTAGGATTGGGGTCCCAGGATCAGTCCTCTTAAAATTTATATATATACCTTAGTTTATGGGCTTCATCCCCAGATGGCATAGAACACGTAGTGTCTCTGAAGGGGAAAACTCTTGGAAGCTCCTGTGCTGTTTGGCAAGCTGATGAGACTAGTAATGGTAAATGCTAGGATCTAGGGCTATGCTTTCTGTAAGTTCAGACATTCACCACATGGCTAAATCCTTCTGTTGATCTTTACCCTTTTTGTTTGTGTGTCTATCTGGTGGTTAAAAGTTCTTTAAAGTATATACAGAGATATCAGTGCTATCCTTTTCTCCCTTTCCTCCACTAATATATTTCAGGTTTATTTTAAGGATACTGTAGGCCCAGTGCAGTGATACAGAGCTCTGTCTTCCTAAACTTTCCTAAGAAAAATGTCTGTGATGATTACTGAATTTATGTATTACCAGAACACTTTCTGGTCACTGGACTGTAATGTAAAAATAACTGGCTCAAGTTTCTATCTGCAAAACAAAATGCCTCCCAAAGTTTAATATATGAATCCTGAGATTCAAACTATCAGCTTTACTACATCATACCATCATTTTCCATGGATATGAATAAATGAGGAACTGAAAACAAAGAAAAAAAAAAGCATAATCATTTCGCTCTTTTGAATGTAATAATGGATTTTTTCTCCTCAGGAAAAAGAAAAGTTAATTTTCATTCTGGTAAATATATTATGAACAGGTTATTCGCAGGCTGGTTGAATTTAGGATTTCTTAGTGCAGCTCTGGTATTTGTCCATTTCACTGTTGTGATGGAGGTATCCCATTTCTAAATGAGTGTCTAGGAAAGTAGGAAAGTATTAGAATAGCTTGGGGTTTTTTGTGTTTGTTTTTGTTTTCTTTTTTTTTTTCTTTTTTCTTTTTTTCCATTGCATTACTCCTTACATGAAACTGGATTATTGTCAAAGGAAACAGTTTAATTTTTTGAGGAATCAATTTGTAAATAGGATTTGTTTGCATGCAGGTTCCACACCCAGTACATTTGGATCATAAACCTATATGTTTGTAGCTCTGGATCAGAAGAAACAGTGATCTTTTCACCTGAGGCTGTTGAAAACAGTACAAATGATGTGCTTCAGGGTATAAATTCTGCATATTAAAAAAAAAAAAAATTCTCAAAGTACAGGAAAAACATTTTTTTGCCAGATTCATTGTTACCTCTGGATCAAAGAGCTGTTAAGATGAAACAATTGGAAGAAAAGTTCAGGGCATGCCTCCACAGATTGGAAATTTCACTGACACAGATTTGGTGCACACCTGGAGCTCCCCACCTTCCATGATGCACACAGGTCTTTGTAAGAGCACTAGGATAGTGCTGAACATGAGCTGACAAAGCCTGTGGGACTTAAGTACTTCAGGCACCAGAGACAGAGATTTACCAGGGAGTCTCTGGAGGCTTTTTCTTCCTCCATTACCACAATCCACTCTCCAGTGCCACACTGAATAGCTGTGTGACCAGCTCCAGGTCCAAATAGAGCCGATTAATTTCTCTGCATCACTCTACAGACATCTCAGGCCCTTGCCAAGGCCTTCATCATATAAGCTTACTTCATTTATAAAATTCACCCTTTTCTAGAGAGCTGCTGTAACTTGCATATGAGTAAAATGTTTGCATACTAACCAGAGTTTCATCTGCAATTTGTGGTGAAGGGAGCAGACGCAGTGAGATGTCAGACCCCTTCTTTTTGCAACAGCCGGAGGCGAGACTTTGTGGTGTTCCTATGGTGTATTTTAGTAAAAGGGAGGGTGTTTCCTGAAGAGGAACAGGCAGTCAATCTTGAAGCTGGTATGATCCATGAGATGAGAAGCTGTGCAGGAGTGGGAACACAGAAAGCTCTCTGCTGAGCTGCAGTTCTGTGAACTCTCTGTAATGGATTTCAGTATTGATCTTGGAGTATTTATTCATCCTCAGGTTTTCACTGAGCTGTCAGGTTTGATCTGAATTAACAAGTAAAATTTCTGACTTGCTGTGCTATGATTTTTTCATGTGTAAATATACAATGTCATGATAATACTTTTGTTCAAGCCCTTCTTCATATCTTGCTTCCTGCCATATTCAGATGATGAAGGACTTGGGGAAATTTTTTACTGGTGGTTTTGTTTTTTTTTTCCCTTTTCGTTTTGAAAATATATTAATTCATGCTCAAAGCCACAGAAATAAGAGGTCTTGGAATAGATGCTCCTGTGGATCTCTAAGTGTTCAGAGGTCTTGGAATAGATGCTCCTGTGGATCTCTAAGTGTTCTCCCCTGTGGCTGGCACATTAACACTCAAAGTCCTACGCGACTATGTATGTTACATACAAAAGCAGTGTTTTAGATTTGAGGCCAGATTTTGGCTGATGGTACATACCAGCAAATCCACAGCCAGTAATGTGAGGAAAGGTAGAAATGGGCCACACAGACTTTTACTCTTTGAAGTATTACAGAAATGCTGTTTCACAAGCTTTTCATGATCACACTACAAAAGAATATTATACAGTAAGGCCTAGAAAGCCAGAAAATAAATTTGCAAAAGTGTTTACTCATGTAAAGCTCTACAATGGACAGTCCTTTTCACCGATCACTAATTTTGTGTGGGATTTCTTTCTGGATGGTAGGGGATTTTTTTGTTATTTGATTTTGAGATAGGAATGCTAGATAGGAAGGGGGAAGATCAAGGACTTTGAATGGGAGCATATGAGGAAAAGAGACTGCATTTTTATTGGAGTGAATTCTGCTCCTCTTTGCAGACAGATAGTTGACAATACAGACTGACTCTGTTGATGCCTTTGCACTTAATCCCGTCCCTGTATTTTGTGCTGTACTTTAAGGTACAACAAAGCAAGCATCCACTGGCAGGTACAACTGTAGAAGCAGAAAAAAATGGCCTTTCCTCAGTGATTTAAAAGTCATCCAGATGAATCTACAAGAACATTGAGCAAGACCTGTCCTGGTAGTAACTGTCAAAATATTATCATTCCCTTAATGTGACATTCTTCCTTGTACCAAAAGAACATTTTAGGTTAGAATTAATGTCATCTGTTACATACACATCTGTCTTTCTGTTTGTAGTTATATCTATAGAAAGAAACATTTTTCTCTCCCTTTTGTGATAGGATGCCAGAACTGAGAATTTTCTGGGGAACTGTCAAAATATGATGAATCATTCCTAAAAGTTGAATTTAATCTATGTAATAATTAAATGTCAGCCACATTTATCTTACATTAAAATAATTAATACTTCATGCTCAGAATTTGGTTTTGCTACTTTCAAGAAGAAAAATAAAGCTAATGAGAGCTAATCATCAAATATCTGGCATTTCCTTTTTTCTTTCCATTACCATTAACTAGAATTTATACTCTATATGTGTGGTGTGCCATCTAATTACTTAGATTGCTCAAGATATGTTCCAGCCTTTTGGGGAAGTTATGTAATGGATGGTTGTGTTCAACCTCACTTTTGTCTCAATTGTGTTTTATTTACCAGAGTGACCATGAAAAGTTCTGAACCTTGTAGAACATAATCTATTAAAGATTTGTATACTTATTCTTGAAGCTACTAATTAGTGTTATTAAATAGAATTCCTGTTCTTTGTATAATAAAATATTAATCTGTGCATTCAGAAAAGAGCCAGAATATTTGAGGGAAGTGTAATATGCATATTATCTATAGCTATTCATAACGTTGTTCAGAAATATAAGCATGTATATGCATACTTATAGGAACTAGCTCCAGTCTAATAGTTCTACTTTCTTGCACAGTGATGAGATTGAAGATTAGAGGACTGTAAACACAGAGATTAACTTTATATAGGTCTAGAAGATACCTCAGTGTAATGTTAACCTACAGTTGAAGCCATGTGCAAAGTTCCCAAAGTCACTGGTAGTGCTTTGTGAAATATGCTGTATATATATTAAAATACTTTTATAAATCAGAAATGGCAGCTTTAAGTCTGAAAGGAAGACAATATGGAAGAATACTTATCAGGTATGTTAGGCTAGAAAGGGAAGGATTGAAAAAGAACATTATTTAGCAAGTACTATACTGATGTTGGGGAGAAAAGAATTTAGGCCACATGTAGCTCTCAAGTGAGCAAAATATTATCAAGTATTGTAGAAAAGATTACTAAGATTACTGAAATTAAAATTTAGCACAGATAACTAATTTCATATGGAACTCCCCCATACCAGAAATATGATGCTAAAACGTGTACATCTCCCCTTCCTATGCCATAAAGCACCTCATCACAACATTGCTTCCTATGTATGCTATATAAAGCTATAAGCAAACACAGATTCCAGAAAAGATCTTGTCTTTGACATTTGCATATCACAAAAATATACCACCTTGACACACTGAGAAGCTAGAAGAAAGCAATGAAATTTGGATTCATTTGGCCCACTTTAATAAACAGTAGTTATTTAAATACTTTAATATACTCAGCTGTCTCTGTCTTTCTCTTGTCTGTAGCTCTTAAATACAAGAATAATCCTTTGGGCTAGAGTCAGAAAATTATTTTGACACTAAAATGACTAATTCGTAGATGGTCTGCTATCTACTGGAATTATACCTTGCTCTGTACATGGAATATTGTTACAAATCAAACTCCTGAGAATTTGAATCACAAAACTCAGTGAAATATGAAGTTACCTGGCATAGCTGATAGGAAATTCAAAAGACCTTAGCTACAGCTGAGTGCCATTTTATATACGTGTAGATGTGTCTTTGCATAATTATATGTGGCCTTCTTTTTTTGAGGATGAAAAACACAGACATTGATGGAGACCCTCTGACACTTCTAGTCCTTTGGTAGTCATGAGATCCATGATGAAAGATATTAATGTTGAAATTTCTATTCCTCTTTCTAAAATAGTATTTCTGTCTAAGTATCTCATTTGACAGTTAGATGCTTTAACCCCTTTAAGCTAATGGATACATAGAGAAGGTCTCTTTTACACTCTTCTGCTAAAAGCTTATGCTTTGCAAAAAATAAATCAAATATTAATTGGAGCAATGCCCAGATCCTGTCTGAAAAAACCTAACTACAAGGCTATAAACTCATTCTCCCACGTTTCTGCTTCACACTGTATATTTAAACAACTTATTGAAATAAAACAGCAAGTCACAGCAAAAAGCAGTCAGCTTTGTTTGTGGGGTGGGATTTCTAGACTCAACAAGCTGGGCAAGTTCTCTTACACTGAAAGCTAAGCTTGCATCATTACTATGATGAACCCATGATAATTATGGCTGACAATGCCATAGTATGGTCAGGGTTCATTTTTTTTTAATTCACTTTCAGGCACTTCTGAATACTTCATCTGTTCTTGTGTTACTACCCAGTCCAAGACAGCCAAGTCTAAGCTATATGCTGCACTGTCTGAGGTCTATTTACTGAGCATTCTTTCTGATCCACAGGTTTCCCTGCTTCACATACCCATGAATGTAGTTGTGCCTGAGCAACTGGAGTGTTGAAAGAGGAACTGACTGCCTAAGAAAACTGCAAGATCATTTAAAGGTGCTCTTGATAGTGTGCTACTTATCAGACTTTTCTGTTGAGCACTCATCTTCAATAAACAGGAAGGAAGCATCAGAGTGAGGAAAGAGTCAGACCTGTCTGAGCAGAAACAATGTTCCCCTTCATAGGAAGGTGTGAGGGGAAACGGCATCGTGTCCTGGCTCAGGTTTGTGCGTCCCTTTCCCACAAGTCATGGACTTTGCTCCACCACATAGGTCTAACTGCCCATGCCATTCACTTTTGCTAACAACTGGCTCACCCAGAATTTAGGGTAATCCCTTAAAAGTGCACAGAAAGAGAGTCAAGGAGGCTGTTGAAGCTCTGACCACTGAGTTGTCTTGTCAATTCAACTAAAACGTGGGTCATTGTCTGAGTGTTTGGTAAATATAAACTAAAGACTTAAATGTGCAGAGAATTTGAAAGAAAAGGCAGTGGGCTCAGGGTTTGAATACAAAACAAGTGAATTTTTTAAATAAAAAATACTCAACTAAACATTTTTTTATCTGACAATACTTTGAGTATGCCAAAAAAAGACCAAATGTTGTTTTGTTTTTTTTTTTTCTGCAAGTGTCTTGCTGAGGGTGAGAAATTTCAAGTCTTTTAGATCTTTTCCTTCAAAAGGTTTGAAAGGGCTAGTAAATAAAAGCTGAGCTGTAATGAATCTGTCTTTTCCATGTTAACTGTCAATAGGCCAATGCCACATTAGCTCGTCAAAAGATAACTAAGTCTCAGTGTGTCTGCATGGTGGGGGGGTAGTTTATCCTTCTGGGGTCATATCTGCACCATGAAAAGAGGAAATTAAATGTAATACCTAAAATCATCATAGTAGAGTAAGAGAATTAACAGTGGGACATAAACTAATAAGGAAATTCACAGGCCAGCTGTCCTCCAAGACACAATAGGGGCACATCAAGGAAGTGGTTCAGGAGGCACCCTGTTGGGCATATATATTGAAAGTCAACTTCAATTGCAAATTTCCTTGTTTGTATTAGTTCAAGTTAAAATTGAACTATTCTTTGAAAGTTTTGTTGTTGTTGTTTTTTCTTCTCAATGAATTTCCTTTGTTTTTGAGGAAATCTTAAAAGCAAGATTCTGCTCCCTCATAAAAATAAAAGTAGTTTTATGATATACTCTTTAGTTATTCTAAATTTTATTACACTGTAGATTGTGACACTAGATCATGTAAATATATACTGATTTTACTTCCCTTCAGATGCTTTAATAAAAATTGTAATATTTAAATGACTGTCATCTCACAAGATAGGTTTGTTTTACATTATGATGTATTTGTCTTCTTTGAAGGCAGAAAAGATAGTGCTTCTATTTAAATTTAGGAGAAACTAGGCTACAGAGAGGTTAATTAATTTCTGCAAAACTGAAAAGAAGCTCTGAATAGACATCAGAAATTTTCTTAAGGTTTCAGGACATATTTATTTACTGGAAAGGTTGCAACTCATTTTGCTTTTTAAAAATCTAGCCTAAAGTATATTTTTCCTATGTGTAAGCTAGACTAATAAAAAAAAAAAAAAGTGCTGCATACTTTTAGTCTTGCTTTTATTGGACAGTACAAGAAGTAGAGCTACTAAAATAAAATAAAGCTAGTTTATTGGTTGTTTTCTTCTTTTTCTTTGGTTTTTTTTGTTTGTTTGTTTTTGTGGGGGTTTTTTTGTGGCTTTTTGGGGGTTTTTTTGTTTGTTTGGTTTTGGTTTTTGGGTTTTGTTTTTTTGTTTTTAGTCCTGGACAGAACAACAGCTTCAGCATTTAATCCAATGTGTGAAACACAGGCATCAGATGTCAATGACTTGGATTTAGGCCTCTTTCTAAAGTAACTGTTGGAAACCTTGCAAAAGTTCTGTTACTGTAGGCTTACCTATATAAAAGATCTTTGGCTAGATCCTCATCATGTTTGGCAATGCAACTGAATGATTAGAATCATAATTAAACGCAACTGGTAAATCTTTTGATGCTTAGCCATTTCTCACTATGTTTTGAGACATTTTCTGTGGATCTAAGGGTGTTTCAGCTTAGGATGGTGATGGAAAAGGAAAGAAGGAAAACTAGCTTTTAGTAGCTAGCAGAGAAGCTTTAATTTTGTAATAAAATCAGCAGCTCCTGAAATAATGGAATATTTCTTCACAGTTATATCTCTGTGAAAATGTGAAGAGAGATTAATTAAACTGATAATTATTAGTTTGCATTGGCACTTACCTGCTCCATGAGTTCCAATGTTATTTTGTCAATATAGGATCACAATCCTGGCATTCATCTTCTTTCCAGATACAGTTTTGGCAACAATATCAGAAAATTAGGCCCAAGCTCTCTGCTGCATTCAAAAAAAACAAGTAAAGCAAAACAAAATCACCCAATTGTCACAATCTGTGTACTGGGTTTTAGCCAGAAGAGAAATATGAAAGACAACGTTAAATATGAGTTGTGACAAAATAATCCCATCCTATTCAATTTCTTTTTCAAGTAATGTATTTAAACAACAAATAAATTGGGGAATAGGGACTTACGAATACACGTGCACGTATGCGTATACACACTAATACAAAATGTATTTAGAACAATGTATTTGATTTTCATAATGAAGTATGACATCTTTTATTGCTAAATACCTTGCTAAGTGTATTTTGGCTTTGATTACATAAAAATTATTCTAATTCTCAAAAGGGTTCAACAGAAAACTGCCGACAGTTTTTTTCAGCTTAGTGCTCTTCACTAGGGTTAGGTGCTTGCTCACTAAGTTGCCTCCTATGCTGTGCAAGCCATTCCAGCACAGCAAGGATGGGAAAATCATATAAAAGCTGGGAAAGGATAATATAAATTCATAGGAGGGAAAATCATATAAAAGCTTCTTGTTCTCTGTCCACATCTAGATTTTTATATCCTTTGCACATGACAAAGCCTCAAAGGACATTACAGATGAAAGACGCAGGTTTGAGCATGTGCCACTGTTTCTTGACCTGCACCTAAATCCCATTTTAGACTTTGGGAAACATTTTGTTTGTGTGTACTTTCACTATGCATGAACCTTCTTCTTTGTTATACTTTCCTTAGATCATACAAGAACATATGGTTTGTAGTATTGCCAATACCGATATTTTTAGATGTCTTTACATTTTTGTTTTGTTTTGCTTTTAAAAAGAGACTTCCTTTGCTTTTTTTTTTTAAATTTTAGAATTACTGTTACACAGTTTTCTGTATGATGATATTCTTTAGGAATTTAAACTCAGAAGGCGAAAGAAGAGAAGACAGCTGAAATGTTTGTAAAAGTGTCTGATTCCTGGCTATAAGAAAGACAAAGACACAAAAATTTCTGTTTCTTCAGGATTTTCAGTGAAGAAATGGACACTGAAAAACTTAATAAAATTAATAAAAAGATACACATTTTTTTCCTGATTAAGTTGAAGTGCTAAATATAGAATGACTTGTTTTTTCCTGACTTTCAGGCTCACTTTAAATCTGATTACGGGCTAGCTAATAGCCTACAATTAACACAGCTTGTCCTCCTGTGAGGCTATAGCATTACTCCCAACTGACCATTTAGCAATTACGTAGTATTACTGCATCATAGAATATTTCTGATGTCTTAGAAGCAGTTTTCAGCTTATTTACAGGGCAGGGCACTCTCAAGTGTTTTAGTTTAGCTCCTTCTTCCTTCCTCTCCAGCTTCCTTTTTCACATACTCTGACTCTTACAACCTTGAGCTGCAGCCCATTCCCTACGGGCACCTGTGTTTGACTTTACCTGTTTTCCCCAAATTGTTCACTGTGAGTGGTTTTTTTTTTCTTTTTTTCTGCTCCATGTGAAAACAGAGTGATGATTTTGCCTCTGATGGCTTCCAGGTGGTAGCTTCCTCATTCCTGGTCGCTAAGTATTTTTAACATTTGTTGACGTTTATTTTCTCTCTCATGGAGGATACCTCAAGCTCACTGACGAGGAAGCTGGTTTTGGTGTGACTTTCATAACCCTTTGCATTAAATTGTCCATGGGGCAGTCTGAACTTGGGCATGTTTGCACATTGCCTGCATCACCTATTTTAGCATAGCAAGACACATACCCCAATGGCTCCTTCTGAGCTCCTCCAAAAGCTGAAGCTGAGAGACATTGTGGTGCCATGCAGTAATCTTCGAGGTGGATGTATGCCAGTGTTCTAGGTATCCCTTACTCACACAAAGTCCTGCACTATTCCAGGATTCAGTGTAAAGCTGTAACCCTGCTGTTCACTTCCATGTTCCATCCACTCCTGTGGATGCAACATATATCTCTCTGTCATGCTGAGGATTTCCCAAACAGGTTTGCCACTCATTTACATATTAAGGGTAAATGAATGGAGCCTGAGGCTTCCAGGAAGCTTCAGACTAACCGTGCATGTGTTTCTTAGTAATTTTTACATCATATTTACAGGGTACATGCAGGCCATCTGTGCAGCACATGCACAGTGGAGCGGTTGGCCTCATTGCAAATGCACTGTAAAGTTGATACGCGCATGTGGAGTGGATATGTCCAGATTTTCTCCACTACTGCTCTGATTAGGTTGCCAGACATCCAGAAATCCTGAACAAATGTCAAAAATCTTTGAATTCTCTCTGGATATATGTTCCAGGCATTACAAAAAAAAGATGTGTTCAAGGCAACTGAAGCATATGGTAGTCTATCCGGCACAGACCACACTAAATGACTTAGTCACGTCTTGATGACAGAACACAGGAGGGCTGGGTCCAGATGCACCTTCTGGCTGCAACTCAGTTTCACAGTGGGACAAGACTTGGGTGATTACCAGCCCTTTGTGGATTTCATAGTAAGGAAATCTTTATATATGGGTCAGGGGAGGAACCGCCATATCATCCAAGTAAGACCTTGGTCTGCAAAATTAAGGGCGGGAGAATTTGGGATAAGCTATGGAGGCTCTCAGTGCAGGAACGGAGCTACATCATGTCCTGGCAGGAAGTTTATTACATTCAGTATTTTCCCATATGTTATGTACATAGTTGTAGAAAAGAACTAGTGCCTTCAGTGAATGTGGCTTTAGTATTTAGAGGATGTTTCTACCTTAAAAAAGCCAAAGGGACAGAGTACCCAGTTGCTCTAAGAGATGCTGGACTGTTATTCATTTTGAGAGCACACAGTGAGCAGCTACAAAACAGCAGTTCAGTACAGAAACATATAGAAAAAACAGTGAGTTCAAACATTAGTTCTTACTACACTTAATAAAGCGCCTGCAATTCCTTCTTTGAAGCTGGCAAAATAACAATAAATACTGAGGAAATAAAAAGGTTATCTGCATTTATTTTGTAAGCTATTTATTTTATGTAAGTGGAGACTGCAAAGTGTATGAAAAACATATGTATATTTCCTTTTAAGATGCATCCATTAACGGTGTGGCAGTCTTGCAAGCCATAGACTTGCAAGATGGAAATAACAACTTTTCATTTTAATGTTGATCAAATTAAAGAAAATATAGAATATTTTCTTCTTTATATATAGAATATAGAAAATATGTATGCACATATATTTAATTTTTATTCATATCTTAAATGTTGATATTTTCTTTAGAACCAGTCTTTGGTAGCCAGTAGAGACACAAATTAATACTTTTTAAGGTAATAGCAAAGAAAATTTGCATTTTTAAGTATAATTTTACTTTTAAAAATATCTTTTAATTTTTCTCAACCTATATATAGTGATAGATAGATACATATTTTCCAGGCCTCTATGATTACTGACCCTGCAAACTGTATTACACATGCTTAACTTAACACCTGTGAAGAGTCCTACTGTAATGAAGTGCATGAAGGTAGTCACTGGAGTAAATGCTGGCACGACTGAAGCCAGATTAATCTAATGTATTGCATATTGCTCTGGAAAAAAGCCTTTGGATCATGTCATACAAGCCTTACACTGGCAAGTCTCCTGCTGATGTAAAATCGGATTCCTGTCTGATTGAGAACTGCATAAAAGCAGTGCTTGCTTTCTTGATAATCCTCCCAAAGAAAATAAACCACATATCGTTGTCGTTACTGCTTTTTAATATCTTGACACAAAATGCATATGATAGTGTGTGTGATTTGGACAAGGAAGTAAAACTCTACATATGGCAAATTTAATTTACTGATAGAATAATTATTTCTAATGCATCACTTAGAGTGGTAAGGGTCATTGTCAAATAACATTTTTATTGAATCTTAATGGAATAAGACTGCTATCGGAGAGTTTCCCAGCAAAAATAGCCCAAATCCTGTAAGTTTATTGACCTGCTAACTACAGTCACTAACTTGACATGACTGAGAAACCTGGCAGTTTTCTTAGTGACACTGTCAAGGCTTCAACATGATTTTTGTCCACTCTCTTCAGACAATCCTCATCTGAGAAGTGTGAGAGTAAAAACTCTTACTTCCTTGATTAATTTTGACCAGAATTACCTCTTAAAATCTCCAGCAAAGTTTTTCTGTTCTAATAGTTTTCCTGAACGATTTTTTGAGAAATTTGTTTCTGTTAAATATGCATTTTTCAGTTTCAGAAAATATTTTTCAAAACATTTTTTGTATAATCCTGCACCATGAATTCAAATTACTGTTTGATATTACAAAATCTCCACTCTGCAATTGCCTGTATTCTGCAGCTACAGAAGGCAGAGAAAATAATTAAGACACACACCACAAAGACCTACATTTCTAATATACACAAATGACTTCCTTATTTTTTAATTTAGTACTTCTTTTGGATGTATAGTTCTATAAAAAATAAGTTTTATAAATTATTACCTCATTTGGATAAATTCTATTTTATCTTTGAAAAGAAACAAAAATCAAGTTGAAACTTGTTATTATATAAAAGACTTATACCACCAATAAAGAACAAAGAGGCTAGAGCAAGACTGATAAAATGAAACTATTATAAGTGGTGTAAAATCTATTTTTACATAGCAGACCATGTATGTTTACATACATGCAGATTCACTTTTATGTTAGGGAGTTTTAGTATAGCTAGTGTTTGTTTTGATGGTGGGATTGGTAAGAACATAATAACCAAATTTTCCCTTTTCTGGGTATTCCCCATACCTCAAGACAAAGTAGAGCTGTGGAACCAGTTTTCACTGAGATACACCCAGCCTGAAGGGGAATAGAGGCAGCTTGTTCTGTATGTGGGAAAGAGATTTGGAGACAGTTAGATAGGTACTAAAAACTCTGCAGGTGGCATGGGAAGTCAAAATGTTTTGTTTTAAAATAAGAAAATGAACAAAATGAAATTCAGGAACACAGCCCAGACAGTAACTTCCTGCACTGGCAAGATGAGAACCTTTATTGCAGATTTATTTATTTATTTATTTTTGTTTTTGTTTTAATGAGAACAAATTCAGAAACAAAACTTCAGGCCTGCAATTCTGGACCCAAAAATGAGAGAGAGAAAGAATATCGAAGGTGTGAGTTCTGATTATAGAAAGGAGGCATTCCTGTAAAGCTTATCTGAATGCTCATTTGTATTTGTGTACCAGAGCGTTTAATATTTTAAGACATATTTTGGTTAAGAAGTGACTTTTTATGGCTTTTTTATTCATCCAACCTGAACTTCATATTCTCTTTTTTAATATTTAGGCTATTTGTCTAAAAGCTTACCAGGTGTGTGTATGCAACAAGAGCAGGTGAAACTGCAACAAAAGCCTTTTATTCAGGGAAGCTATTTATTACTAGAGTGCTGACAATATACTGTAGTTAGGCTTAAAATGAGGACTGGACAAGTAAGTCACAGCAAACAACTTATTCATCACACATATTACCATTGTTCCTACTCATGAATTGTTCGGGAACAGCTTGCAAAGCTCTCAAATTTAGTCCCTGGAGCTGCAAAAAAGGTGAGTAATTCTACTCTAGTGAGTAATTCTACTCACTGATGCGTGCAGCAGCATCATACAACAGCCATGTAACACCTTCAGATTTTGCTATTGGTAGAAAAAAATTAACTTAAAATGTGGATGTTTGGGGGGAATATGTAAAAAATATAGTTTTCTCAATCTTAATTTTCCATTTGGCTCTGTCAGAGGACAATCCTTGTCCTTGTGAGGGTAGCCCTCAGAGTTTTCTCTTGCCCTTTAGCTGTCTATTTCCAGATTATGGCCACAAATCCTCATGTAGATACACTGTGCAGATACATATATCAAGTAGATACATCATGTAGGTACCTATATTCCCTCTGCTGGATGCAAAGATGGAAAAAAAGAAGTAGTAAAAGAAGGTCAGAAGAAGGAAAAATTAATAAAGAAAATTATTTCATCTCAGCCAGCTATGTCTCAGGCCAAGATGCACAACATGACCTAAGAACTCAAGCACACTTCTGATCTGGTACTATAGATATAATATCCCAATATAATGTTATTTAGTATCTTCACAAGTTTTGTGTGGGGAGGAGTTTTGCAGAAAAAAAAAATATCATAGAATAGTTTTGGCTAAAAGCAATATTATAGGTTATTTTGTTCCAACACCCCTCCCATGGAGAGGGACACTTCCACTAGATCAGGCTGATGAAAGCCCCATCCAGCCTGGCCCTGAACATTACCAGGGGTGAGGCAAGTTAGGGATGAGGATCAATAAATTAGAATTATGGTTTGTAAGATGCTCAAAGATTTTCAGGCATAGACTTGGGTGTTGGACAGTGGAGTGTTTTTTTCCATCTGGAGCACATTCAAGTTTGTTACACATTGCAATTAATTGCTGTATTTTATTTGGTTTCATTAGACTTGACTTGGGAATATACAGGGTCTTCCAGGTCATCTTCCATAACTCTGCCCAGTGTGGTTGCACTGACTAAAATCCCATTCTGAAGGTAAAGATTTGCAAACTTCCTTCAGAAACTGGATGTGTAATGAGACTCCTTTAAAAGGAAAGATTTACTGGCCAAAAGCATTTAAATATGTAGAGGTAAGCCCTCCCCTGGGTTCATAGATTCAAACCACATTTCCTAACTATCCTTGTCCATGTAGCTATGCTCACTCTTTTGTGATCTTTCTTAGTAGATCCATGTATTTTGAATGTGTTACAGCACAGTGGTTTACAGGAACATCTGTGATTAAAAAAAGCCTATAGACTGGTAGCCAGGGAAACTAGAAATACGGAGCTGAACATTTTCAACCCCAAACCTAGTAAGATATCTGAACAGCTGGCTATTATAGAAACGGATGCTCTCATGACAGTCATCCAGTTTGTGTTTTATGAGAAGCTGGGTCATGACTGTGTAAGCTTGTGCTTCAAAAGTGCATACCAGTTATTTAAAGTGAAATTCTATGATTCAAATACTAAAGCAATACTTGAAAAGAGACTTCTCTGTAGTATTACTCACTGGTGGGACATTTCACAATTTCTGGTGTTATTCAGACTGTAGAACATAGCAGCAATCACTGCAAAAGTAATCAATGGAGTTAAATTCAGAGTAAGACAAAATCTTTATTTTCTCATGACTGCAATGTTTTAATTTTCAGGTATCAATACAGAAGGCTTTGGGTGTTCTTTAATGGTTTGTAATACGGAGGAGGTCAGAGCAATTCAATTAATGGATGCTCTGGCCTTAGGTTCAGTAGCTCTTTACTATTTAAATGACAGTAAAATTCATGCTAAATGAGAACTCTGGTATGAACAATGGAAAATGGTATGTTCATACCATCAGCCAACTCTCTGGTTGTTATTCTAATCACTACAAAAATGGTACAATTGAAGATTTTATTTCCAAAGAAGAAAGTTGAAGCTTGTGCTTTATTTTCTTTCTAGGAGTGTGTTAACTTGTCTTATGAAAACAAAGCAGTATATTGTACTTCAAGACAAAAAAAAAAAAAAAAAAGAATGCTTATGTAATAGTTGTCTTGGAAAGCAATCCCTCATTCTCCAGTGGAATGGTGAAATACTGAAAAGAGGTTACTGATTAGTCATAAATATAAAATATTGTTTTACCCACAATCATGATCTTCATAAGTATCCCATATATATATATTCTTCCAAGTTTGTATATTATCAGCAATAAAAAAACAGATTAAATGCAGCATACAATAAATTGAGGAATTTATTGTCTTTCCCTTTAAAGAAAATGTGGTTCAGCTGACGAATCTAGTGAAAACCTATGTGAAAAATATAGTTATTGCCACATGTTTAGTTTTATTCCTAGACTCAGATGGAAAAATCCTTTCACCATCTTATACAGGGAATTATCCTTTTTAATAGTCAAACTACATAACTTCATTTTCTTTCATACCAGTTATGAAATATATATAGCTCTGAAGAAGCCTACTGGGACTAAATGTTTATCCCAAGAAATTCACAGACACGTTAAAAACCAAACACATTAAACACTAAAAGTTAAAGCATTCCTGATCAAGTTTGGCACTAAATCCTGAATTCAGTGTTGTTTTGGTTTTTTTTTTTCAGTAAGCATCACAGCTAAAGGACTGTCAATTAAAAAAATAAACAAACAAAAAAACCCGTGAAACAACAAAAAGACCCACAACAGCTTCTAGTATTTATTTGTGTAGAAGACACATGTAATTATTATTTCTTTCCAGTGTGAATATTGTTTTATCACTACTTCATAATATACCAGAGGACTTAAAAAAATGAATACAAGCTGGATGAAGTTAACTCATACATTTAATTATCCCTCTAAATAAACAATCTAAACCCCTGTTGAGGTTTCTGAGACTGAGAAGAAAATTTTTTTTCTGCGGGTTAACATCAGGTCAAGTCAGGAACTTGAGCTGTTTAGTCATCAACTAGTTTGACCTGACTGGTAGGAATTTTCTTTACTGTGGGAAAGCCTAATCAAAAATCCAGATGTATGCAACAAATCCATAAAGTCCTGTTATAGTGTTATGGGAAGTGGGCATTCCACTTGTACTCAGGTAAGACAATTAGGGATGGCTGCCAAGGTTTGGGGATAAGAAGAGAAGTAAGAGCAAAGAAGATTTTTGAGAAAAAGTAGTGTAAGGCTTTCGAGGGATAAGTCCTGCATTGCTGTGGGAGCTTAAGATGAATCAAGATTGGTTGAACCTCTAAACAGCTGCAAAAATTTGCTAATATTTGGATATAGAACTTACCAGTGTAAGTAAGGTAACCAGAGATAAAAAGTCACACCTATTTGCTGGTGTAAAGTGGGGATCACCACTGCTATATTTTATATCCAAAGATGACATCTTCAAGAGGACTAACTCTACACAGAATGCCTCTGAAACTAAATTGCATTAACATTGTTCAGTTTGTACCACACCTATTTTGAAGCTTTTTAATTCAGCAAAGCGATATAATTCTGTTGTTGCTGCCAATAGCTGAAAGCTATTTTTTCAACTGAAGCATATTTCTGTTTATAAAACCCAAAGTAATGGTTTACACATTTTTAATGAATGTTCCCTGGGCATCAACAGTCAAGAACTTGCATTGTTAGATTGTTACAGGGGTTCCCAAAACAATTCTGGGCCCCGACAGCAAACATATTCCCACACAATTCCTACATATTTTTGAAACATCTGTACTAAAGGAAAAAAAAAACAACAAAGCAAAAAAGAGGCAAAGAGAATTTCATAACATGAGAATGGGTCATAGCAGTGAAGTCTGACAGAAAATGGTCTGCAACATATTTTTTTAACTGAAATAAAGACACAGCAAAAGTAGCACTGAAGGAATAAAGGACTGTCCTGAAAGTAAGGATCTGGGGAGAATGTACATGCTTTAAGCGGAAATGGTGATCCAAAAAAGCTGGTAAACAAGCTGCTGTCAAATAGTGCATCCATCTGAATTCTAAGCATCCCTTAGAGTTGCTTGAAAGCTACCCATCATTTAGGAATACCATGCCCTGTTTCGGAGACTTATTTTAATTTTTGCATTTAATTTAGTACTGCTTAAAAGAAGACACCTGGGCTGGTTTAGGATGCTGACAGAGATCTTTGTGGGTTTTTTTGCTCCTTTTTTTGCTCCTTTGGTGAGGGACTAACCCTATTAAGACTCTACTGAACTCCAGTTACATGTTCTTTTGTTGATGCCATGAATTTTGATCATTTTGGATTTGCAGTAGTACAATTTCAGAAGTAAGAATAGGGACATCTATATTTTCTTGGGGAATAGAACCTGGAGTTAGAGCAGAGAAACGCTTGAGTTTGAAACATCTGAAAACAAAAAGGGGAGTGAAACAAGATGACTATTATAGTCAGAAAAAAATTATAAAAAGGTTGTAATGTAGAGAAAAATAGTTACCTTTACTCAGTAAGAGAAAAAAACAACCAAAGAAAAAAACCAAACATACCACCCCCAAAAAAATTTTCAAAAAAGAAAACAAACAAACAAACAAAAAAACAAAACAAAACAAAACAAAACAAAAAAAACAAAAAACAAAAAACAGGAGGTTTTCATGCTCTGGAACCTGTCCCAGGATTTCCATTTTCTTTCAGAAGTGAAACTATGGCACTCTGTATACTTCTTTCACATACATTTGTTCTAGTTGTTCTTGCAAAAAGAACACTTGGTTATCATAAAAGAGCCAGTTCTGGTCAGTGCACTCATCCGTTCTAAGCAGTCATTTAAAGGGTAATATTTCTGCAAGTAATGATCCCATTTTAATTTGAAGTCGATCAAAACTCAGGTTTACGTATCTAAATATCCCTGCAACATACGTATGCATGTCCTTTCCTCTTGTGTGCCTGGATGAGAGATGAGTTTCAGAATAGGATCATTTTCCCTCTTTACAATATGAATGTTTTTCTAGAAGTGTGTCCCTGCCATGCACCAGAATGCAACTGATACATCCCCAGGGAACAGGGGAATACAGTGTGGAGAAATTCAGCTAAAATCCAGACTCACTATAGCAAAGCCCCTCATTAAGGCTAGTTAGCTATGTACACATCAAACTGAAGACAAACCAGCATTATTTCACCACTAATTCTCTGTGCTCTAGGATGCTCCTGCTCATGCAAGCCTTTACTGTGAGACTGACTGGTATCCTGGTTGTTGCCCTTTAAAACCCTTAATTTTACAGTATGCCTAATGAAGTCAAGGAGTCAAGTGTTACTGAAATCTTGACTTACAGGTCCCTGTTTTGCAGAGTTATATTACCATAAAGAACACTACCACCTACAATTTAGTGTGCCAAAACCCCTGCCTGTATGTTTTAGGCTCTCAGGTGGAATTTCTCAGGTGGAAACACTGCTCAATGCCAACACTCCAAACATCTGTAAGGGTTTCTCAGCAGTCATGGTGGGATTACTTGTGGTGTGAGCCATACCTGGCGTTAGCCTGGGGCAAACATGTCTGAAACCTTATGCACTGTAGAGCTTGGGCATTTCAGGCCCTATAGTCTTTCCATGGTGCACAACCCCAGTCACGCTTTCCAAGGAGTAAGTAGCTCTCTCTCTTAAAGCATATTGGGTGGTAGTGCTGCCACCACCTGTGTATTTTAGCCAGTGCAGGGGGCGATTATTGGTGCTTTGCAAGCTGCTTAGGAACAGTCCCATGCTGAATCTGGGTACATCTGCAGTTAACTGATAAAATATTTACAAGAGGTAATGAGGCAAATGCAACACAACCTTTATGACATCTTTATGACAATCCCAGCCCCACTGGGAAAGCAAAAGAATGAGCAGGGTCTGTTGCCTCCCACTTGTGAATTACTGTGTAGGAGAACTGTGTTGTCTCTTCTGCCTGTGTTGTGTTGTACTGCAAGAAAGACCTAACAATTTATCCAGATGACATTCTGATGCTGACCATAAATGAATACTTCGCAGAAAGTGCAAGAATAAATCAAACAGTGATATTTTCTGCCTATTCTGCCCAAGCATCCAACCATTTCTATCTCAGAGACTTACTGATATAGAGTCAATTCTTATATATTTAGTAACCTTCAATATCTTGTAGCTCTGAGCTTCAAGGAATTTCCATTTAATTCTCATATAATCAAATAGGATTATAATTACATGCTAGTGGTGTGTCTGGCCAGAAATCTGTAGTTGTCCTTCCATCCATAGCTGAGCACCCTCATCATCAGTGTAGGTATAAATATATGCCTGGACATGCAGCAAGAAGGGCACACTCAAACTTTCTTGTTGACTCTGCTTTGTTCAGAGCCAACAGCATACTCTTACAGAGGAAGAAGGAGAAGAAGAAAAAAATAATATCAGTTTGCAGTGTAACAGATTCTGATGACTGCTTTATAAATTATTACCCTTGTTCATTCATAGGCTGTTTGATGTTAAACAGACATACCATAAAGACAGTATTAAATTTTAGCTTTTCTTGGTAGGAGTTCTACATACTAGGCAAGAACCTCCACAGGCCTTGCTTTACAAATAAGATAGCCTCAAAAAGTAGATTCATTTTGTGACAATAGTTCCTATGGATCTATGTTGAATTTGGTCTGGGAATTTCTCATTTAGATTGACAGGTTACAAGAAATTTAGGAAGAGGAACATTTATTGTCTGGATTTTGATCAGCATGTGACAAGAGCTACAGGCTGTCTCAAAAGGGTAGAAACAAGCCTGGATATACTTTGCAGCATAACTCTGAAGAAACCTCAACTCACAAGAGGTAGTCCAGAGAGGAATAAGGGTGGGAAAAAGTTTTCCACTGTCCTGTCTTAGATACCTGAGTCCATTTGTTCTGATAAAGCTCAAGACATCTGATCCTGAAAGCCACAGAACAATGTGTGTTAAAGAGAATACAAGAATAATGCTTAGATATGCCAGAATTTTAGATCTTATCAAATATGAGAAATCATTAGCTTCACATTTTAGCTAATTAAAGAGGAATATTTTCTCTTTTTGTGGTTTACCTTCAGCCCCCAAATATAGAGCCCTTAACTCATTTTCCTCTGAACTTTGGTAAAGTCTTGACTGAGACAGAACAAAAGACCAGGCTCTGTAACACAGTATGAACCTCTGGCCCACTGAATACTTCATGCAGTAGTCCTGGTGCTTTTATCAGAGTTCTGATTTCTGCCTTTGGTACAGGCATGTTTGCATTTGGTGATTCCTCTACTTGTGTTCTTATTTAGCATAGATTTATTTATTTTCATTTCCACTCCAGCATACTCTGAGTAGATTTTTGCCTTTCTGTTCAAATGCCAATTTCAGATAGATATTTTATGTGGAAAAAAACCCCATCAATGACATATGGAGAATATTTGGGGTATTGGCACAATTATTTGTCCTCAAAAGATTTGGTATGCCCTTGATTATGTTTCAGATATCACACTGTTTTGAGAAATCCATCTGAGGCTCACAGGCAGAATACTTTCAGACTAGAAACAGTATATATTTTAAATGAAATATATCTCTCTTTTTTATTCTCCTAATAAATCTTCTGTTTTCAAAAGCCTTTTTTTTTAAAGGACTCTTTGTGTCCAAATCTGACTTTCTCTACATGTCAAATAAATGGAGCATTTTTTTTAAAATGCCTGGATTGTGTGCCCTGACATGCTTATAAACTAAATGCAGGAACAGCAGAACCCCACTGCAGAAATAATTACTTCATGCACGACGTCCGCAACTTATTTCCACTGTTTAAACTCAGACACATTGTTCTTATTTCCACTCCGCACAAGACATTTGTTCTTTTCACTGTTCCATACTTTGAGTGGATGAGGTTCATCTGGTTTGTTGATGTTATAAAATATGGAATTCTTGTATTAATGGTTATAAAATCATATGGGAATACTTTACACCATGTCTTTGTCATGATGCAGTATTAACTGGTATCATATAGAATGAGTTAACATGATATTAAATTACTCCTTTTTATGTCATTCACATTTTTTCTCTATAAAGAGTTTTTGTTTTATGCTATATTTATGAAGTGAGCAAATGCGATACTGAAAAAAACCTTCTCTTAGGGCAGTTTTTACCTTAATTTAACAATATTTAAATCAACTGATTAAGTCTGAGACTCCTGAAAAGCCACCTCTCTATATTAAAAAGTAGTATAGCATTGTTGGTACAAGTGCCCAAACACAAAAAAATCAATTCATATTGTTAAAACCGGTTTTTGCAGTCATGAAGGTATATGAGATAGAGGCAATTACCTTTTCCTTTATGGTAGAAAAGATAGTCTGACCCATTTTTCAAATCCAGGTCATAATAGCACATGAGTTGAAAGCCGGATCCATATCTTAATGGTCTTAAATGCTTGACTAAGTGAGAAAAGCGAAACTTTTTTCTTAGCTGTAGCAGCTGCCAAAGAGATATCAAATACCAGACCAGTAGGACAAAAATCAGATGCTTGGTGTGTTATTCCACACCAAGTGGAATTCCACAGTTAAAAATGATTATGTACACACTGTAGTGATTGTATATCCCAGATTAAAAACAGCAACAGAGTTTCCTAGTGCAGATAGGACTGAGGTAGAATACCAGACCATTTCAAAATTCTGATCTTTACAATTGTTTCGACTTAAGAGATATGAAATGTGTAAACAGTCACTGCGAAGGCTTCAGAAGTCCAGATCATTCCTCCCAGGTAATGTCATGATGCTTTAAAGAACTGGGCCTCTTTTCAGGCAGACTGTGTTTTAGGCCTAAGTAATCCTACCATATTTTAATCCTAAAAATAGTTAAAAATGCAGCCTGTAGTCACCCTGGAGAAACTAAGAGTCAGATTGATTTTTTTTCTAGCAGCTCTTTAATGGGTATAAATACACCTATACTGTAGTTGCAATGAATAAGTGCTAGTGCTAATAATGCGGGAAACCTCACTCTGAGGATTGGTGTCACAGATTCACTACATTTTATTAGTCTGCTGTAGTCTTCTTTCAAAATAGCTTTCTGTAGATGAAGTGGTCTTGATGTAATGGCAAGTGAAAAATACAGGGCAGGAAGTAATGACAAAATAATACAGGCATTCCTAAAAGACCATGTAGCTTATTTGGCATATGCTCAGTGCCTATATTCAACAGTTTGGGTCCACTGTGTATTTGGAGGTGGCAGTATCATTGATAATGATCCACTTGTCATGGATTGACTATCCACATTAATTACCTAGAAGAATCTTATCCAAGGTACCTGGTCTTACCAAATCTCCATCTGTCAAGGTCACTTTCACCTTCCAGTAGTGCTAATCATCCATCTGCCTAAATTATTGCTGCCAGCACTACCACCACTGTCATTAGCATTGATGTGCAATGTGCACATGATATTTTCTTTTTTTATCTTTTCTGTTGAAACTGTCCCAGATTTTCTAGAACTCAGCTTTTGTCACCAGTCCTTTTCTGATGTCAAGAAATACAACATCAGAAAATCTGAAGTATCACGTGGTGGTATGATAGGTTGATTTTAGCTGGATACCAGGTGCCCACTAAAGCTGAACTGCTCTATCACTCTCCTCTTCAGCTGGACAGGGGAGAGAAAATATAACAACAGTCAGTGGATTGACATAAGGACAGGGAGAGATCACTCTCCAGTTACCACTGTGGTCAAAACAAACTCAACTACTTTAAAATAGTACCGCTCAAATCAGAGTAGGCTAATGAGAAAATAAAATTAAATCTTAAAAACATTTTCCTCTCTTCCTCCCTTCTTTCCCAGGTTTAACTTCACTTCCAATTTCTTTACCTCCTCCTCTTTCACCTGTGTGGGATGACAGGGAATGAAGGCTGTGGTCAGTTCATCATATGTTATTTCTGCTTCTCCTTCCTCTTCAGCGGGGGATGATTCCTCACACTCTCACTGCTCCAGTCTGTGGTCCTTCCCACAGGACACAGTCCTCCACAAACTTCTCCAATGTGAATTCTTCCCATAGGCTGCAGTTCTTCATTAACTGCTCCAGTGTGGCTCCCTCCTATGGGCTGCAGTCCTTCAGGAACAGACTGCTCCAGAGTCAGTCCGCACCGGGGTTACGAATCCTGCAGCAAACTTGCTTCAGCATGGGCTCCCCTCTCCATGGGTCCACAGGTCCTGCAAGGAGCCTGCTCAAGCTCATGCTTCCCACAGGGTCACAGATTCCATCAGGCATCCATCTGCTCCAGTGTGGGGTCCTTCACAGGCTGGAGGTGGATAACTGCTCCACCATTACCCCCATGGGCTGCAGGGGGACAGCCTGCCTCACCACGGTCTTCACCACGGGCTGCTGGGGAATCTGCTCCAGCACCTGGAGCTTCTCATTCCCCTCCTTCTTCACTGACCTTGGTGTCTACAGAGTTGTTTCTCTCAACTATACTCATTTTTCTCTTCTGACTGCTGCTGGTGTTGCACAGGTTTTCTTTTGTCCCTTCTCAAATATGTTATCACAGAGGCTCTACCAGTGTTGCTGTTGGGCTTGGCCTTGGATGGTGGCAGCTCCCTCTTGGAGCTGGATGGCATTGGCTCTGTCAGACACAGGGAAAGCTTCAAGTAACTTCTCACAGAAACCACCCCTGAAGCTTCCCTCCCACTCCATTTCCCAAACCTCCTCATGCAAGCCCAGTAAAGCTGGTACTCCAATTTCACATTGCAATATGAAATTCAAGAGTACACCCAGTCAAGATATCCTACCAGAACATTGAGAAATGAGAGAGGGGAGGAGGAAGGCACTTGTGGATTTCTGTCTCAGGCTCAAGAGGGTCTTTGAAAAATTCAGTGGTCTTGGTGTTTCTGTAGTGTAAAAAATGTAATTGCCAGAGAAATTGGAAAAGGATGGTGCACAATTTAATTCAGTCCAGGATTTGATTTAAATTTCATGTGGTTCTGGCTGCTGTTACAATGCTATATGCTGCAGCTGAACTGCAGCTCATCATCTACTGTAGTATGCATACCGTATCCTATCATGATTGGTATAGTTGATTCTGGCTTTTCTAGAAATCCTCTCTCTGAGGAGAGAGGATTGTGTCTCTGAAGTCAAAGAAGGATTATTTCTGACAGAGTAGGATAAAGCCTAGAGGATCACTTCTCTGTCATTAATGAGTTGAAAAAAGTCATTTAGCCCATGTTTGTCCCATACTCCTTATTTGGAGAATTCACATAAAATATTTCTTATCCACTGAGCTCCTTGCATGAAAATAACTTTACAAACTAAAGCAAGAAGTATTTGAAAAGAGTTGTTGGAAATCCACAAGGAAATAGCATCACTTTTCTTTAGTGAACAGGAACTTCTTTCAAGTGGATAATATCTCTATGACATTGCAAGGCAAATTTTGAGGTTTTTACACAGCGGTTACAGAGACTTTACAGAGGAAACTCCCTCCAGCTCCCATGGAACTTGTAGTTAAAATCTAACCAACAAACCCAGGAAATGATCAAAATAATCAAAGATTACCACATGGAGCTTTTTACTAGTAAGCCAGAGGAGTGCAATGTTAGCGTATTAATATTTTTCAGCATACACTTGATGTGCTGAGGGAAGACTTCACATTCAGCTTTTCTTCCTTGTTGCAGCTGTATTTATTTCTAACATACTAAATTTTTTTCTGAAAGCTTTCCTTTGGCCTTACTCCTGCTGATTATTCTTGAAAAAAAAAGAAAAATCTACTTCTCTTTGCCAGTTCCCATATATCTTTCTAACTGTGTGCTGCTCCCATTACCACACCATTTTCCCCTAAGCTCTGGCATTTGATTCCAATTTACATGGTAACAGCACAGATAGCCAGCTGAATGACTGAAAAGCAAAGAACAACAGGTAAACTGGCAGATCAACCAAATCTTGTAACTAAGTATCTGAGATGTTTAGTTGTTAAATCTGAGCTAACTGAAGAGGTAACTTATACAGTAAATGGGAAGATACAGATCTTTCCAGAGGGCAATTTGTAGTCTTCTACTGAGGAAGACAAAAGGTCAGTCTCTGATTAGATACAAGTTGAACAAGAAAAATAATATCATTCTGTGTGCAATGCTTCCTTCTATCTGTGCAAGAACTGTTTGTGTGATTTTTCCTCCCCTTTCAGAGAACAGGTTCTTCAATAAGCACAGGAGTGAAGCACAGATGCTGTGGGAGTAAGTTTGGGCTTTTTTTAGAAGTACCTTAAGGTCAAGACATTTTGAATATTCTCTTTTATTCCACCAAAATGTGATGTGTGCTTATTTTCCCCTCTTTTTTCTTAAAAAAAACAAAACAAAACCCCACCCAGCCCAATAAACAAAAAACTCTTCTATTTTTTCTTATTGTTAGTGTATTATGGTCCTGCAGAATAAGAATATTAGTTTTATACTTGCCACATTATGAAGTTCAGAGGATGCAGTGACAACTGTTCTTTAAGGTATATAACAGAACAGCCTCTAGCTGCCAAAGCAAACCACTTATATAAACCAATCTTTTTTTTCCCCCTATGTATTCTTCCTTACTTTGTTCACACACCAAGTTCTCAAAAGCAGCAAATATGTATTGAATACGTATTGGCATATGGTGTTAAGAGATTGTTATTCTAAGCTTATTTTATGATTTGAGGATGGTTGCCCTTCCAACAATGACAATTCTTACTGAGTCTGGCTTGCATGTGCAGAAAGAGTAGAAAAATTCAAGTAATTATTATACGTACTTAAAAATCAGTGCTTGTAAATTTTGCATAGTCAAGTTTCAAAGAGAAGTAAGCACTTACATATGCTTCAACATATGTCTGTTACCCAGGACCAAAATGAAAAGACTTAAAATCAGACCTACATTTCTTGGGTTGCGTGATTTAAGAAAAAATGAGTTGTCAAACAAATTGCTTAACTTAAAAGGTGTATATAGAAGTATATATCCCTCCTTTTTCTTGAAAAACGGTTCCACTAGATATGTTTAAAAGACATTCCATTCTGGATTCCTGCAAACTGTATTTTCCTTTACAATGAGGTCACATAAATAAAGCTTATAATAGGTATTGGCAGATGACATTTACAGTTGTTTAGGAAAAATCCTAAGGCCAGTAAGAATCTTTCTCATACCTTAAAAAGGCATCATGTAAATAGAAAGCTGTCTGAATCTACACAGAATCAAATGATTCACACACTTTGTCTATTTTGGTAATTTATTGCTGGTATTGCACATTCTCAAAGTCTTATCTTCGAGCCTATTTTGTCTTAGTAATGTTTCATTGTTATGTAAGTTTGCAAATCAGTTTTAAGTTTGTTTGGTTTTTTGGTGTAAAGCTGATTTATCATACCATCACCTGACCTCAGAATCTGCTCCTACTGTACAGTTTATGGCTTCTTGGGGTGCTGAACATAGAGCCAAACATGGGATTTGATCCTAAAGTCTTTTTCTGGGGGAGGTCTGATTACATGACTGCGACTTGCCTCCATTTAAAAGAAAAGTATTTGACATGCCTCCCTGTTCTGCAGTTTTACCTGCCATTGTGAATGAGTAATTTCCATTCTGTGGTTTTGTTCCCATATGGTATTGTAAAACAATTGTAAGAAAACAGATGTCTGAGATTTCAAACAGCAATTAACTGCCATACATTACTGACATATTTCTCATTGTGATACTGAGAGGTTATTCTTATTGTTGGCAACTTCAGAATATTGGTATAATGAAAGTAATGAAACATCAATCAGTGAAAGGTATGAAAGAAGTGCAAGAATAAGAAGAGACTGGAATGCAAATCTGTTGAGAAGATTTAAGAGAAATACTTGGATGGACTTACATGGCAAGAGGTTTCATCAATTTTATTATCTTTATATGTCGCCCAAAGAGTTTAGTTTGGTGTAATGGTTAATATAGTTTTTAGAGGGCTGGGGGGCAGATGGGTCTCTTGTGTGTGGCTTACTCACCAGCTACAACTTTTACTTACACAGACCTTATTGATGTGTGGCCAGAAGGTATGGCACTGTTTTCAAAGCATCCCCAGCAAAAGGGATATCCCTGACTGCCTCCTAAGACTGTTGCCTTCTCTCTGTCACAGCAGGTTGCAGCAACCATATATATTTGCCATATATCCTTCTCATATGGCAAAGCATAAATTGTAGAGTTCACATTACCTAATTTTAGATGTTTATAGGTGTCTACAAACATCTATATACAAGGCTAATCATCGCAGCTTCCTTTAATTAAATACAGAAGAGTATGTCCTCTCACAGAAATCATCTCATCCTTATATGCATCTCTAAACAGGTCATGTGATCAGTACACTAGAGAATTTTTCTCTCCACTGGCTATCAAAAGCACCAAGACAATTCAATTAAATATGTGAATCTGCATGGTATATTTGTTTAGCTTGAATACTACAAACCCCTAAGACTTTTGCATCATAGACATTCTCCTATTGATAGGTTCAGGATCACACGTGTACAAAAATTATGGACATAGCCAAAATATTTTAAGTGATTTAGATTTTTAAAGAACACATTTTCTGGATGAGTAACATAGCATCCACATAATCCCATAGTAGAACAGATTAATCCAATAAGAAAGAAGTATAGGGAATGACATAGATACCTAACAGTAGTAACGAGGTCTGATTAACTTGGATTTATGCCTTAATTTCAATTGTTTGTGGGCTGAATTCTTTGTTACCTAAATTAGTTTCAATTTAATAGCTGTTATCATAGTTTGGGTTTTTTTGTAGTCCTAAATTTCAATGACAATTTAGAGTTTTGGATGCGAGGAGCAAACAGAAAAATTTTGTCAGCACTTGCTTATCTTGGTGTTTAATTCAAGAAAGCAGCACCAATATGATATGTAGTTGTAAGGTTAAAAAAAATATTATTTTTTATGTGGTTGTTGCTTCCTCTCTGGGAGAATATCAGGAGTCCCATAGCTTTCTGTCTGCTCTTAAGCACATTGTGCTGCTCTTGCTTCTGGAGAAAGAAGAGAGGGAAGAGAAAATACATTAGCTTTGGGATTTTCTGAAATGCAGTTCCATCAAACAATGCAGGGTCTATGCTTTTCTGTTACTTTTTTCCACAGTCTGCCTACATTTGTTTATCATGGCATGCTCCTCAGCAGGGGCGTTCCACCTTATCTGGCATTTTTGTTTTCTTTCTCTTAACCTTAATTCCCACCCTCCACACACAGTATTATGTCAGTTGTATCTTGATGTGAGAACAGAAAGATACAGCTTTACTCCCAGCACCTCAGTGGAGCTTCAGTGCCTACTGAGTAGAAAAAATTCATAGATTTAAAGACTTCCAAAATCTCACCATTTTTTAAGAAGCTGTTTTTCTGGAGAGGCAGAATACTTTCAATATGACAGCTCTCAGGAATGCCTTTTATTTCTGGAAAAGAACTACTGCGGAATTTTCAACATCTATAACTGAAGGAAGAGATCTTAGTTTTGTATCTCAGTAATGTGCTCTTCTCTCGGATTGTGTCCTTTATAATATGACTCTGTGAGAGTAACTAGTGTAAGCTAAATTTCTTTCTGAAATCAGCATATTGTGGACAGTCTTAAACAGGCAAGATTTTAGGGGAAAGACAATATCGTTTAATAGAGAAATATAATGTTGGAAAACATTAAAAACTTTTCATGTGTTTGTCATATTTTCATCAAAACCTTCATTGGCATAGTTGTCTTAGCACCATTACCACACAATCCAAGTCCTCCAAAAATATGAATTTAAAATACTAAAATTAATAGATTTGTTGAATTATTTGTAACAGTATGCATAATATTAGCTAGATATTCAGTAGTAATCATGTAATTGGACAGATTGCATGTTCCAGTTAATTGCAATTGTTTTTGAGCATGCATATTTCAAAAAGCAAACAGTACATTACATTTCAAGATTTTTCTGCTAATGAAGCAATAACATTTTAGCAAGAATGTGTAATGAATTTTCTATGCAGAATACACAGCAGCGTCTTTTGAACTGCAGAATCACTTTCTCTGTTCTACTTGAACCATTGCTTCATTTGCTCCACTAGGAAGAAGTACCATGGTTGCCAACTAATTATGCTAATATTATATGAGGGAAAGTGTCATTTCAGCCCACCTAAAGAATTACGTCTTATTCTACTGATTTCTATGAGCTACTTAAAAGTTTCTGAAAATTTAAAACCCAGAACCAGTCTACTAATCGTACAATATAAAAAAAAGTAAAACATAACATGAGTTTGATTCTCTGGAAACTCCTTAATGTTTCTCAGTGTGTTACCTGGGAAGAAAATAACTTTCAGAATTTCAGTGGTGATTAATTAGAGGTTACAGATCATGAAAGAGATGAAAGTGGTCACTTGGAACACAGATCAGATTTTACTTTTGTGATGATCTCTGTGCAAGTTCGTTACTGTTTCTGGAAATCTGGAAAACCTTATAGCTTTTTTTATTGTGTCTTTTTTCTCTAATAGCTACCAAGGCAAGCATGCAAGAAGGTGGAAATCTCTTGTCACAGAGTGGACTCTTGATGTAGCAAATGTGCAGTCAGGGCTGACAAGCAAGAGGACATGGAAGCTGAACTGCAAGTTACTTTCTTAATGCAGAAATCTATCAGAGCAAGGTAAGAAAAAGTTGTAATTTTACATGTTGAAATACCTATACATTTTTCTGATGTGCTAGAGAAACCAGAGGAAATGAAGGTCTTCTTCCCTTTACATGCTGTAGGGTAAATCTTATAAACATTGGTCCACATGAGAGATGTTGATGTAGACCCTTTATATTTTCTTTCCAGTGTTTACCAATAACCAGTCCAGATAACTACTTCAGTGTAATTGATGTCTGTGCAGATGTCCAATGTCTTGCAAAATCAGTCCCACCTATGCTTTCGTCCTTGCATAATTCTTTTCTAGTTTATGGCAGGAAGAAGAAGAATCAGCTGCTACAGCTCCCACAGGTCCAATCAAGAAGTTACTGAGTTTCACAGAGCTTTCCATTTCCTATCCCTCTTTCCCTGGACAGTGGAGAAATTCTAAAAGCAGCAGGTAGGAAGAAATGTACTGGCAGCTTGTAGGAGTGTGAGATGAGTATGTGATGAAGGGGTGTGCCAGCAGTGTAATGGGAGAAAAGCTGAAAAGTGGGAGTCCTTGTGAAAAGAAAGAGGTGAATAAAAACTAGAGCAAAAAACCCACAAAAAACTGTGCTTAATTTAGAATGGTAACTGAAAAAATATGGGGTGAAAATGTAATAAGAGATATTATGGAGATGTGAGTCATTGCAGGAAGACTTGAACAGGAAGACTTAAAGAAAAGAGTTGGAGGGAAATTTTAAAAGAGGAGGAAAAATTAGCTAGCATATGGACTTGCTTTCACATAAGAAATGAATGAATAAACTGTTAGTTATCAAGCTGGGAAAAGAAAGTACTTAGAGGAAATATGAAGGAAGTCTAAAAAATCATGAATGTTATGGAAAAGGTAGATTAAATTAATTATTACCATCTTCCAAAAAATAATTAAATTTTTATGAACTTGGACTCAAAAGGAAGAAAAAATAAGACTTATGAAATGTGTTGTTAGATAGCGTCCTTGAAAGTGAAAGCTTATAAAGACTTGAGATGAAACAAGTCTGTGGAAAATAATGCCTTTTAAAGTCACTAACTATATAGAAACGAGAAGCAGTTTAGCAAATCTACTGAGCTGAAAATGTCTGTAGGCTGAGAGAATTCTGGAAGTATTGTGTATGCTTAACTTGTGCATATTTCTCCTTAAATATTTTCTTATTACCATTGCTAGGGGAAGCATACTGAGATAGATGATCCTTGGAATGACACAACATTGCTGCAGTTAATTTCTCAGAAGGGCAGAGGAAGAGGAAAAGAAAGAGAAATAAGGAGTGTGCTACTGCAATTTAGGAAGTATTACAGAGGCAATATTTAGGAAATATTTTTTTTAAGAACTTATGTTTAAGAAATATATGCTTAGGAATTACTATTTTAAAGCAAGTCTTGATAAGTACACCTGCCTATAGAAAGAATTTCCAAATCTATTCCTAATCAGTCTGTAATTAGTGGTACAATCTATCTGAGATGCCTTGTTTGATGGGTATATAAACCCCCAAAAAACCCAAACCCAAGCCCTTTTTCATGATAACATTCTATTTCATTTAACCTAAGTGGAAGAGATTTATCTGAAGCCTGTATTGATGTCAGGGAAATTAGGCTTGTGCCAGTTAACTCAAGAGACTGTCATACAATGGCTTATCTCAGACAAAGCCTTCCAAAACCACCAGGTCATAAAAGGGCCAAAGGCCATGCCGCTCTTTTGTATGGCCTTCCATCAAACCATGTTTATAGACATCCAAAAGCTGGGCTCCTGAAGAAAGCAGTAGGGGTCTTAGCACTGTGTTTCGTGCCTGTCAGTGCAATGAGAGACACATCAGACATCTGCTTCCTTTCATTTATTGATACTGATAGGTGCATTTTAAATGAATTTGTACTCAGGAAAAGAGATGAATAGCTTAAGAAGTGCAATATGAACACAATAGAAGTACCGTGCTCAGGTAGCCATGCAAATAGCCATACAGGAAGCAGCTTAATCTTCTTTACTAATGCCTGAAAGGATGGTGACACCCATCAAATAAAGTATAATTGTCTTTTGCTAATATAAGTGACTATTACAATTATTTTAATAGAATGGATTCAGAAATATCTGCCGAATTAATAAACAAACAAGCTCATCATAGTGGCCAGCTAAGAGCTCAGGTTATGTTGCCCTGAGGTTAATTGGAGTTTTTCTAGTGAATTAAGTTAGGCAAGTGTTCAGCAGAAAATGCTTGAACTTTCCTGAAAATCTTCCTTTTAGTGAAGGGAAGGTGAACATAAGCAAGATTTGATTTCATATTATGTTAAAGGAACAATTTTTTTCTTGCGGCTTTAATCCACAAACCAAATCTTACGATTTTGCTTTTCTTAGCTGCATAACTATACTAGTCCACCATCTAGCAGTTATATTCTTTACACTCCCAGTACTGAAAAGAAACTAGAATTTCATACTGTTTTTTATTCTATAGTGCTAATTGTTGTGCAGATAGCAGGCATAAAATGGCAGCCCACAGGCTCTGTCTTGCAAGCTGCAATAGAAAGACTGAACTTTTTTTTAATCAAGAAATTCTCTCTTGCTGATTATCTGTGATGTCCACTGCCTCATTTGGAGAGTGAGCTGGCTGTCACTATTACAAACTTCATCATTCATTAGATAGGGTAGATGGATAGGAAAAGAACCAGAGTGTTATAAATTAATATCTGTGGTAATTTTCTTCTGTTGTTCGTCTAGTATATTTATTCTATCTTTTGCAGGTATTAATCTCATTCTACTTAGGTCTACCTATCCTAGATGAAATTAGAAGTTTTGGACAAAGTGATGGGTCATACTGGAACTGTTGCTTAGCTTTTAAAATTATCTACATACAGCTGAATGTGTGTGTGCAGGAAAAGAAGGAAGGGAAAAAGAAAGAAAGGAAGAAGGCAGGAAAGAGACAAAAATACTAACTTTCCTTAAAATCCTGCTCTTAAACCCACATTTAGCCGTGTCAATAAAAGTGTTACAACCTCTAAAAGCGAGACGAGAGGGCAACTGCAGATGCTTAACACTTCAAGCATCTGATGCTGAATTTAGAAATCTAACTTCTAGCATCAAATGTGAATGTTTTTGTAAGATCTGCTAATACCAATAGAAGCTGTTTTTTCATAATGTTAGCCTTTAGCCCATTCATATACATTTATGTATGACAAAGAAAGGGAGCTCAAAAGCTTAAATAAGAAAAGGCAGCGTGGTTAAAAACTGAAATCTAAAATGTCAGTGTAAGCATGGGTTTTACTTTTGATATTGGTTATTGGTTATATCAAACTGCCTAAGTGCAAATCTTTGGGGGATTTTTCACAATGTTGCTGGTTTTAATTTACAATTTCTCATTTGCTATCAAAATAAATGCAAGGCACAGGTAAAAGAACTATAAGTTTAAGGAAAAAAATACCCTACGAGAAGCCAAAAAGGAATCCAGTGTGTTTTTCTTAATTATTTGTTAATTATTTTCCTTTTAACTAGTGACAATCTTTTACTAACAGATAAGTATGTCTCAAAAGTCTCAGAAGTTCACTTAAGCACTGAAAAATTCAGTTAATAATTCAAATTTTATTTGATTTGCTTTCATCTGGACCCAAGCCATCTGGAAGTTTCCTTTTTTTTTTTACTTCCTACCAAAAATAGCAATTTATTAGAAACATAATGTTCCATGGAAACATCAGCGTTGTTAAAAATTAACAAACAAAAATATTGTTAAGAAATCTTTCAGCAAGATGGTAGCATATTCTGTCAAGTTTCATTTTGGAAGTGACGCCCTCTCCCCCTTTAATTAGAGCAGAATTTGAGGCTTTTCTTTCTTGAAATAGATGGTCCAAGTTAATTCAGCTTTCCAATTGACAAAGTTAAGATTAAACACTAAGTAACACAAACACTGGGGTCTCTGGGGATTAGAATGTTTTCTTTTAATTATTTTTATATGTAATAAATAACCAAAAAAAAATTTTCAAATTGATGGGTCTTGAGTTCATCAAAACATTGGACAGAAAAAAAACAAATACACTTCCACTCCTGCCAAGTTCTGAATTTTCCTGGGAAAGGAAATCCATTTCCTTATCAGTCCAAATCAGCCCTTTTCTGCTCCAAAATGAATAAAAACTTTTACCAGCTACTCTTTGTATATTTTTGCTAACTTATAAGCTCCTAGAAGATTTAGAATTATTCATTATAATAGACATAAAAGAACATAAAGGGCAGCTTTATTTTATTTATTTATGTAATTATTTATTTATTGAATTGTCTTCCCTGGTTCTTCTACCGCCACATCAGTTGAGGGAAAAAAATAAATGGGATAAAAAGGAAACTGGCAAGAATAACTCAAGAGAACAAATAACTGTACATACTTATATAACTGCATAAGTGTATATATATATATGTGTGTGTATATATATCATACTTATGTATTTAAATATACTTCACCCATATAAGGCAGTTAGAAACAGCAGATAGAAAAAGAAAAAAAAGCTGGAATCCATACCCAGAACTGCAGTTCTGGGCACTTTAATTGCTTGTTTGCTGTCTTTTCCCCTTCTTTTTCATGAGTCTCACGTTCTTCCCTCACATACACCAGTACCTTACACTTTCTGTGGAAACAACCTGCACTGTCTCTTCTTATCTGACACGAGCCAGGGAGCTCCTGTAATTCTACAGTTATTTGACAGTGTTTCACTTCATCCTTGCTGTGACCCTGTACAGTACTCTCACACTGAATTTATGAAGATCGATAGAGCCCTTGGTTGGGCAATTCTAGATGGAAGGAGGGATAGGAGAGAAACAGAAGTGGCCATTAAGTACCTGGGAACTCAGAGAAAGGAAATCCAATGTTTCTCATATTGTGAGCAGTTCTCAGGATTTTGTGCCACTGGCAAAATAATTAAAACCCAATCATGGTTTTGGTTCTTAGCAGCATCAAGAGTACCACAGATCCAATAAAAGATGTGACTTCTAAGTTGAGCAAAAGGAAGACAAGTTTCCCTTGTTACAAATATAATTGCAGTGCCCTACTCACAGCATGAAAAAGAGGGCTAATAAGATAGCGAAGTAAGTGATTAAGTGCAGCAATCTTCAACTGCTATAAGCAATATGTGAGTAGAGACAGTCGCTAATAACTCTTTCAGACTCTTAAAGAGCAACAGTCCAAACATTATTAATTCACTTTGCCTACTAGCCAATACGGGAGGTGGCTTCACATCTTCAGAGGAGGCCGGCCTTTGTTCCACACTCTTGAAGGGACAGATACTCAGAAAGGGGAATTTAGGCAGGAAAGGAGCAAGACATTTCATGTTATAGCTGGAAATAGAGGGATCCAGCACATACGCTGTTACTGTGCTGTTTGAGGAGGTGCTTCAGGATATTCTAGGTTATATAGGAACTATAGAAGATGAGAGTTGTTAGATGTACCACTATTCAGTCGATGGCCACTGGAATGGACATCTCTGGAGTGCTGAAATTAGGAGTAAATCTACTTCCTAGATATTACCTATTTGATTCAGTACAAATAGCTGTTATTTCAAAGAAACATAGAATCATAGAATGGTCTGGGTTCCCCTAGAATGGGACCTTAAAGATCACCTGGTTCCAACCTCCCTGCAATGGCTGGGACCATGTTGATCAAAGACCCATCCAATGTGGCCTTGAACAATTCCAGGGATGGGTCAGCCATGGCTTCCCTGGACAACCTGTGCCAGTGTTCTACCTGTACCTGTTCCACCAAAGCCAAAAGGCTTTTTTCTTAATCAATGACCTAAGTCTACCCTTCTTCAACTTAAAACCATTCCCCCTTGTGCTATTACTACATCCTTGTAAAAAGTCCCTCTCCATCTTTCTTTCAGGCCCCTTCAGGTATTGGAAGGCCACTATAAGGTCCCCTCCAAAGCTGGCTCCTGTTTACTTCCTTTTTAATTTCATTGATTACTATGTCTTCACACTTCAGGGTTTCCTGAATCCCTTTAATTATTCTATATGCACCAGTGTTTCAGAGTCAGCTGCTTACCTGGGTGCTATGTTTCTGCTTGCCCTCTCCATTTCTCACACAGCTGTTAACTGTCTTCAGACCACCCACTCTGCTCCACAACTGACACACTTGCACCCTTCACTTAAAAGAGCTGGGATTCATTGCTTAATTGGTTGATCAGCTGATAGACAGCTCAGCTTAGCAAATAATTTCCAAGTACTTATCCAGTACAAAGGGACAGCTCAGCTTTCTGCTCCAAAGGCATCAGCTGTTGCCCTTCAAGGGCTGACTGACAGGTAATAGAGCTACTCTGAGTCTTCTGTCTAATCAAAGTTTTTTATACTGGGAGGAATGATGGGAGAGCCAGCCACCCCTTTCTATTGCATATGTTCCTTCTGTTTTGGGGAGGCTCCACACACCAGTCTAGCAGCCTAGAAACTAGGAGCTTGAAGATTTTTCCAGCAAAATTTCCTTGGCTCATAAACACCTCTGTATCCAGTTTTATTTTCAGTAAATATGTGGCAAAGGATGATGTTCTTGCTTTATTTTGATAAATATCTGAAATTAATGCTACTAATGCTGCAATTATTCTGTGTCTTAAACCTAATGTACTCCCTTTTGATCTTACCTGGCAGTGAGAAGCACAAGTCAGCCTTGCTGGGAAAGACTGAGTGCAGAGGAAATCTATGTTCCTTCACATTTACTTCTCCCAGCTACAGAAATACACGAATCATAGCTGTTCACTTTAAACCAGTGCTGTGAAGACAATGGACTTTTTTTTAGCCTGCTCTGCAAAAGTCTTTAACCACTTCCACTAGATGAGAGATAGTGACAACGTGCTGCAGCTCTGCGTGAGTCATCACTAACACTTCGGGAAAACATTTTGCAAACAATTTTGAATTTGTTGTCAATCAGAATCTCTACAGGCCACATTCATTCACCAGGCAAGGGAAACCTGCAGGATTGGTCACTTGGCCTCCTTCTATTTAAAGTGTTATTATGACATATTAATCTGGAGTCTGAATTTAGGTACAGTTTCACTAACTTATATTGCATTAATTTTAAGTAAAGATAAGATGAAAAGCCAATTTTTTTCACAGGGTTATACACTGTGGAACTACTGTGTGTATACTTCTCTCTCTAAAAAAAGAGTAAACAAAATTATCTAGGGCTTCAAACATTGAAAAATGGGAGTAACAGAAATTCTGTGTAATTTTAGATTTCAAATTTCTTTAATTTGTGTTTCATTCTTCTAAAAACTGAAAATATAAATTGATAATATATTTAGAATTTAGATGGTAATGTACATACAAGTGAAGTTCACAAAATAAAATGTAACAGTATAGTATGAATCTGTAACTATATTAACAAAACACTTCAGTTGTTTATTATACTTCTGGGCTAATGTTTAGACTCAAAAGTACATAAGAATGAAATTATATTGTTGTGTGTTCATGAGATAAGCAGTATAATTGCAAAATATTTGCTAAGTCCAATCTAAATATACATGTAACTTACTAAATGCTACTTATATTTTGGTAAAATTGGATAATGTGATTTTGTGGAGCAAAGTGAATTTTCTTCAGTTTTGGAAACCAGTCATAACCCCAGTATTTCAGAAACACACCTTTACATAGTATTAGAAAGGGGTGAGATTTTTCAGCTGTTCTTTCTTCCATTTTTTAATAATAAAATATTAAAGTGTACATAAAAATAAAATTTTACATTTTTTTAAATGAATGTCATCAAATAACTACATTGTCATTCCATTTAGACAGTCAGTTCCCAGTTTGCTTTCCAAACTTTGTTGAAATACCTGAAAATGTAACAGAGTCCAGTTCATCTCCTTATAATTAAAGAAGACAAGCACCTAAATCAGAATCAATTCCAATAGTCTGTTTTTACATCAACAGAGAAAAATATATGCCTAATGAAGGGATTTTACTTGATCCCCATTAGAAGTTTGTCTCAAGATGAGATAAATCCCTGCTGTGATGTATGGCATCTTCAACTATTGACTCTAGAAATAAAAACTGCCTAAGTTATACAAGTTTTAAGTTTTTGCATTTGAATGCAACATGTAATATTTGTATCTTCTCCAATAAAAGTGCTTTGCTATTTACTGCCAAATTCCATAAGGAGGCATGGCTAATTTTTAATTGGGTTTTATTACTTTTTTTAAATGCACTTTTTATGAAGTAATGGCATTTGCACAATGGCTTATTTTGAAGTGCCAGAGGGTTCAAGATGCACTTTCAGGCTGTTAGGGAACTGCCAGCATGGTGGCAACCCTATGGTAAAATCACTTCCTCAACCCCACCTCCTTTGGCAGCATTGAATGGGTTTCTGGTATTAATCAATTTTTACCTGTTTGTTTATAATTTCCTGAAGAGAAATGGCAGATACTGGGAACAATGCCAGGACAAGTTTGATGTGGACTTTAACATCTTTCTTTAAAACCTGTTCATGTGCTGGCAACTGCTTAACTCTTTAATTGGTGTTGTAGGTGGTGTCTGTTGATTTTCCCATCTGAATATATGTTAAAAAAAATAAATAAAAAAAGAAGATATGAGCAGATGGTCACCACTTGTCTCTGAACCCAGTAAGTGCTGTTGAGAACTTACAGTACATTTGTGTTCTTGAAATACAAGGTGAAGAAACACATGTGCAGGTATGAGCACACCTGAAGCTTTGCTATGGCTGCCTTCTGCTGTGGAGTTTAATGCAGCTCAGTTTCTGCCAGAAACTTCTGCAAGAAACCTCTTGAAGGAAAATAATAGATCGCCATGGGAGATGGCAAAAGATGCATCTTCCACCACTGTTATGGAATGACGTGATGCATGAAAAGTTGGGGGTAATTCTTTCACCTTTCTCAAATGAGGTTTTTTCCATAGGAGATTTTTATTTATTTAATATCAATAATTCAATAATACTTTAACAGTTACACCTGTCTTTTCTGATTTTATTTCTGAGAACTAAACTTTAAGAACAGTTTCCAAATTGGTTTGTCATACCCAAGAAATTGCCAGAAGAAGAAGGTTGTGAGGAGTTGAATAGGATAAGAACACATTCAGGTTTTTTAAGTCAAACTGTTCCTCTAAGTATTATCTACAGGAAACATTTTGTTCCTTGTTCAGAGTAGGGCTGCCTATTCAAGGTGAGCTACAGAGAGGTGAACTTGAGCTAAGAGAAAAAAACTAAAATGATGATGATTATATATGGCCAGCTGTGGGAAATTTCTTTCTTTGCATGTAATTAGGTTCAATTGTGCAAAGTACTCCCTGGCAGTTTCTTTAGCCCATGAATGTGTAAAGTAATCTGTAGAGATTACTTTTTGTCAGTCATTCTCCAATAGACATAAATTTTACATTGCTGAATAACCATTTGGATACTTTACATAATGATAATAATGATATATATATATTATTTGCTGAAGGATGTTCTCTGCTTGGTTTAATTTCCCAAGGAGCTGATCACAGAAATCTTCTCTATAAGCCCCATGTGGAATCAGATTCAGTCTTAACAGGCAGCCATCCTTAAATTCTCTCAACACCAGTAGAAGCCACACTTCTACTGAAATTAAAATCCAGTTGATTTTGATTTTATATGTGTGTTGGTAAGTTTGATGGTCAAGTAATAATACAGCTCCAGTGATAGCCCTTTCACCTATTAGGCATCCTGTATATTCTTTGGAAGTTCTCTTGTCCTTCCTTAATTCATTGGACATGTTGCCCCCCATGTTTTGCCTTAATCATTAATTTTCCACTATCTCTTAGTAGTCTTCCGGATGCTAAATGTCACTGTTCATACACTATAGATTTTGTTCAGCTGCTTCTCCCACAGCTATATTACAGTTTTCTGATGAAATTTTTGTACTGCTTGTGCCAATGTTCCACAACGATTCCTCTGAAGCCTACTATACTGCTTTCTAGTGTGAGATTCCAGTGTAAGAATGGAGTTACATTGATGATGCTTTTGTTACTCTTCCTTAACACCTTATCATTTCTGTTCTCATCAGTAATAACAGAAGGTTTGTCTCTAGCATCATCCATCCCACATAGATTTGTACATAATGCTTTGTTAAAGAAATATCAAGATTTTTTTTTTCCGTGAAATCACTGTCCTCTCCATCTAAGAAAGCTGAGAGCATAATATATATTACCAGTGGAAGTAGTGACATCTGTAGCTGCTGGTGGTGTGCTTTTTGGAAGAGACATCATCCCAAGTTTGTTGCCATACGTGGGATAAAACTCAACAACAATTTGCTTAGTTGCTGCAAGTGTTTTTCTGAGACACAAATTCTTTCAAAATTTCCATTAAGGCACAAGGGTGGAATGAAATAATTTTTATGATTTTCTTCCTTTGGCTTCCTTAGGGGTTTGTTTCCTTTTATTAAAGGAATTTTATTAACTTGCGAATCATGAAAAAACATGGCATATTTTAGCCACTGAAACAGGCCTTGTCTATGCACATTTCTGAGCAGCTCAGACCTTGTTATATAAAGTACAGTTATTAGACAAGAAGGTTATGAAAAGTCAATTTCTTCAGCTGCTTACACGACAAGGTTTAAAAAGTTGATGTGTACATTTTACTGCAATGTTTTTTTCTCCCAGTTTCTCTTTTACAGTAGCTTTGCAGACAGATATCTAGCACAATTTAAGGCTTAATGAGGCACAAACTCCCACATATATACCATAGTGTCTTACAGCTAGTTCCCTTTTAAGAGTAAAAAAAAATAAGTACAAAATGTCATTTTATATCATCAGCCTAAGCTGCTCACTGCTTCACATAGAACAGCATAAAATTGGTTCCCATTCATTTTTAAAAGTACATTTTAAAAGAAGAGCAAAATAATTACTGAGTTGAGACTCAGGGAATAACTCACCAACAAATCTACTCTAGGTTCCTAGGACTCTACTCCAGAAGTTGGTTCAAATCCTTCAGGATTAATTGCTGCTCTGATGTAACCATCATGAACTGTGCCATTTTCTCTACTACTGTTCATTGGTTTTGCTATACTAAAGACAGCATTTGAGAATTATTTTTCATGTTAGGTCTGTCTTCTTATTATGGGCTCTACTGAAGTATTTCATAGGAAGATGAAAAAGTGATTTGAGAGAACAGTGAGCAGCAGTCTGTTTTTCCTTCAGACATTCAATTTACTGAACATTTATTATTGTATTACCTCTGCTTTGTATCAATAGTTTCAGAAAAATAATCAGATAAAAGTCTGCAGTTGCAAATTGGAAAAGAGTGCATAGTTGCATAGAATGACTTCTTTGAGCATATGATAAATATTTATAAATGAGAACTGAGCATTTTGGAAAGATATCTAGCCTGTTTTAAACAAGGTTATCCATTTATTTTCTTAGAGAATGGGAAAATTCCACTATATTGTGATCTGTATTTTCCAAAGGGTGGATGTATAAACAATAGTTTATGTTTTGATAGTAGAAAGATTTAGCTATGTTTACATTCAAGAATATCAGTAGATTGCAAAATAAGATAGAAGTTAAAGTTTTCATTTAATAACCCCTTAGTAGTGAAATAACTCACAGTTATTGATATCAATGAATCTATATATTTCTTGTAAATAAAATATTTCTGAAGAAGAGCTTGAAGTGGTAAAACACTTAGCTAACAAGTTTGTCATTCCTTGATGTGTATTCCACCCCAAATGTGAGGAGTCAGTTCTTCCACAGAGCTCTGCTGCCACAGACAAACTCTGTCAATGACGTGTTGAACCCATGATACTTCATTCATACAATATTTAATTTTTTTAGTGTTTTGTTTTTTCTCCTCATTGAACTTGAACATGTATAACTACTGATGGTCACCTGTTATTTCTAAGTAACAGGAGTGACCTGTTATTTCTAAGTAACAGTAAGCTGTTTCTGAAGACCTTCAATTGCAATTTAAAAAATAAAAGGCCCGTTCTGTTATACAGACTTTCAGAAACTGCCTCACAGTGAATATCTGCAAGAAAGAGAACCCATTGCTTTCTGTCTCATTAAAGCCTATAGTGACTGCTCTTCATAGCACTATGACCCAAGCAAACAATCAATTGCAAAGCCTGTAAACTTTGTAAACTCTCACAAGGGGGTAGCATCCAAAACAGGGAGAAGGTTCTCATAGTACCAAACCTAACAATTAGCAACAACCTAACCTGAGCAAGGCTTTTTCCTATGCAGTCTTCAGAAATTTAATTTAAAAACTTGTGATTCTCAACATTTAAAAAGTTGACAGAGAAACTCTTTTTCTTGGACTATGAACATTTTATTAAATGATTTCTCTAAAATGAACTACAGTAGGAAGCTTAGGAAGGAGTTTTACTCACAGCTAATAATTCAGTTATTTCAAAGATAAGTTGAATTCTTGACGCTATGTCAAAGATGTGTTGTAAGTGAAATCACTTTTTAAACATGAAGAGAAAAAAAAAGACAAAAAAAGTTAAAATCTAATAGTACTAAGCGATGCCTCCAAAGAATTTACAGATCTTGACTTACTCCTTTTACAGAGGGCAGATGACACTGAATTGTTAAACTAACCTTGACTAAAAAAAAAGTCAGATGTTCATCCTGGAAGATGTTACTTTTGTAACAGAAAAGAGCTTGTTCACCTTTTTTAAAGACTGGAAAACTGACAGCTTTTTCTCATGGAAATTTTAACAAGATCTTATTTTATTAATCTCACCTCTTCTCCCTGACCCCCCACTACTTTTAGTAATTGTGTTGCTATTCACTACTGCATCATCTCAAAGGCATTGTTTAAGGACAACAGTATTAATTCAATAACAAAATATAATGGCACTAATAATCTGTCGTTTAGTATTTAGGATGTTTTCCATTGATAATGAGTTGAATCCTAGGAGATAATGTTATGCTCCCTGAGAAGTATATACTTGATCTGATGGATATTTTAATATTTATACATGCAATTCTTGCCTTACACTATCTAAATTTTTGCAATATTTAATTAAGTCTTATATCAGGTATACACTATCAGATATTCCAGTTACTGCCTCTCAGTCAAAAATATAGATTTTGAAAATATTGCTTTACTATATGTATTTAACCATCATTGCACAAAGTTATAATGTGAGATGGACATGTAATCTAAACTGAAAAAAAGATTAATATCTATTTCAAAAGTAGATATGTACATTTCAGACAGTGAGCATGGAAGAAAACTATAACATTAACCTAAATATTAGTTTTAATGTTGGTCAGACATTTAAAAAACAAATGACTAAAACATGTCAACGTTACCTCTATATGCACCTCTTTTTTTTGTTTGTTTGTTTGTTTGTTTGTTTGTTTTTGTTTTTTTGTTTTTTAATTTTTATCTTCAGAGATAATTACTAAAAATAAATGTATATAAACAGGAAATTTCTCTCTGAAATTTTTCTTTACACCTGAACTATTTATAATATATAATTATAAATAGTGTAATTTTATATATATAATTATATATATAGTATATATATAAAATAAATTATATATATTATATAAGTATAATTATAATATAAATAATTATAAACATAATTCTATGTTTGTGATGCAACATCTGTGGCTGCAAGAAAAAAAGGATTCTTTCAGAAACTTCTTACATCAACAAAAGGAAGGAAACCATCAATCACATGTACAAATGAGGAACCTTTGATACATATTCTCAATGTATACATATACCCATTAAACCCATTTTACTTATAAATACAGCTGAATTATATACCTACTAAATCTATTGAAATGTAAGAATGCATAATTTTCAAATAGGAAATATCAGTGTCCTGTGATATTTACACGAGTATATTGATACTACATGTGGCCTTGAAAGTCTCCAGTGTTTCACCCTTTTTGCCACATGAAGGTTCAGAACAGACACATTTAAAAATCATATTAGTTTGCATCTACTAATATCTTTGTGCTGGAAGCTGTCGTTTGGATGTTCTATCTGTCTGAAACAAGCTAAGAATTTAACGCTTCTGTCAGCCAAGTGATGTGTTGCTAGCCTGTGATTTGGATTTTAGCATATGCTACTGAATGAATTTTGACTAAAAATAAAGTTCTCCAACCATTCAACCCCCTATTAGCCCTATCATCTCCTTGCAACTCCAGGGTAGCCATAACAATTGGTTCTGGATTTAAAATAAAGCACTTGGATGAATAATACTCTGGAGTGGGCTCTCAATTAACTAGGTTGTTAAATGTACCTTCTATTGTGATTTGCTGTTAAAAAGGGTTTATTGTTGTTTGTACTCTGTTAGCACAAACTAACAGAGTTTGTACTCTGTTACAATTTTTTTACTTTAAGGTGTTTCACTAAATTGCATCATAGCCTTTCTATTTCACAAAAATATATATGCACAGCTGAGTTAAGTGGGCATAGTTTTAGGGAAGTCACATTGATTTATATCAGATGAAATGTCAAGATGAGGCTTTATTCGTTTTCTTCAATCTTCTTAGCTTTTGGAAAATTATAAAAAACAAAAAAAACAACAGACAAAATAAACAATCAATGTAAAATCATTGCTAGGTAAAGGGGCAGTATGTGTTTATTGAATAATACCACTCTAAAATCACCAGGTAGCCTCCTACAGTAAAGTAATCACCCCTGCCTTTTAGCCTTTCCAGTAGGGATCTGAACTACAACTTTATTTTATCCAGAAATCGTCAAGAAATTTTGACGATTAGTTTCATATTGGTTTCATGGGTGAAGCTGGAAAAAATTGATTCATTCAGTGTAAAGAAAGTTCCTAACCATTTATAGCTATAGCCATTTGCTGTTAGACCATGAAGTTCTATAAATTTAATAAAATCTCCTTGATATAAAGCATTAGCCATCAGAAAGGGATGTTGCCACTGTCATTTCTTGGCAGTTCCTAAGAAATGATCCTCTCAGTGATTAGTTATAATGGTGAACGGAGAAAACATGGTTTTTATTTATAAAAGGAGGTTTCATCTCATTTTAGCTCATTTGACAGAATAGAAAAAAGATGAAGCTTTGAATGAAATAAAAATAATGAATTCACAGGAAAGGATAAGGTCCTTCATTAAGTTCTATTGAGCTGCTTTTTTATTTACATTATTTTTTGCTGATTGCAAGTCCAACTTTTTTAATCTTATGAAAACTCCTTTAAAATGAGAGTCAGTAGACTGCTGTTTATAATGAGACCTCAAATGATGGGAATGTCACATCAAGCATGAAAAGAGAAAGAAAGACTGAGAACAGTAGCAGCTCCTCAGGTAAAGCATTTGGCTGACAGAACATGCATTGATGGTGTTTCCAGGCAGACCAGAAAAAAACTCATCTCATCTGCCAAGTTCCAGAATAAGAGTGCAGGGTGGGTGTTTATCAAAAGTATCTTCTAAATTAGAAAAAAATTAAGAAGCACAGACCCTGAAACAAAATGCCTATGTCTAACTACTAGAAAAAGCAGTTTTGAGCATGCAGACAATTCTGTAAATTGATGATGAACAATAATATAATCAAGGATTTTTGTGTTTTTAATTATCCTCTACCAGCTAAATACTCAGCGTATACACCTCTATAGAGTTTTTTTTTAATGCTGTAAAATTTCAGGTTTTTGATCCATTTTCCAGGAGAGTTTAACCCAATGTTTAAATCTGTGTTCTACCGAGCAGTTTCAAACAGTTCAATGAGAACATACACTATGCTACATCAAACAGGGAATCAGACTAATTTGGATCCAGAATCTGAATTGTGTGAGCTGAGTACATGGCCTGCCCTAGTGAAGGGACCTTGGTCCTGCTCTGTCAGGGGATTTGAACTCAATCATTTTCAGCAGTTCCTTCCAACTCTTGACATTCTGTGATTCTGTAGTACACTCCTATCAAGCAGTGAGACTCTTTATAAAAAGAAGCAAAATAAGCAAGCTAAAAATAAAAAGAAGCATTTAGCAAAGCTGATCTGTTTGGATATTTTTTTCCATGTCCCTCCCAGATATTTTTAAAACATTTGTTCTATTATTAGAATATTTTAAGCTTTGATAGAAGAATCTTGATCATAGGAACATGTCATTGTTGCTTTGTGAAAGCATATAATGATATAATGGCTAAGGAAAAGAAAAAAACCCAATTCTTTCTAAAAAGATATTCATAGAACCAAAGCAAAGCTTTGTCTGTGAATTTAAAACCAGAGAACAATGGAGTAGTCACTACTTACTCCAGGGCTCAGTTTGGTCCTCTGAGCTCTGCTTGAAATGCAGTGCAGTTTTGAGGGCACTGCTCAGCCTGATCTCCATCAAGATGGGGAACAGCAAGTGTGTGAAATGTATATGTGTGATTTTTTATGGGTGACTGAATTTCTGTTGCTTACGGAGTGTTTACCATATTTTTCACTTTTTTCCTCAAGCAACCAGTGCTGCCTAACTATCCTTCTACCAAAGCCAACCTATGACCTAATTTGAGTTAATACTGTCAATAATATTTTATATAGATGAAGCCATCTTTCAAATTTGACTAGAGGTGGGCAAACAATCTCAAAAAATGATTTGTCTTAAATTCAGACTCTTTTTTCTCACAGGATATCCATGGGGAGATAGTTGTTCACATTATTTTTAGCTCAGTGGACTGTCACAAGCAGAGCTCCCAGTGATTCCTTCAGATGTGAAAGGGTTGAACTCATATAGTCATTGTGGTTAGTCAGATAAATTATGTGGGAAAGTCTTGGTTCCCTGAGGAGAACAGATTATTCAGGAGGTTATGATACATCTACAGTGGAAATGTCTGCTGTATAAATATTCCAGACCTGTCAGGGTCTTTAGTAGCCTGTGTGAGTTTTGCACATTTTTGCCCCTGACCTTCTCCTTCCCAGCCTCAGTGGTGGCATTACAGGTGGGGTGGAGACCTGGAGCCACAGACTTGGCTGACAAGGCCTCAAGGCCTTTCCCTGGCACACAAGTGGACGTGATGCTGATGTACATGACTGTATTCAAGTCACATGAGCCCTGTGCTCAGATGCATGTCACACACCTACCTCTCTGCCCAGGTCTGTCTGACTGAGAAACCAAGAGCCTGCTCTGGTGATGTGCTACAGTACAGAGGGTACTGTAGCAGTACAGTACTGTGCTAAAGTAGGAAGGACTAAGTTTGTGAAGAGAGTTTAAAATCATGTGTATATAAATGAAAGGAAATCCCTGAAAAATTTGAGCTTATATTTGCAGACCATGTTTACTCTTATTTGCAAAACAGATTGACATTTTAGGTACTACTATGGACCTTTATTTTAAAATAGAAGATCTGCAAGATAACCCTGGGGTCCCTAAACCTTCTTTTTAAGTTTGAATTCAGGAGACTGAGAGTGAAAGAGTGAACGGAAAAATCTTTTTTTTTCTTCTTTTTTCTTTTTATTTTATTTACATTAGACTGTCTATATTTTTATGTCGTTGCTTTGAAACATCATTAACAGAATTAACATCAGATAATTTATATTCTTTCCCTTCAAATAAAGTTTGTGGGGCTGAGAACTTTCATTATCATTGTCAGGTGAATTATGTCATTTACCCAAGGGAAATAGAGTACTATTGTGATTCACCTTTACTAAGTCAGTTTTTTCAAGTTTATTCTTACACTAATTTTCAAATCATTAACATTTTGTGTATTTCTCAGTTCTTTCTACTCTGTGTATTCCTCTATGCTTTTCCTCTTTCCCGTCGCTATCTTAATTTCCTTTTCTCTCAGACCCCACTCTTCCCGCCTTCTCTCGCAAACATATTTCTCTATCTGCCATCATCAATAAAGAGGGACAGAGATGTCAACTTGCATTACTTATTTACGAAGAGGCACAGTCATTAATCCTACATTTACTTTGCTTCAGTTTTGTCACTCAATATATTAATAATAGATGTATTTATTAGGTACCCATCATTTTAATACAAGTTGGTCCACTGTGACAGCAATTCTAAATGGGTAATTTTTCATAAATTAAAATTCCTTGCAGCAAGTATAACTTTGTTTCAGTAAATTACAATCCACAGACTTCCATAACAAAGTGCTAATTGTAACTTGGCTTTAAATGTTACATTTTGTATGCAAATTGGCCTGTGGGGAGTTATTATTTGGTATAACATTGTTAAGAACACTAGCATTAGTTTGTAATTTGTTTGAAGTGGAATACCATTATTACTAATACATTACATGTGGCTTAGAGAAAGCATTGCTTTCCCATGTAAGATAAAAATCTTTTATCAAATTTCTTGAATGTTGTTTTTGTGCTCTGTGGGAAAACAAAAGGCGACCTGGGTCATAAAAAAATGCATTGTGTTTTAGATTATTTGAACAGAAGGAAAGTCAAAAGAACATGACGTAATCCTCAGGCAATGAGAGCATTGCACAGGGCCCGATTCTGCAAGTGCTTGGAAAATTATATTATTTGCAGGCAAAGTCACATTGGAACAGTGGAATTACTCTTTTTTTTCCACAAATGGCACTCCTGAATAATTTTCTCTTCCTTCAAGAATGAAACCAGAATATCTGGCAGGGTTTATTCTACATCTGAGCATCTGTCTCAGTGATTTCCTTGCTGCATGATTTATTTCCTGCCTCAGTTGTCCAATAACTACCACTTTGATCTGATGTAAAACATCCCAAGTTCTTATTTAAAACAGTTTCAGGAACAATATCATCAGGTCTGAAGCATATCTTGACACAGTATTATTTTGATGCATTAATGCAGTATGCTTGGCCCCCAAGGTTATCACAGTACCTTCTACTGGGTGCAGGAAGAGAAAAAAAGCAATAGAAGTGCCCCCCCCCTACCTCCCCGTGCTGGTTTACAATGGGAGTCTTACATCCTAGAAAGTCCATCCAAGATGACTCTGCCTTGATCACTAAGCTCCACCCGGTGCAACCTTTTATCAGAAGTGAGACCCTTAAAACATCTCTTTGTGTGAGGGATGTTTACACAAACAGGACCATCTCCCTGGCTGCCAAGAGCATAGGTACCAAATAATACCAATTCCCAACAGAACAGTGAAATGTTTACATAAATTCAAAAGGAGCAACCGCATCCTGTTTATGTGTGACAGAATTCTGACAAATATCAGTATCCTACAGTAGAGGTCACTGATTTGAAAGACTGTATTTATAGACATCAGTGAAAGCTGTCTATGCCTGTCATGGTAAAGCCTGGGATCCTTTCCACCAAAGACAGGAGATACTGGAGTTCAGAAGGGTAATTGACTTAGAAAATAAATCAGGAAATTCACACCAGGGTTAGGAAGAAAAACCTCCTTCTATGTTTCAGAAGATAGGAGTTCCATTAATTTTACTGCAAATTAAAAGTGCACCCATAACTTTTCAGCAAATGTTGATTAATTGTTGAACAGAAATAATGGGAGCCTGAGAGAATTTTGTTGATAGGAAGTTCACTTAGATCAGCAAATTTATTTGGAACACAGCTGGCCCTAGTAACCCTCTGCAAAAACTACAAGAGCAGATCTGTCTGATGAAATCACTCTTCTGTGCTAAACCACTCAAATAGTATGTATCCACTTTAGTAATGTAAGTGGATGGCTTATACATGTGTTTAAAGTGCAGGGTTTCTTTTTAAAGTAATTTCATCCAATATTTACAGAGCAAAAAATGCAGGTGAGACTCAGGAATGTAGATGAAAATAATAGATATATCAATTCCTGTCTATGTCAGTCGTAATGCAAACATTTAGATGACTGTATGGTTCTTACAGAAAGAATTTTAAGGTTATTTTAAAATTTTTTTATGTGTAGTACCTGACACTCATGTTGTGATAAAAATAATTTTATAAAGCCTTTCAGAATACTTGGAACAGGCTGAATTGGGTGTCCTTCCCTGCAGCTGTCTCTGACAGATATCACCCCCATGAGAGGCAGGGCTCCCTGGCTGACATTCAGCTGTCAATTCAGTAGGAGTGGGAAGCCAGGAGATGCATGTTCCTCTCATGTTTTCCAGCACTTGAGTGGCCCTGGATCTATCACCACAGGTTTCTTGGGTAGGCACTAGGAACATTTCCCAGGGAGGTATCATTTTTTTCTTCCTTCATCACGTGTTTGACTCATGACAGTAATACAGGCATCCCCTATGATATGGTGGGAGCTCACATCAATGCAGCCAGTACAGGCTGATCAGAAAAAGATGTATGTTAATAAGCATCCCTTGAAAACCAAAGTGAAGCTGTTCTCTCATCATGTGACATAAACATTGGTGAAAGCTAAAGACACAAAGTCATGTTGCATCATATCAGCCTGACACCTACATGTGTATGCATGCGAAAGGGGGTGCTTAAAATTAGTTCAGATGGTAGGGTGTATTTCTCTTCTCAGAAACAAGCATTACACTATGCAATATTACAAAGTTCATACTAAGTTTTATTTTGTTCCTTGTTTTTATCTGAAAAATGGAAAAGTAAGTCCACAGATTGGATGAATTTTCCCAGAAGGCTAAGTATGATCCATGGGCTCAGCAGCCCTGCTCCAGAAGATCTGCATTTCAGTCAGTGCTCTATCACCTGGAAACTGGTGTGTGTGGGAAGACAGCTGAACACCAGGCTAGAACTGGGAAGGATGTTCATTTTTACCTGCCATGCACATATTCTCAAAAACAATAGGAGTTTACTGGCCCTCTTCCCTGTTTCTTAGCAACACCAAATGGGCTCAAGCTTGAGGACTGCTCACATTCACTGTTTAAATGGTTTTGAGTTGAAGTAGCAGGGTGTTCGTTTCTGATTTTTTTCCCTACTTCCATTGTTTTTATTGCAGCCTTGTAAAAATAGCTGGCCATCCCCACAGGAGCTACTAAGTGACCCACCCCTAAAGTATCCTTACAAACTATGTTGAACTTTTCCTAAGTGGTGAACCAGCAAGAAAAAAACAGTGACAGTGGGAGCTGTACCCTATGGGGCAAGAAGTGTAACAATAACAACAGGCTGAATAGTGCGTTAGAACAAGGGAGGGGAGAAGAAAACAACATAAACAATTTCTAGAAATAAAAGATGAAATAATAGAGAAAAGAAGAAACACATTGCCATGAAGCAAATTGTCAAGAACTCTCCATAGAGTGCTCTCCAATGGAAACACTTTGGAAATCAGTAGATAAAATACCAGGAATTATCAACATGGTAGAAAATTGGTAATTGCCAGTCAGGACTCTTCATCACTGTTAGAACCAGAAGCCCCTCACTGCCATTAATCAGAGCTCTCATCTTTCAACTGATGTGGGTATCTTGTAATAGAAACATCTTTCTAGGACATAATTTTCTCCTATGGAAAGGAAACAACACTTTTTCTCTTCAGTGGACTCCGGACACAGAAAAATTAAAGCTATGATTAAATGTATATGTCATGCACATGAATGTTTGATTGGCATGGCTATCTTATAAAAAATATGTGTAGGCTGAACTGCCAACAGCATACTGGTTTTTTGGACTTCAGAGTTAACACATATGGTAAACATGTATGATTTTTTCCTTATTTAAACAGTTTTTTTTCATTTGCTGTGTTGGACAGATAACACAACACCAGTTCAGTTCTCCCCTACCACTGTTATCTGAACTGCAGAGCTCCCTTTTAGCTTTTTAGAGAAAATTCTGAATTCTAGAGACTGATGGGTCTTTGCTAAAGCATTGGTAAAGCATTTTCTTGCACACTAGCCCAATTTGTCTCCCGCCGAACACAGCATAATAGGATGAAAATTGCCTCTTAGCTGTTGACCAGCTGAAAATTGCATTTTTAGCTGCTTTCTCATGGAAGTTCAGCAGCTTCCTGTTCTTTAGCAGCTAATTGAAATTCTTAGAGGAAATAAACCCTTCTTGAGTAGTCTGTAGAATGCCTAATAAGGTATTACATGCCACCCCCTTTCAGCGTTCAATCATCGACTCAGCTTCTCTGACTTATATAGCAATCAGACTCTGGAGAATGAAGTTGTAGGATGCAAGTGAGTATGCAAAGGGAGTCTTGGTAATTTAGGAGAGATTGCTCAGTTTGTTCTTGTGAGATGTGAAGGCTGTACTGGACTTTTAGTGAATAAGCTTTTATTGAGGGAAAGACATATAGTGGTCATCTCTTAAAATAATGTGGAAAGTTACTTTCCAGATATTTCAAGACAAACTATAAAAAAGCGTTGATCTGGTTTACAGTTTTAATTAAAAAATTGATCTTTTTCTAGGACAGAATAGGATATAGATAGACCGTGAATATGTTTTTTTGTGAATCTCTTGTGTGAATTTCCCAGACTACATTTTCTTTCCCAATGCAGAAAGAAACAGTGTACAAGATACTTTCTGATGGCTCAGAAAGTTCTTTTGTACTAATGGATTGTGACCAGGATTATGACCATTTTACACTTTCTGAAAATGCAAGATGTCAAAGAGGGAGGGTCAAAGAAAGCTAGGATGTGTGAAAGTTGCAGAACAGAGGAACTTAATTTCAACTGTCTTGTACCTCTTGATAATCCCAGTTATTGCTCACTTGAGGATGTTCTCTGAGCTGCATAGTGAGCTGCATAATGGCTGCTGTGAGGCTGTATACCTTCTTCCCATCTTCCCATTAGTTCTTTTGGTAACCAGTATGTATAATAGGGTAGGACCAAGATTTCACAATAAAGGGTGCTGTAAGAAGTAGAATGCAATGTTTAGCTGGTTGTGCTGCCAAGATTCATGTTACAGAAGACAGACTCAGAATTCTATGGGTCTACAAACTGGTCCATCATATTCCTGCACTACTCATTTTTATCCTCTTTCCCTAACTCCATAGTACGGACACAATGGGAGAAGGAGGCAGAAAAAGGGAAATTTGCAAGCTACAATTCTAGTTGTATCTTTTCAAATAATTCTCATTTATTTTTACCTAAATATCTGAGCTTTTATGAAATGGAAGTTAAAGTCAAGATAACTCTCCAGTCCACAAGGTATCAAGCATTTAGAAATTGACATTTTATTTATAAGTTCCTGTTATCTTCAAAGAGAAGCAGGGAATGTATTCAGCTTACATTCCCATGCACACAATGCACATCAGTGATAGTTTTTGCAGTGTTTTTTAAATGTATTTTTAAATGTATCCTCCTCCAGTCCTCTTCATTATTCTTTCCTCGTTTTCTGCACAAATAATGGATCTAGTAACAAAACTGAAAGATCTTTATGCATAAAAATAGAACTGCTCCATGATGTTTGTCTTTGATAACAATGTTATCTCATTGTATAATTTATTCTTTTCCCGCACTGTTAAGGTCTGAGATTTCTTATCCTGTAATGCAAGTGACACACTTGGGTGGCTGCAACATAATGATAGTCCACCAGTCCACCCTCACCAAGAGCTCCTTCAGTTCGTTCCTCTTTATCCTCCTGTGCTTCTTGCCTACTCTGAAGTGCATACAACTTCCCCAGGTGGTCAGAAAAAAATGATAGTACAGTCCCTGTGACAAATCTTCAAGACCTTCAATCACAGTTATAGGTAAAGTGGACTATTACTACTGTGAGGCATGTAAACCTTCTCATTTCAGCAATGGAACAGTCTCTGAATCTGACTGACAATTGCTTCATCTTAGATGTTTGCTGTTAGATTATTTTCAATATAATGCACTGTCAATCACTGGACATTGAGGAAAAATGAAATGTTAAAATAGTTGAAAGTACTACCTCTGAAGAGCCACAGTGTAAGTCTGTAGATATTGTGTGACCTGAGAGGGACTTCCACATTTCTTTCATTGTTATCTTAAAGAACTGCTGTTTCAGTTCAAATACAAAGTAGTATTCATGCCATAGTTTAGCAATTGTTCCACAACCAGTGAATTTTGGTTTGGTTTGTTGGGTTTTTTGTTTGTTTGTTTGTTTTGTTGGTTTTGGGGGTTTTTTTTGTTTGTTTGTTTGTTTGCTTGTTTAGTTGGTTTTAGGAGTTTTTTGGTTTTGTTTTTTTCATTAACTCCCCCAAAAAAAAGGAAAAAAAAGAAAAAGACACTGAAACCTTTCCAAGATGATAACTCTGTTCCACCAAGTAAATCTGTAAGGAGGTTCACAGAATTGCTGCTGTTATGTGGCATATTACACCAAACTAGATTAAAATGCCTAGAGGAAAGTGCAGTCTCTTTTCCATACTGCAAAGTGGGAGAAAAAGTTTCTCCATGTTACTCTTCATGGTTTGCAAAATGTATCCTATTTCCCTAAGGAAATGTGGGAGACATAGAGGACAGTTTCCAAGCTCTGTGTAGTTCTGACTGTATCACCATACTAAAAAAACCAAGTTAAGAACTCACTGTTCTCCAAGTGACATTCTTTCTCCTCCACACAGAGTGCAAGATGACATGAGATGGTTGCATTTGACAGCTTGACATTCTTGGTTTTAACCAAATGCTGACCATCATGCACATATACTTCTAGAAGTACATTGAAAAACCGATAAACTGAGTCTTATAAATAAGTCACATCAAAACCAATTTCTAGGGAAGAATAGGAAACACTTCGCCCTCTGCAAATGGCTATTATTTTGTCAAATCAAAAATCCTTTCTCAAGTAATTTTAGCCAAACAATTTTCCAGAAGTCAGTCCCCTATATTTTATTAATAAGAAAATCTCTTTGTAGTCAAATAAGGGGAAAATTATTTTTATTCAAGTTTCTTAGAAGTAGTAACAGTGTGGGATATGTTAACATTTACAAAGAGAGACATTGCTTTCCCAAGTGCTTGCTGGTGAAAAGTTGCCTCTGGTACCATAATACCAATAAACTTCCATGAGACTTCAGTCTGGTGACACTTGTCATCACCAGCTCTGTTCTGAGTTTGGTTTCAGAAGAAGGTTAGTTAGTTCAAAGGGTCAGAACAAGTTGCTCGAGAGAGACATTGTCAGCAACTGGAAATGCAGCTGTGGTAGGGACCCCTGTGCTAACCACATGGGGAAAGAAGTTCTATTTTATAACTCTTGTATTCATCTAGTGGGTACTTTTTGATGTGAGAACATCAAAATGTGTCTCTAAATTAGTGTCATCCACAGTCAGAAGAGAGCATGGCAGTCTGTAAATTGCTGTACTATCTCTCACAGGTTTATACCTACCTCATTACCTCCCTTTTCCACTACTAATTAAAACCTGTGAGACATTTTAAAACAGTCTATTTATAATATGACAAAGTTGCTTTCAAAGTAATTTTCTTTTATTTAGTGTTTGATCCCTGATTTCATGCGGATTTTCCTCCATCTGGCAGTTGTCACTAAGGCAGATGGCCACCAGCTGGGAGGGCAATGTAAGTATCTCCCTCTAGATCCGCTGCCAGAGCTGCTCAGTAAATGCAATGTGAAGGAAAACTGTGTCAGTCTATTACCCATGCAATGAGCTCACTTACTGACTTGTCACCACTTCAGGTCCTGACGATGAAATTCCACTCTCAAGCTGGAAGCCTGGAGAAGGCTTTGTTTATTGGGGGTAGGGGAGATCTTTTCCTTTATTTATTTATTTATTTCCATCCCTTCTGCCTCTCCCGTGTCTTTAGCTCCTCTCAAGGCCTGCAACTATGAAAGCCACATCTGCTGCTACTAGTTTTGCAAATAAACACTTGGGCAGATTTCCTACATCTTCACGATTTCCTCTAGTCAATGACCTGTCTATAAGCATGCCTGAATAAAAAGAAGCCTAAATTTCTATAGTCTTTAGCAAAGTTAATGAGACCTGAGTGAGTTTTCTGCCTTGGTAAGTTCAGTCCAATATTTAAATTAGCACGCTAATTCAGAAATAAATGGTAGACGTATCACTTAAAATGTGGAATGAAAAAATGTTGAAGGAATCACCAGGGTAACCAGAAGGGGATGAAAATAAAGAAAGTAGAAAACGCACAGGTCAAGACTGCTCTTTAATTTTACATTTGAATTTACTGCAGAAAAAAATACAGGTGTTGAAGAAATCTGAACTTTTCTAGTAGTGGGGTCACTGAGAGCAATAGGGAATGGGAACCCATCATAAAAATAAGCTAGAGGAGGTAAATGAGGAAGGACTAGTTAAAAATACAGTAACAACTGCAGGTTTCAGAGCTGTCTGAAAAACCGAGGAGCAGGCATTTCCTATGCTTACAGAGATTCTAGGAATAGGCATGAAAGCTTAAAAATAGAGCTGGTTACAAAAGTTTTTTCTCTGTTTAGCAAACTTTTTCAAGATATCAACAGTTTCTGCCATCTTAAAAAACATGCTTACATTATATGTAAAATAATGGTGGGAGACTGAAACGATAAATTGTGTTGTCATCGTTTTATTTTTAAGTGTAACTTACTTTTATTTGACTGCAAAAATAAACTCAGAAAAGAACGTAAAAGGTTTATTGTTATTTGATTTAGAAAGCATTGATAGAAAACATGTGAACATTTTTAGTGGCCTATTATAAAGAAAATAAAAGCTGATTAATCAAAACCAAACTCTTTCCAGGAAATATTTCAGGTTTTGAAAATCAGTATTTTCAGATATATAAATAGTGTTCAGGGAACTGATATGAACTGGGCTAAAACTACGCTTTTTCTGCATGCATAAGAAAGGATGACTCCCTGTAGAACTATAACTTTTTTCCCCCAGTGTAATCAGACTTAACAATAATAGACAAAGAACCTTAGGAATAAAATTCAGTTGAGGACTTACAAACAATTCTCTAGCTGACCAAATCTCATGCAACTTCAGTGAAAAATTTCCCACCTTAATACTATAGTAAAATAAGTGTGGCTACAAGTAACTTACCACTTACTACCCATTAGAATAAAAATAATCTTGTTAAATGCCTTAAGATTTAAAGGAATGCTTATGGTTTAAAGTAACTTCGCTTATATGTTTTTTACTCTAATGTGTTTCTGCCTGTGAACTGTTTACAGCATTTTCCATTTTGCAGTAGTGTAAATGCTTTAATCTGCATTTTCTTTGGCTCAAACTGAAGCAAAAAGACTTCAGAGCCACTTTTCACCTTTTTCTATTATCTCAGTGTTTAAAAAAAATGTTTTTTCCATTATATGGGTACCTTTCCAATATTAAAGTTCATTATAACTGTAAACAAAGATATGTTTTTTATTATTTATTTTCAGCAGACTATGGAACAAATACCTGCCTCAGTTTTGCCTATACAATTACTGCTGAAGTTGAGAAGAAAATATATATCACTCAAAGAAGACTGCTCAGATGATTTACACTGTTAATAAATATTTAATCTATGGAGTAATTAATGATTTCAAGAAAAATTCTTTAACAAGAGTACATTGACTTAAAATAAAGAAGAAAGGTTCATAGTTTCCTGCGCACTTTTTTTGTATCACAAGTAAATTCCAATGTTTCTCACTATATCTCATATTTCCAGTATTCCTCAGACCTTTTTTGGGTAGCATTTTTTCATTAGATTTCATTTTAGTTATTGCGAGGCAAATATTTTTTAGGCAGTAATTTTGTTTACATCTCATAACATCATTATTGTTTGGATCAGAGTCATTAAATTAAACTTTCTGCAGGCTTATTTGGCCAGCTGCTTTACCTTTTCTTATGTAAAAACAGAGCTGTGACAGAGACATACCTTTTCTTATGCTTTTTGTTCTTCAGAACAAAGCCCAATGGCTCTTACTTTAAGAAATCTATGACTCTGCATTGTTGGATTACCTTATTGATTAGAGGAGTCAGAAGAAATTTACAGTGGAGGAAGTAGCAATGTAATTTACAAAGAAAGTGGATTAATTCCAGCTGAGCAGTCTACACACTGTAACTGAGAATGTTTGAAGATGGTTAAAGCATCAAAAGGCACTGGAATAATGGCATTCTGCCTGTCAGCCAAATGGTGGTTATGCTGAGGTTTTACCACAACTTGCCAAAATAAATACCAGACTGTGTAGTTTGCTGGCTTTGGTATTTCTAGAACAAAGAAATCCCAAACTTTATGGACAGAATATGTTACAAGGGATAGAAACAGATGGCTGTTAAAATGCCTAATTAGCTAATGTTTTTTTTTAATTACATTTTTAGAAATTTTTTATTTTTTAATAAAAGATAACATAAACACAGAGAAATGTTAATTGATGAGACTAACAGCAGGCTTTCCAAGTCTCTCAAGGTAATAGCGCTCTACCTACTTTTGCTGTGCCTTCCAAAATAAAGGTTCTGAATGCACATGGTAGTGTCCCTAGTACAAGCAAATAAGGATATACCACAGGAAAAGAAAAAAGTGGCTAGAATTATTTGTCCAATTTTCAAAGTCATTGCCATCAGCTACGGGAAATCTACAGAATATATGGGAAAAAGGGCCTTTGTGCCAGCATCAGTATAATAGAGAATATTTAATCTTCCTTACCAATTAGCTCATCAATTTTTTTTATTCTTCAGCAGCTTGAGGCTTATAACAACTCTTTTTTGTTTCAGATGTTTCAAGACTACAAAGTGAATAAGCTTGTATTTTGTACTTATTGCATACAGCAGGCATTGTACTGGCAGCAGTTTGAAGATAGTAGTGATTAATGCACTGCTTTACATCCTCAAAGGTCTATCATTAAGCTTTCTTTTCATTACATCACAGCAGGACATGTTACAGAAGTACATGAAATTATGAAAAGTAAAAAATGCTAAACCCAGAGATACTTGAAAAAGTCATATAAAATGTTTCCTCACGAAACATCATACAGTTACATCGACTGCACACATCTTTGCTAGATATCATTTGCAACTTTCCAAAATTCACAAAATTATGTAAAACAATTTAAAAATTTGTCAACAGGAAAAGCATTGGAGTTTTCCTTCCCCCAATATAGAATGGGTTACAGATCTTCATGTAATATCCCAGTATTATTCCTATCTGTGAGGAAACAAAAAGGGTTGTCCTACCACCTGCAGTAGCAGGGCTGGGGCAAGTCTCATTTTAGAATTATAGGAAAAGGCACAAGAGGGAAGAAAATCAGAGATTTTTGAAGAGTATAAAACAGCTTTTTCAGAACCTGTTGCAAACTGAACCTTATTTTCTGGGTATTGCAGTAAATTTAGTAATATATACTTAAGCTTTTGGCCCTTTAAGTGTTTTTTTTTTAATCTTGAATTTCACAACATAATTTAGTAAAGATTTATAAACCATTATATAATGTCAGTAATGTCAGTAATGTCAGTCAATGTTTTATGTCATTACATAAAAAAATACTTTATTCTTTCTTCATTGTGCACCTAAAATTCTCACCAAACAAGAATGCTTAATATTGCACAGAGGGCATGCATAATACAACTGGGATCACCTATAAAGGAAACATACAATTTTCCTCAAAATTCATCCTCACTTCTTGTCAGGGAGCAGTGAGACTCATATGATCCCTTGTGCTAGGGAGCCAGGTGCCAGAAGGATTCCAGGGCTGGATGCGCCCACCATGACAGCCACCACCTGCAGGGCCTGAGCACAGTGGGCAGAGCTGAGAGCAAATAAAAGGGTTTATCAGCAGCCCTGGCACTTTGGAAGGGTGGTAAGCCAGGGCTGAGACCCCATCAGGAATGGGCAGGCATGGGACTGGAGACAAGCACTGCTATGATATTGCTGCAGCAGGGACTGATGGCCTTAGGCTGGGTTGACGTAGAGACTTGGGCCATGGATAGAGTGGGGAGAGACACTAGGGGGGGTGGGTAGGACAGGAAGGTCCTCAGTAACCTCAAGACTTCAACAGATTTAATTGAAAAAAAATAAAAATCTTTTTACATTTTTAACCGAAAAAGAGGAGAAAGTGCTTTCTTCAGTACATTTGGTGAGAGAACATTTTTTCTTCAAATTTAAAGACAGCTTTTGCAGATGTGCGTGTGATATTCATTGATTCATGTATATATTTCACTGATTCTTGGATCATTACACAAATAATCCATTTGCCCTACCTTTGGCTAGGGGTGCATTCCAGAGAGAGATTAAATTTCCTCATGGTGCAAAAAAACTTTTAATTCTAAAATGAGCTCAGTTTGAAAAGAGATTTCCTTAGGCAAATTAATGGAAATCTTTCAGAGGAAAAGTTCCTTTTCTGCCAAGGCAGAAGTAGTCCCAGTTGTGTCTGAGCCTATAAGCATTTGAAAAGATCATTTAAAAAGATGGGTTGAGCTGTTGATTTGGGTCATGGCTGCAAGTCTTTAGCTCAGCCCCAGTCTGCAATAAGAGTTTGGGTTCAGGCTAGACACGGGAGAGAGCCAGAGCCTGGACATCCAGTTGGAGTATAGTGGCAAAGAGAGGGGCAGAGATTCTGGATTGACAGGAAGCTGAACATGAGCCAGCAGTGTGCCCAGGTGGCCAAGAGGCCAATGGCATCCTGACCTGTATCAGGAACAGCGTGGCCAGCAGGTCCAGGGAAGTGATTCTGCCCCTGTACTCATCACTGGTGAGGCCACACCTTGAGTACTGTGTCCAGTTCTGGGCCCCTCAGTTCAGGAAGGAGATTGAGGTGCTGGAGCAGGTCCAGAGAAGAGCAAGGAGGCTGTGGAGGGACTCCAGCACAAGTCCTGTGAGGAAGGGCTGAGGGAGCTGGGGCTGTTCAGCCTGGAGAAGAGGAGGCTCAGGGGAGACCTCATCACTCTCTACAACTCCCTGAAAGGAGGGTGTAGCCAGGAGGGGGTCGGTCTCTTCTTCCAGGCAGCTCCCAGTAAGACAAGAGGGAGTAGACTTAAGCTCTGCCAGGGGAGGTTTAGGTTAGATATTAGGAAAAAATTCTATACAGAGAGGGTGATCAGACATTGGAATGGGCTGCCCAGAGAGGTGGTGGGTTCTCCATCCCTGGAGGTTTTTAAGAAGAGACTGATGTGGCACTCAGTAACCACAGTGGTAGTGGATCAAGGTTTGGACTTGATCATCTCAGAGGTCTGTTCCAACCTGGTTGATTCTGTGATCCTGTGAAAGGAGGGGTGGGCTGCCAGATGATGTTTTCCTGAACCACAATATACTCTCAGTCACACCTGTAGATCTTTGGCAAAGTTTGAATCAAAACATAGGTTATGATGTGCTCCTGTTTTACTTGTGTTGTCAAATGTTTTTAATTTAAGGGCAGGGTAGCAAAAAGATTTCTCCCCTGAAGATTGTTTCATAGCAGGGAGGCCTTGGCTAAGATTCAGCCCAAGGCCAAGGTTAAGGCTTTGATTAGGGTTATGTTTAGAGAAAAAACATTAGACCTTCAGTGGGAGTTGTGTGTCAAAGGGGCAGACAAAGGATAGTTACACTGAAGATATACTTCTCCCCTAAGGACTTTTTATCTGGACCAGGGCTGGGGGTCTGTGGGTAGTAATCAGCTTAGGACAAAGGTGAAGTTTGGGGTTAGGGTTGGAAAAGAATTAAAACTTGAAGCTTCATCTGAGGCTGCAAAGGCAAAGTCTGTGCTCAGGGAGATTTCTCTCCTGAAAGTTATTTTATCTGGATCATATTTGAGAGTACTTGTCTAAAGCTTAACCAAGGACAATGCTTTACCATTCAGGGCTGACTCTGACAGAGAAAAATCCTGGAATTTCACTTGAAGGGCTACAAAGCAGGACATTCATATGGGACAGCAGAGGGTCTGCCAAAGGAAGGAGTACACTGCAGTAAGAGTTTTGTCTCAATATCTTTTCCCTGTTGTGCACGTTTGGAGGTTGTTGGCTAGGGGTCATCCAGGACCAACATTTATGACTAAAGTCATGGAGGGCATGGGTGGGAGACAACCAGTAGAACTGAAGTTGGGATTGAGGTTGACAAGGGAAAAGAAAGATACAAAAGAAAAATAATTGTTTCCCTAGCAACTTTTTCATCTGCATTATGGGAGGAAGGTAACTTTAATATATGGTCTTGGGTTAGATTTGAAAGTGCAACAAAGACATTTAATATGGAAAATAATTGAGTAAATCGTGCTTGGAAGTTTAATCTTACTTTCCAACAGCTCTTCTTTAAAGTACGTAAACTTTCCATGTTTATTTAATTAATATAGGTTATCCTTTTCCCAATTTTATTCTTGGAGTTCTAAATAAATTAACATTCTGACAACTCCTGTGAGAGTGGAAACTTGATTATTATTTATTTTAGTATCAGTAGGAACAACTTCTCTCCATCAGCCTTTGGAAGTCTTGAAGTTCCTTGTAACAATTGAAAATCTTTGAGGTCTTTCCATGTCCCTATAAATGCCTGTCTTAAAAAAAGCTTCATGACTGAACTACTGAGGTATGCAAGAGTGTCCTCACTCAGGATCAAAATCTCATAAAGAAAATACCATGAAGAAAGCTATTAGATTTAGATATTACAGATGAATATTCTCAAAGCACCATCTGTCTTGCGCAGTATTTGTGCTACGGTAAAAGATCAGATATTGGTTTTGATGTGTACAATCAGTTGTATACAGTAGTTCATTGTGCTATGTATAAATGAATTGATGTTTTTCCTGTTTAACAAATGTGTGCATCTGAACCTGCAATAGTGTATGTATTTACAGAGTCACATTCAGAAATCAAAGTGAATACAGATGTTTAAACAAGGGAGTGAAACACCATTCATTTCTACTGTAAATGGACCAGCTAATGAGGAAGCACCATAGTCTACATTACAAAGAAAAGAATATGATTATATAAGCATTTCAAGATATTAGCCACCTCAGCTAAAATCACCCTTAGCTATAGATAATGTTTGTATTAGAAAAACATTTTCTTGTCTTCGTGTTGCTTTGAGTCAAATGTATGACTAGGTCAACATCTTGTTAACTACCTCCGCCTGCATCAAATCTGAAGTTATTTTGTTTAAAAAGGGGAGCCATTGCAACAATAAAATCAAAGAGGACCAGACAAAGCTAAGGATGTTAGCTGTACAAGAATGGCCAAATTAAAAAGCTTTCACTGCACTTAGATTATAAGTAATATTTCATATCAAATCAATATTACACAGGTGCATTATAATGATATTATCATAGGCACATTGCTTAGCAGAGGTACTCAGGATGAGAAAAACCTCCCTACTAATTTCAGATTTTTTTCCCCCTCAAAATCAGGAAAGTGTAATCTGTTCCTCCTGTCCTATGACATATGGGTTAGCCTGCCACTAGTCTGTGCAGAGTATTTCTGTGATGTTACATGCATTAATTCATGTACTGCTTTGAATCAGGATTCTGACGCTCCAACAGAAGCTATTTTGTTTTTAATGTTTTCTTTCCTCTTCTTTCATTTCAGAAAGTAGTAATTTGGATGTTATGAAACTATCTTCAACCTCAATAGGACAGAACAAATAAAACTTCTAGAAGCCCAAACAAATCTTTGTGGGCACAAAGTTGTCCCCTTTTTTACCTCCCAAGTTCAACACTTCTTGATTTTAGGTGCCCTGGTGTAGTTTGGTGTGAATGTAAGCATATTAATTGCTGGTGAATACAACCTTCACAGCCAGAACCTAGCTGTAAGAAGAATTCTGTTACTGGTGGTTTCAACCACTGCTGAGACATGGATTGCTCCTTATGTGAGAGAGAGACGGCTGGCACTCTTCCAGAAAATGCTGACCTTGTTCATATTTGTATATCTGCCTTGACTTCAAAGTTTGCACTCTGAAAAACAGAGCACTTCACAAATTTATGCAATTTTTCCCTTCATGTCACGCAATTAGCACTCCTACACACACCCTGTAGTTGTACTTTGGGAATCACTAATATTTTTGCAGAGTTTCTCAGAAATAAGCATATATAATTGTATAATGAGTGTTAGAGAGAAACTAACATATAAAACACTATGCCAATATCAGATGAATTTGAGATTTGGCTTCATTTGAATCAATGAGTAACTTGTGGATTGAATACAGGAGTATAAAGTCATTGTTAGGATTAATAACCAGGTGTTTGTAAAAAACATTTAAGATGTTGTTTTCTTAAAGTAGATGTTTGAGTAACATTGAGTTCTTTCCAAATGTTTTACGTTTAGAGCAGGGACTTTGTCAATTTGAGAACATCCTTCATATCACAACAAAAACCCATGAGGTTATGGCGAACCTCTGATTTAGAAAATATCAAAGGTGTAATTTTATTAACAGAATGTATAAAGTAAAGTGGTTTCCAAAAATCTAGTCTTTCAGCTACTTAGAGATTTCTGACTGAAAAGGAGACAGCATCAGACGGAAAGTCCTAGGCTTGTTCTGAAGTGACTCAAGCTGCAGTTTGCCTCTCAATAAATGCAGCAGCATTTATAACATCCTTTGATAACCTGAAGTAACCAGGTAAAAATTTAGTGATAATTATTACTGCATGCTCAGAGGCCATGGGTAGCTTTGAACATGCAAATGATAGCAGACTCAGACCCTTTTACCTTTAAAATCTACACCTCTCAAATGAAGAAATTCCTTCATTTTGGATTAATTTTAAAGAAAGTTCTTCATCTCTCACTCCTTAAAGGATGTATTTTAACAAGTTTTCCAGTGAGATATATGAAATCTCTCATATTTATTTTAAGCCTAACTTATTTAAATTTCTTCAGCAACTCCTGTAAATAGGCATTGCATTTTTAGCTAAAAATCTTTAGTTAAATTTCAGGAAAGCAACATATGTGCAGAATACCTGATTACATTTCTTTTTCTTTTAAATGTTTATTCTGCTTTTAAAAAAAAATATTTTCTGGGGTTTTTTAGGTAGAACAGGCAAGCACAGAATCCATTTGTACCCATGGACGGGATATATGGTTTTCTATGTGAAACAGCTCTTCAAAAATAAGAGTATAGCACAGGTATGATTTTTTTTTTTAAGTGTAAGAATAGGATAACAGTGGACTGCTGAAGTATTACTTCTATAGAAAAATCAAAAAAGACCACTCTAGCGAGGACTAGAGTAACTGCAACAGTTACTGCAGTTGCAGTCATAGTTGTTTCATGCACAAAATTATTATTGGCCTTGCTAAAGCAACATAAGTGCAACATTTAGGGAAACTGATGTCTGAAAAATGTTAATATATGGTATTATAATGATGAGAAAACACTGTAGTGTTCATTCTCCAAAAGCAACTTAATGGTGCGTAATAGAACAGAGTAAACACTCAGTGATCACTCCTTTTGATAGTGTTGCAGCCTCCAACACCTTTCTGCACAGTGACCCAGTGAGTGAGAGATTTAGTATTTACTGTTGCTTCCTTAAATTGTCCTATATGAACTTTTACACTGTTCCCTGGAAGACACACATATTTTCTGCCTCTACAAAGATCGTGTGTGAAAGAATTTTTGATTTAAAGTTTAAATTCGTCATTACAAGAATTAACTCTCATCTTATTTCCGTTTGCTATTTAAACTGACTTCCCAAGTTTTAGAAACCTATTTCATAAATTGATGCCTGGAACCTTTGTAAGGTTTAAAAAAAAAAAAAAAATCAAATCAGAAACCAAAACAACACCAAAGCCTTCATCTGGGCCCCCTCTCCACTATCTAATGTGGATGAGGTCCCTTAGCATGCAATGCACAATAATGTCTTAAGTAGGGAGCTGGTTATCTTCCCATGACTTCAGAATGCTATGTGACAACTAGAAAACAACAAAATTTTGATAAATTTATCTCAGACACAGGGTACTAAAAGCAGAAGTCTAACCAAATGCCTATTATAAGTGTCCTTATAAGGTTCTTAAACAATTATTAATGAGGGGAAGGATTCTTATAAGGACTGATCATCTTATGCATGTACCTAAATAGAAGCAGATAGAATCTTCCCTCATTTTCATGGCTTCAAAATCACTTAGGCTCTATCCATTGTCTTTACAGTGAAGTTGAAAGATTGTTTTACTGGTCACTCAAATGTACCTGGCCAAGGTGGGTGCCTAAATTAAGATAACATTTCATCCACTCAACGATTTTTTTCTAGACACAATACCTGTGGCAGAGGAAGAAGGATCTCAACTCTTCAGGGATCAGCTAAGTATCTTATCAGTGAATCATTCTTAGATGTTGCATTAATGGTTTTTAAAATAAAAACCCATAAAATTAGAGATTTTGACTCCTTTTCTTGTTAGAAAGAGTAAAAGTTGATATGCCAGTAAAATTTTTCTCAACATCAGACGATAGAGAATATGTAACAAGTTATTTCTTTGTCATTATCTAATCAGTTCTTATAAGATACTATTATTTGTCACTGAAAAATGAGATGCTAAGAATGAGTAATTAGTATGTATACCTTTAGAATTTCTTCTACACTTTTACTTTGTGTTGTTTTCTGTCATAGAGGTTATGCCATTTTTATTCATTTGAGGACATGTGCATGTGCTATCTTTAAAGATTCTTCACAAAACACTGATTCAAGACTGTTTGTGAAGGTTTTGGATTTAAATGAGATAGATCCTTTTTATTTATTTATTTTTAATGTCTGTACTTTTTCCCTTCCATGTGAACATAATTAAAATATGGCTCAAGGGATTTTCTTTAGACATTCTAAAAATTTCACCTTTAATCAAAGGCCAAGTGTAACAAATCATGGCTATTACACCTGGCTCACAGAGTCACCAGCAGGGATAAGTTATAGCTAAAATGCAGCCCTTACTGCTGGAACTAAAGGAACACTTAGATTTAAACATTTGAGGCAAAAAAAGGAAAGACAGAGTTGACTCACAGATCTGTGCTGTGGTTAATTACAAAATAACATAGAGAATTTGAGTGTCTGTATACTGACATTTGAGGCTAACCTTTCTGATGCAAGATGTATAATGAGTTTTATAAATGATGGACACATATTTGTGATTATGTTTCCATAATGGCAGGCACTGATGAGCAACACTTTTTATTAAAACTGATTGCACACTTGATACCCAAATATGCAACTTTTATTTTTTATTTTATTTTGTTGTTGTTTTTGGGGTAAGCTAAAAAAAACAAAAAGTAGAAAAGAAAACCAGCAGATGTGAACATTTTCACAGGAACTCACCTGTTTTGTCAAGAATAGATTGCTTGGTGTAAGAGAAATAAACACTTAGATACTCCAGTAAAATGCAGCAGGAGGGCACTTGCCTGGAAAATTACAGATATTTCTTCATAGCTTTGTGTCTGATTCAACCCCACACTTTAAATATTACAATAACTTCTACTTCTACATGGTGAAATAATTCCATAAGAAGAATAAGGAGATCTCTCTTAAGAGCCAATACATGAGGGACTTCATCTGAAATACAAAGGATCCTTGTTCAGTGCTCTGGTCTGAATTCCTCCTAAAGGAGGAAGATTTGTTGTCCACACACCAACAAAATGCCCCAATGCTCTGGGTCAATTTTAAGTGAATAAGAGCAGTACATTTTTAACGGATTTAAATTTCATTCTTATAAGGTTTTAATTCACTGAAGATTAAAAAACAAAACAAACCCACAAAACATTAAATTTTAGACTTTTGACCCATGAAATTTAATGAGAGTGCAGTGGGACTGTTGATGGCACAAAACATGAAAAGTGGAGAGATAAGGCATGAGGACTGAAGTATTAAAAATTTAGACTAGTAATTGATTGTTGAATTAGTTTCTGGTAGTGAATAGAAACAAAAATTAAGAATATTTTGTTACTGTAGTTTGTAGATTGTAGTGCACAACCACACAGAAATATTTGTTAGCAGACTGTAAATAAGCAGCTGAATTAAAACTTGAAAGAGTCAGAGAATTCAAAAGACAGTAAATACTAATGATGAGTTCTGAGCCACTGCTACCCCCTTAAAATACAGCAGTTAAGCTGCTATATTAAGGCAAGAAGAAAATGAAGACAGAGAAATTGAGTTGGTAGAAAGGAGGATGGAAAAAAGGGGGATGAGGAAGATTAACAGCTAGCAGCCTAGAAACAAGACTCTCGTACATCTGAGCGGTGCTATAGAAACACTGGATACAGTTTTGAGGTTGAATCTGAATTACATTTCTTAACTCTCTTCTGTAAACTGGACTCATGCTGTAGCATGTTATGACTGTCTCTGTCTTAGTCAGCCTGCAGTTTGGCTTTGAAACAGATACCTGCAGTGATATGGCCAGGTGGTGAAAATGACATTTGTGACTTTGAGAGTAGGACTTTTTATTTTCTTCTATTAAAAACAACTCTCGGAGGACTCCGTATCATAGTGTTAGTCAGTATGAGGATAACTCATGCAGTGACCACTTTTAGCTACGGGCCCTATTGACCACCCACAGTTAAGTTTGGGGGTAAGAAGAGGAACATTGTTCCTTTCAGCTCAGTTTGCAAGTGAGCTGTTTCTAAAGGAGTTTTGAAGACAGGATACTGTCAGTACTGAGTAAACTAGCTTACTGTTCTTTGAAAATAAAAACTAAATGCAGGGTTTATAAGTACCAGAAATTAGCATTACAAGACTGTCTATTTATCTGGGGATTGATTCTGCAACTTTGAAATTAGTGGAATTTCATTCATTGAATTAAATAAGAAGCAAATAAAGCTTTCAGATGTTCTCAGAACCCCACAGAATAAGTCTGTTCTTCAGAAAAATCAGAGTTCAGAAGAGTCAAAACCTCTATTGTAAATCTATCTTCCACTGTGTCAAAAAATATATAGTTAAAAAATTGTCCAAACTTTGATCATAGAACCGAAAGTTCTTACCTTCATCGGAAGATAAGCATATTATGCACTTGATGATGCATATGATGATTATGCATCATCAGTCTTTGAGCAGCTCGTTTCATTTTTTTTTCCTCTATCCTCATTAAATAATAACTATCTTAAACTCTAAAAGTGCTTGGATTAAAGTTTCATAACAATATATGTATCCCTAATATGAGTACAGATGCTCGGGCGGTACTAGTTTTAGTACATAGAAACTATAGCACTATAAAGAATGCAATATTGCAGCAGATATTTTGGCAGACACAGAGGAGTACCAGAAAGGACATTAATGAAGAAATAAAAAAATTAAAAAATAAAAGTAAATTTAAAAAAAAAAAAAATTGCACCTAGAAGGAGCAGCTCAGCTACTGCCTGTAGCTTTAGAGGGAATGGTACTTATCTTTAGTCTTTCCTTCAAAGACTACACACATAAGTAGAAAGCTGGCATTTAACATAAAATGCTATATATTAGTCTGTATATATTAGTGTCAGTGTGTACAGCACTGTAGGGGACCAGAAGAAGAAACAAGAACTCACTTTTACTAAAGGTGTCCCTAAAAGAAGCCATTCATGTTCCCACTTTTTTATATATTTAAAATTAAAACTAATAATGGATTATTAGGCATATAAATGAAAAATATATATTCAAATATATTTGAATCATAACAGCTTAATTTCAGATGCAAAAATGCTTCTGTGTGTTGAATTTCCCCAGCTTCTTTTGCTTCACATGAAGTGAAAGCTATTTAGAACCTTGAAGACTGAACCCTATGTTTTTGCATTATACCACACTCAGCAGTGATGTAAAATTAAATGTATTAAATTAAAAAAAAATCATTGCTTAAACACTTAATATTTTATCCCACCTGAGGGGTAATTTAAATAGCTATATCTCAAAGGGTAAATGGCCTGTTCTTAAGAAAGCTATGCAATTTGTTGAAGTACATTGTGAGGAAAATCAGTAAAAAAAAATAATATAATGAGATGGGCAATCTCATCTATTAATGCATTGTAGTGTGGTCTGAATAAAAGGCATCTTAATCTGTATTTTGGAAATGAGTAATGGCTCTGTATTTCTCTGTGCTGTTTATTACAGAAGTGACCCTAAGCAATTTAAATGGCCTGCTTTTATGCTCCAGTTAGCCCCTGGTAAAAATATGTGTAAACAGAAATATAATTTAAATTATTTTCAAACATTTCTCTATATGGAGCCTTTTCAGGCTGCATGCAGTTACTGTGTCTGATTAGAGAATTTGTTAAAAGAGAAAAGTAGACTATTGTCCTATACAGTGTAAGAAGTATTATTAGTTTAAGCACATGTTCTTAAACTGTATATGCAGGGATAGAGACAGAAGTATACTTAGATACAGGTAGATGTATCCACACACGTGTGTATATATGTATACACATGCACACACTCCCAAGGTAAGGATTTGGTCTGAGGATACAGTCTATTGAATATTAGTAAACTATATTTTATTTCTATAATAAGATATACACGAACAGGCACAAATACAGGCTGAAGGGAGAATGGATAGAGAGTAGCCCTGAGGGAAGGGATTTTGGGGGTGCTAGTAAATGAGAAGCTTGACATGATCTGCCAGTGTGTGCTGGAAGCCCAGAAGGCCAACTGCATCCTGGGCTGCATCAAAAGAAGCGTGGCCAGCAGGGAGAGGGAGGTGATTCTGCCCCTCTGCTCTGCTCTTGTGAGACCCTACCTGGTATACTGCATGCAGGCTTTGAGCCCCCAGCACAGGAAAGATATAGACCTGTTGGAGAGGGTCCAGAGAAGGGCCACAAAGATGATCAAAGAGCTGAAGCACTTCTGCTATGAAGGCAGGCCAAGAGAATTGAGGCTATTCAGACTGGAGAAGAAAAGGCTCCAGTAACTAGAAGAGGGTAGATTTAGGTTAGACATTAGGAAGAAATTCTTCACCATGAGGGTTGTAAGATACTGCAATAGGTTGAGTCATGAGGTTGTGGCTGCCCCCCCACTCCCAGAAGTGTTCCAGGCCAGGTTGGATGGGGCTCTGAACAACCTGGTCTAGAGAGGGGTGTCCCTGCCCATACAGGGGAGTTGGATCTTGATGAGCTTCAGAGTCACATCCAACCCTAACCATTCTAACCATTCTACCAACCCTAACCATCTAACCAACCCTAACCATCTAACCAACCCTAACCATCTAACCAACGCTAACATGATTCTATGATATAATTGATAGTTTAAAGGTAAAATCAACAGCACAAACAAAACTTTATCAATTTTATAAATAGACATTTGTAATGCGTACACAAGTGCAGTACTTGACAATGCATGTCTGCCCAGCACAATCACATGGAAAGCTTCTTCACAAAAACAGAGTTTGAAATAGAGAAGTACAACTGGGTAACTATATGCAGCATGTGTTTGAGCTGTTTGACATTGACCATATTGTGTCTTGGTTGCCATGTAAATTAGTTTCACTTAGCTCAAAATAGCTCTGCCACAAGATTTTCTAATTTTGGGGGGGCTTGGTTTGTAGTATGTTTTTGTTTGTTTTTCTGGTTTTGTCTTGGGGTTTTTTGTGTTTTTTTTTGTGTATTAAAAGCTAACGGGGAAGGGTAGAGTTTAAAACCATGAAGATACATTAAACAAAGGTGAGACACAGCAGGGCATCTCTTTATGGAGACTTACTGAGGATATCTGTGAGAAGAAACCACAAAGACAAACTACATTATTTGTTTTCAAATGAAAACTTCAAAATAACAATCAGATCAGAGGAGAAACAACAGTATTTTATGAGATCACCCAAGTCATTATTTTTTTAGTAAAGGAAGCAACATTTTATTTGCCTACTAAAGCATCTGCTAATCCATTCTTAGTTGCCAGATGCAGAAATGATGTGCGCAGCCTAAAGGAAAGTACTCTTCTCTACCTGGAAAAGTATAACTGCTATTCAAACTAATGCAGATTTTTCACATGCCTAGGGACTGGTGAAAGCTAGTAGGAATCCAAATCAAGTAGTTTGCCTGAGGGCTTTCATGACTTAGAAATGTATTGGAAAGTAGTATAACTGCAGCAAGTGGCAAAAATAAGTTCTCTATGTACGTGTTGCCAATAATAAGTTTGCTATAGTTAGCCACTGATTAACACATTCGTGAGGAGTTACCAAGTTCTGTGACTGTTCCCAGAGTTGAAATATTATTTCTGCTGACTCACCTCCACAGTCAGATTAGGAATGTTTTAGTAATCTTGCTAGGCTGAATTTTATCATGCTTTGAAATCTCAGATTTGTGCTTAACAATTAAAAAGCTTTACTTACTGCACAAGGACTGTGGCAACAGCTTTCTAAAGATGGCTGATAATATTTTTATCAGTTTAAAAAGGTGAAATTAAATACATTTGGTAAATAAAATCTTTAGACTATTTTGATAATAATCAAAAGTCAAAATTAAAGGTACTAAAATGATTTTTAGTAGTGTGTTAAGAAAAAACCTATTGGCATTCCACAGTTGTTGTTAGTGCAAGTGTCTTTAGTGTGACTGCTTAGAGCACCTGCGTTACTGCAAAAGAAAGCAGGGTGAAGAGCAGGAGGGTTCTAGAAGAAATTTCAACAAAATTCTAGCAGAAAAACACTTGTTTTACTGGATAGGGTGTTCATTTCTCAATGTCCAGGTAGTTTAGAAAAATCTGCAGAAGTGCAATTCCTGTTAATGAAACTTCAGATAAGGCATAAAAGATAAGGATAGAGGTATATTCTGTTCCACAAGTATAATTTTGAGGAGGAGTATGTAAAGTGGGGAAAATAGACACAATGAAAATATACTGCATCCAAATAACAAAAAAGATACCAACATCTGTGGTTCTGAGCAGTGTAATTTGTGAACTGAAGCCTAAAACAACATGATATTTCTAAAATGAATGAATACAATTTTGAGGATAATGATTAGTTACTGGGGAAGTGGTCTGGTTGAAATAAGATAGGATACCGTGCTTCTGTGTGGTTAGGAAACAAAGCTCTGTACTGCCACATCACACTCCCAAATTTTTGTTCTCAGCTGGAATTGCCTGATACTGTTTGACCTCCTGGCAATATTGTCTAGTCACACTGCCAGTAACCTTGTTGTTTTGTCTCAACCATTCAGTCTTCCTCATGGCAGGTGAACTGATTTTGTAACAGAAATCAGTGTTCAGCCATCATGTTGCTTTTGTCACAAATTTTCTGGGCATTCAGGTAAAACCCTTTATTCAACTGTAAGACTACAATGTGTGTCGTTAACAGCTAGGGAGTGACAGGCTTTTTTAAACCCCTGAAGTATTGATTTGAATTAAGCAGCTGGGGGTGATTAATGTTAAGTGAGTATGAAGGCAGAGAAGAAAAAAATACCAGCAGTTTCCACAATAAGTTTTTTTCTTGGTATGATGAACTTGCTTTTCCAGCTCACCCACACAGGAATAAAGAATCTTTAAGCTGAAAGCTACTACCCTGCTACTGGGTGGGAAATGTGAAGTGCATTCACACCCAAAAAAATTTGTTTATTTTGGCTCTACTAATTCTCTGATGGTCTGGAGTTGAGGACATGAAGGAGGGCTGCACTAAGCTAACGTAAGGGAACAAACAACTGCTCTCTTTGAAAGTGATGGCATAGAGATCTGCTCGCAACAACTGGTGGGATGCCATCCTTCCCTCTGGTACTAATTTCTCCAGAGATAGTTAACCAGGGCGCTGCTTAGGATTTAAGTTTTAATTAGTTCGAACTTACTTGACATTATGAGGGTCTCTTGGTATTCTTGCTTGGATTTATGCATTTATTAATTCATTTTGTTAGTGTTTGTTGTGGGGAAGGCACTTGGTTGTTTAAGACAATTTTATGAATACAAATACAGGACAATTTGAAGAAGACTGAGGCATAACAAGACATTTTTATTTTTTTTTTTTTAATGTTAGCAAAAAAGGTTAACAGAAATAAATAAATAAATAGGGAAGTCTTGGAATGTAACTGGTGAAGCCAAGGTAGAGTTCTGGTCCTGCTCTGTTCAGTTCCTAAACTCTATGCTTAAATAGCTGAACATTAGAAGGCACAGCAGTAAAAATTCAAAAGTCAAATCCAATTTTCAGGTTTAGGGCCCAGATATGTGACCCTCAAAGGGCCATTGGGTCTATAGGGCAGAAAGTCACTATTTAATTTCTGAAGGATATTTTAAAACTAGACTTTAATGTCTATTGTTCGTCTCATGTTTTCCCCAGGCTTCTAAGGCTTAACTGCAGAAATTAGATTTCACACCAGCCAACCCAATATGTCAGCATATTGTTTGGATTTAAATATCAAGTTCTGTTTTCAGGAGCAGCTAAATATGAACAGGAGTTTGCCAGAACTTCTGTATCTGCACCAGTGAAACAATTTCCATAAAGTGAAAACATAGCAACTTCTTACATTCTCTCTATTGTGAGAATTATTCAGACTGTCTGACTCTGCAAATACTGCATGAGCTAGTTAAAAAGGTGGAATAAAATTGTAAGAATAATAATTTATTTTTCAGTGTTGGTACTTCCCAAACTCAAGTAGTACTGAAAAACTGCACTTCTGTTAAAAGTCAATGAAAGAACTTCACAGCCTTTAGCTGATAGAAATACGGAAGTGGGAGCTCATAACCGTAAAATGAATTTTTAGGACTGGTGGCTAGATGCTGTTGAGAGAGATTTGAATGAATGTGTGTCTCCTACTACTTCCAGTGTTTTTATGTACCTCTGACAGTCACCCTCATTCCTCAGTTTCCAGTGCTTAATTTCAATAGTCAACATTACTGAAGGAGGTCACGCATATAATCACTGAAATACCAGGCATGCTCCAAATGATGATTTCCCTACATTTATTACCTGCAGGGCCTGATTTAGGGGTTGGATTCATAACAGATTTTATCTGTTAACAAACCTGATCAGACATTGTACTGTTTTTCACTTAGTAGTAATTCTTACCTGACAATTCACTAAATCTGGAAGGCTTACAGTCAAGATCTTTCTTTTCTCATGAGGAACCCTAGTGCCCACTTTTCATCTACAGAGATAAACCATCCTAGCCATGCACTTCTAGGGAATTCCTTATTTTAATAAATTTTATTTGTTCACTTGTGTGATTAAGTGTTCAGGTAGCCACTTCCTACAGTCCCCTCTCAGGTTTCCAAATGGCCTTGAACTTGTGGACATGGCTCCCACATGAGCCATAGCCACTCAGCTCCAGATTTTGAGTCCCTTTAGGTGGTAGAGCACTGAAAATTCTTCAAAGATGGTTATTCTGACCTGAGATGATCACTGCAATTCTGGCAAACTGGATAGAGAAGCAATCTCAGCTTTTCTGGAGTGCAGGCCATTCTTCTTAAACTTGTATCTCCAAGCTGAATACACAGAAAGAGAGAATTACACCCCAGAACAAAATTCCAAATTTTTCAACTGTCTTTCATGCTTGAAATTTAAATCTGTGGCCAAAAGCTTGTCTGTGTCACTCTGTTAAAATTCAAAAGCAGAATTTCGAACAGTTTTCCCTGATGACACATATTTTTACAGTAAGGCAAGAATTTCATTATTTTGGAAATCTTTTGCCAGCTGCCTACATGAGAATTTCTACTGAAGTAAAAAGCTATTCCTCATCCAAAGAGCTTTACTTATGCTACGTTCAGATGTGAGACATCAAAACCTTGCTGGGAAAAATACACTGTCTGGAAACCCTTTTCAAATTCTGAACTACCTCTTCATTACTTCTGTATTTTCATTTTTTGAACGAGAATGGAAGGAATGGAATACACATATTAATAAGTAGCAAATTTATGCATGTTATGGCAACTGTATAGGGAAGGGATTTTTATCTTTTTTAATATGGTTTAATGACCATCAGAGTCACATACACCTCCTCTGCTAAGTCTATGTATTTAAGAGATGTCATTTGAGGCCAACAGCAGCTGCTGCATCTATGGCAAAATAGACACATATATAAACACACATATAAAATTCTGAAAGCCACAATTGCTTCATTAACGTTATTGGAGGCATAAAATAGGTTTTAATTGTATGGCTGATTTCCCACAGCAATTTAATGGGGTGAGTATTTGGCAGAAATCAAAAGCTGTAAAATTCATGTTGTTTGTTCATGAAGTTAGCAGTAAGCTAAATCCTTCAGCTATTACTCAGGCAAAAATCCTATTGAAGTGCACTGAAGTGAACTTCAGTTTACCCTAAGGACCAAGGTTTGCAGCATTTTTCTCAAAACAAATAGCAACATTGAACCCTAAGGAAACTGTCATGATCACAGACCCTTAAGGCAAGGACAATGTTACTCTCTCCACATATTTATTTATTTTCCTTCATTTTTCTTTTTTTTTCCTCCTCTTTTTTCTTTCAAATATGACAGATGCAGCAATTTAGGGAAACAGCTCGAGATTGCATGGACATTTATTTTGATTAACAATACAGAAACAGTCAGTTCATTTCCATAGGTGCTTCATTTTCAGATGTTTGCTTTTGGAAATATCAAACATCTGCCTGGAGTGAATAACTAAATAGCTGATAGCATGGTGTCTGTTCCTTTTTTAGGCTTCTGAAGCCAGAGGCACTTGAACACCCATGTAGGATCCTAGGTGCTCGTGGAGACTTGGAAGCTGGAAAGACCTAAGCCATATAAGATCAATTGCTCCTGGCACTCAAAAGACTAGTAAAAACAGGTTATAATGTTTACATGACTTTTTATGGGTCAGAGTTTATTACAGCTCCTTTCTATGGCCTACAGCAGAGGAGCATTTTACAAGGCTTTTGCTGTGCTTGACAGATATGTTTCAGAGAGTTTGCCAAGGCAGGCTATTTAAGCTGAGCCCCTAACATTTACAGATTTCCAAGATTCTCTTTGCAGTGAAAGATACTTGGGAACTGGACGATATGAAACCAAATTGGACTAGACACAATTCATAACAATAAATAAACCCTGTGGCTTCTAATCATAAGAATGTGTATATATGTCAAGACACATTAAATGCTGCAAACAGAATTCTGTGATGAAGCACATTGTGAGGGCTACAAAGTTAAGATATTAAAAGTAGGGAATGCTAGCATTAAACTTTCTTGCTTTGATCTTTTCTCTTCTTTAAAAAAAAAATAAAAGAAGAAATAAATTACACCACACCACTTCTCTGGGTATTCTCAGGGTACTTTTCATAGTTCAGTTCAGTTATATTCTGCTCATCCCTCCCACATAGTTCAGTTATGGACCCATATCTCATCTGATGTACACTACTGAAGCTATATTCAACACAGATTTAATTATTACCTCTCACAGTCTTCTATAGTGCCTGTAGGTATAATATCTGAGTACATTATAGTAGCCCACAAATGGTCACTATAGAGACAAATTTTCATGAATGAAGAAAGTGGTGTGAGACAAAGAAAAAAGTACTGTGAGAAGGGTAAATATTTTAATCTTTTAATATTCATACAGTGATGATACTTAGTGGTAGTTAAATAATGAGCCCTCAATATCTCAATGTCCCAAGGTCTTTCTCTTGTCCTTCTGGTGGGAATTTTTGCTAAGTCTGTGACAAAGAGAAGAGGGAAAGAATTATTTCAAGAGAAAAGGAATAGGAAAAGGGTTTTTTATCACTTTAATTTTTTATTGAACTAATGTTAGGTCTTTTTACTTAAATACAAGTGATAGATACGGCACAGTGAAATGGGCCAGTAGGAAGAGTCCTGGTAAGACTTAGAAGCAAAATTCATAGTGATATGCCTGGTGTAAAAGGTAGAATCATGATCCACATGTTGTTCTGCATAATTTAAATGTTCTCTTAGTTTTCTTCTTGGATTGCATGTTTCTCTGAAGTGGAAATGAAACTTCCTAAAGTGACACCATTGAAACTGGAGATAATAAAGTGAAATTTCTCACATATGTGCAGTTCATACTGCAGTCTCTGGTTAAAAAATATTCAGTATGACTTGGACTGCTGGAACATCATGGCCAGTGGAAAAGCAGAGGGTGATTTTTTCCTCTGTGATAACTCACTAACAGATGGGAAACCTTAACTGTTATGATAACTAAAAGTAATTGTAATTTGGATCAATCCTTACGTATTTATACATAAAACTTAAGTAATTTGGCATCCATTTTAGCAGCGTTCAGATAAAAACTAGTATTATAATGTGAAAATAATGATGGCAAAAGAGTCACCAGAATCACTATTTATATCCTATTCGAATACTTAATTTTTAACCTAAAAAGGATATTGTCACTCAACCATCAGTGCTAACTTTCTTTATGGAATTTCAAGTGTTGTTGGGGAAGTTTTGATAACACAAATTATTTGTAACGAGAAAGCTGACTTTCATTGAAAACAAACTGCCACACTATACTGTACAGTAGCATTTTACTGAGTTTGAAGTATCTGGCTTGTTAACTCTATTTAAGCAGCTGCTATCTCACTTCAGTCTGATCACAGGAGTGCTTGAAATGAAAATTAAACCTACTTTGTTTACAGACTTCTTTTAACTGCTGTGGATCAAAAATTATTTGTTCTTTCTGACAGCTTTGAAGGGTTTTGTTACATTTTATTCTTCCTGTGATAGATGCTGGTAATGTTCTACTCCCTTTTTGTAAGCCTTTTTCTACAAGCCACACCACAGGGAGTTTACCAGAAAAGGCTGATCTTTCCTAATCCACTGCCACATACCATGTGCCCTTTGAAATATGTATGCTTTCACATCACAACATTAAATATAACATTGTGTTTAATAAACAGTTTCTTTTTAATTTTATTTTTTGTGTACTATTTATTTTTTCAAAGTAAAATACATGTTATTTGTGCTATTATATTTTATGTTGTTGTGATTTTAGGTGATTTTAATTGTCCAAAGAGTCTTTCCTGCCTCCTGTGACATTTTCTCTGATATGCTGTCATCTGCTAATATTTCTTAGTTGATTAAAGAAAATATGATCCATAAAGACATTATGCTGAAGATTAATTAAATTTGGATTCTATTCTTAATTTTAAACTTTTGTATTGTTGAGTGCCATTTCAGATCATGCTTATACCGGAATAACTACCCATGAGAGCATATTAGTAAACTTAACATTTGAATAAGGATGCAATATATGCAAAGCTGATAAATTTATTGCATGTTAATTTTTAAAAATACTGGGTTTTTTTCACTTTATTGAAAAGATAGAAACAAGCTTAACAGTATTTGCCAGGCAAAACTTCAAGTTAAGTGCCAGGGCCAGGGTGGATGGGACCCTGCACAACCTGGTCTAGTGGAAGGTGTCCCTGTCCTTGCAGGGAGGTTGGGACTAGATGAGCTTTAAGGTCCCTTCCAACCCAAACCATTCTATGATTCTAAGTGGTTACTTTATGGTGGGAACAGTTCCTTAAAGGTCCTGGAAAACCTTCCTATTCTCCATGTTTCAAGACTTTTGCTCTATAAGTGCTTCAAAATAAATCATTAAAATAGTGATTCAGTTATTACATGTTTGAATAAAAGTAACTGTCTTTGCGTAATCTACATAATTTATCTGTTGGCTTCTTAATGGCTACTTTTGTTTACTGCAGAATAATTAATAGAAACATGTAAACACAAATGTATAATAAAAAACATTCTCTAAAGGCAAGATTTGAATTCATAAATCACACATAAGTCTCTATTTTTAGCATGAATATTAAGTGTGGTTTCTTCAAACAAACAGAATTTCCTACCTGTTTGAGATATAAAATAACTTAATATTTCAGAATCTGAGTAGAAACTGTCAGTTACTAATATTTTGTTGTGAGAATACTATAGACTCTTAAGACCTTAAAAAGAAATTAATATGTAATGAATGCACAGAACTCAGTACGTGGTGGGAACCAGTATATTATAAATAATATACTAACAGAAAAAATTGCCTATTTGTTAATTGGATTATTAACTAGTATTAGTTATTAATGATTAATTAATAATAATAATTATTGTAATTATTGATTAATTATTGATTAATTATATTATCAATTAGATTATTAAGTGGATAATTATTATATATTAATTAATAAGACTTCAATTGTATCTTTCAAGGGGTCATACAGAGCTAATCTGTAGAAGAAATTACCATGAGACATTTTGCCACTTTTTTTTTTCTCAAGAAATTTAGCACACCTACCTGATGTAATCAGGTGAGATGAATGTTGTTATACAATACTGAATAATGGAAAAATTCAAAGTGTCTCTTGTCCTTGAGATGATTTCGCAGTTTGGTGTACTTGCTCTGAAATTTTATCTGTAGCTATCTTCAGTCTGGGGTGAGTAGAAAATAAGATGACCTGAGTTCAGCCCTAGGATATTAATTCCAGGAGTTGCCTATTGGAACTTAGTCTGCAGCAACTGGATCATTTCATATCTCACATTTTAAACTGAGAATATTTTTGTTGGAGGGAAGATATTTTACTCGGCAACCAAGAAATATCCTTTGTCTTATGTCATTAGGTAGATTAATGGATATTACAAATTTAAGCTTTTTTTCATGAGCCTTGGCATTCTCAGAGAGCACCTATATGCCTGGGGCTATCTCAATAGCTCATTAGGTAACCCAGGACTTCATATTCTTCATATTCTTGTGGGAGAATATATATGGAAGACTTTCTCCTTTGTCTTGAAGTTGTTTTCTCTCCATGACAATTCTTCTGTCTGACTCTCTGTGGAGAAGACAGAATAATATACCTATGTGACTTAAAGAAGGTGAAAGTTCAACATTACTCCTTTAATAGCATTTCTGGTATTTTCTTTATATAGATACTCTAAATTTTCCCTAAGTAGATGAGAAAACCTGGTTCTGTAAAATGAAGATCAGACTCTTTTCTGACTAACTTTCCTAGGTAGAAAAACTGTGCAGGTTACTTTATGGTGTGGGAGAAGTTTTATCTGTAGTGTCCCTTAAACTGTAATACAGCTACTTAGTTCAGTTCAGTTTTCTCTATGGTGTTTTCTAACCTATGAATAAATCTATTCAACTGATGTTACAGGAGTAGAGATAAATAGAAAAACAAAACAAAACAAAACAAAACAAAACAACAAAAAAACCCAATAAGACTTTAGGGCCAGGATTTAGAACAAAACAATTTTCTATTTATGTTCTAGTGTGACTGCCTTCTTCTCACCTCCATGCACTTCAGAATCTTCCTTGATTTTGGAACAGGGGACAGCAGGATTCTCCTTTCAGAGAAAGACTGGACTAAAATCACCGTATTGGACATAAGGAGTGATTCCAGAGTTAGCAACATAAGATTATGGTTTTCCTGCAAAACATAAAGCATCAGCAGAAGGAGTACCAATGGCATGAATGTACTTCTAGATGGCATTGAAAATGTAAATTTCAAGCCTGCTGAGTTTAGTGAATTATATTCCCAAGGAGGGTCATATACGCCAGCTGACACATCAGAAGTTGATAGATATAATTAAGGGATAATATCCATTGTTAAGGATTATATATGAAGCAATAAATGGCTTTTACAAGTAATTAAACGGCCGTGAAGACAGGCATATGACAACAGCAAAGCTATTTAAAGCATATGGGATAAGGCATATTTAAAAGAGATGTTCTCTCCATTCAAGGGAGAGAAACAGATAGACGTGGAGCAACAGGGTGTTGCTCCTACAACACCTACTTAGTTTTGTCTACCCAGGTACATACTGGTAGTCCTACCTTTGGCCAGGGTGAACTGAAAGCATGGGATCACTGTATCCATGAGTTGCTGTTCTGAAATAAATAGTTGTTTGTGGGCGTTTTGGTTTGTTTGTTTGTTTTCTTGGTTTATTTGGGTTTGTTGTTGGTTTTTTTTATTGATTTGAGGGTCGTTTTTTTGTCTGTTTATTTGTTTGTAGGTTTGGGGGGTTTTTGTTTTTGTGGAAGTCTCATTCTTAAAACACAAGGGTTTTTTACATTTCTTTGCAACGTGATTTCCGTAAGCTTGCCACATAAATCATTGGCATTAAGGAAGATCTGTGCGTATTTAAGCAAAACATTTCTGAGGATATGTTCCCTTTCTACATGTTCAGTGCCTTTAAAATGTCCCTGCATCTACTGGAAGTAGTTTCTCAGTTTTATACTAAGCACTACCAGTGTATCAGACTTCTCATTAACACCTTAATTAGGTGGCTCATAAGGTTGAGAAAGTTCAGTCTTTTCTCCAATTTGACTTAAGTTCCCAGTTTATGAAAGAAAATCTTGATGTCTGAAAACCTGAAATCTCAACTGTAAGCACATTTCCTTCATTTGGAAATCTTCAGGTCAAAACATCAATACTGAATTCTTCATGTGTGTTTTACTCTTCTTCATACTTGTAATCACATCCTAAGCTTCCAGGACCATCATTTATGTATTCTTTTGCCAGTGTCATTAAGGAAAATAATGGGACTTATTAATGGCAACACTTCACTCCCATTTTCTCCGAGGGAGAAGGCACATGCTATTGCTATTAACTTTCTCTGATCTGGAAAACAGAGGAAGGAATCCAAGGCAACTGCTTTTCCTAGCCATGAAGAGAAGAATAACAAGCTACTAATGAGAGCTTATTAAGGGACAGGATGCTCAGCAACAGAATATATTCTTCAAAGGGGATAGTTTGACATTCTGAGCTTGAGAAGAATGGGCATTTTTTTAAAGTTTCTACATTAAAAAATCTGCAAGTTTAGTTTTCTAATTTTATTTTTGCAAAATTTCCTCCTTTAACATTAAGAAAGAGACGAATTAGCAACAGCATCCCTGAAAGATAGTTGGTTTTATGGAAAGAAGATGCTAAGGAAGAAATTATTTTTGGTATTAGTTTCTAGGTTTTTTATAGGATTGTCTTTGTTCATTAATATCTGAACATTTGACATTTCCATCACTGCCATATATATTTATATATTTACTACTGGTCAAAACCAGTGTCCTCTTCCTAACTGTATCTTTTGATGAAATTAGAAATGTTAGTTTCTCAGGGGAACAAAAAAGAAAAAAAAAGGTCTTCTCCAGAGCGTCAAGCCATATGCTTCTTAAAGGGAAAATATGGATAAATTTTGTCCCAGTATCATCAGAAATTCCTATTTAAGTCTATTCAATACTCATTTAAGCTGTAAACCACTGAAAGGTTATTAAACAGTACTGAATCATCCCATCAAAGATTTTTTTTCATTTTTGTTTTTTTGAAAATATTTGGAAAAGGGTAAAAGGGAAGTAGCCACAACAAAAGGGGAATATTCATATAAAGCTGAAGTCTGTAATCCCAGTCTAAATTTGGATAGGTCGGATGAGTACTTTGAATCAAATTTTGATGAAATAAACCAAATCATTAGGCTTCCATGAATCTGTAAATATAGAAACAATAAAATCTGCCTACTAAGACTTCATTATTGAATGTAAATACACAGCTAAAATAGATAAAAAGTGTGTTTCCACCAGCCCAGCTACCCTGCAGCTTATGCATCTATCACAAATTTAGTGTTCAATTATACATAGTAGATATATAGGAGATATATAGATTTAGTACCAGTATGTATTTTATGGTTATAGTCTGGTTTTGTATTTTTTTTGTTTTCGGGGTTTTTTTGTGGTTTTTTTGTTTGTTTATTTGTTGTTTTGTTTGTTTTTTGGTGGTGGTGGTGGTTTGGTTTGTTTTTTTGACCTTTGCTTTGTTCAGGTCAACAATTCAGTTTTAAAATTCTGAAGAGTGAACTACCATCTTAAGTTGTTTCCAGGGTATTTTTCCGTAGAGCTCGTATTTCTCTAGCAGTGAAGTTCATTTATTGGTAAAGAAATACTTTAAGGCAATTACAGAGTCACAACGTCAGCTCAAAGTGTTGCCAAATTGCACATAAATAGTTTCTTGGGACATCACACAAAATTAGTCTTGTTGTAGACAGACACTGCTTTTGCAGGTTCTTCATGCATTCCTTCCTCTAGTTTGGATGGTACCTCATATACACTTGAAATACAATTCCTTTGTTTTCACTGGTGGTTTTCATATGTGATTTCATGAGATTATACAAGCCTTCTCGGGAATCAGATTTATGTATATTTTATGAAATAGCTAAAAAATTAAGGATTTGCATTAAAAAGTTTTACATGGAATTCTTATTGTTATTAATCCTTCAGCTCTTATGCAAATGAAAAAGGGAATTAATGAATAAAAAGCAATTTGTGGAAAGTAATGCAAATACCATACAAAAGATGAATGATAACTAGTCACTGGCTTTCCTGGATAGCCAGAGAATTGCAGTGCATTCATTACCTGTAGGTTTAAAGACCTCTTCTGTTTCAAGAAATTTCTAGAAAGCCACTTTTTCTCTAAGACATCCTATCACACCTTCTAAAAATTGTTGCTCCACAAAGAAACCAACCTTCTCCCTACATTATGAATTAGCTGTCAAAGTCATCTCTTCTCAAAAGGTTTTTTTGTCCTCAATCTCCCCATAGTAAAATAAAAAACTGTTTGAAAACTCTTGAAAAATTTTATCTGCAAATGTATATTTGAAGGTAAAATTTGAGTTCCCTTAAATTGAGATCTTTGCAAGCCTATTTCATGAATAAAAACACCATACTATTTTCTACTATTCTGTTTATTCACTTGTGTAATAATTTTGGATATGAGTAGTTTATTGCACAGTATGAGAACAATGCAACACACTACTATTGCAGTTGCATGATTTTTCACTCCTTGAAAGTATTTGAAAGTAAATGCAAATTTATTTTACCAGAAAATTCAATCATAAAAAGCCTGAACTTTCATATTAACTTTTCCTTGCCTTTGCAGGTCTAATCTAAATAATGTATTCATTATTTTAGTAGTTAAAAGAAGAAAATGGACATAGGGGAAAATAGGATGGAGAACTATATTCAAGTTTTGATTCCAGTTTTTCAATATTTCAATGAGGTAAAAACACAGTGGCTCTGGACTCTGTGGAATAAGATATGTATCTCCATTTATTCATGGAATCATAAAATCATAGAATGGTTTGGGTTGGAAGGGACCTTAAAGATCATCTAGCTCCAACAGCCCTGCTATGGGCATGGACACCTTCCACTAGACCAGTTTGCTCAAACCCCTATTCAACCTGGTCTTGAACACTTCCATGGAGGGGGCAGCCACAGCTCCCTTAGATAAACTGTTCCAGTGTCTCACCACCCTCAAATTAAAGAATTTCTTCCTAATGTCTAATCTAAACCTACCTGCTTCAAGTTTTAAACCATTTCCTCTTGTCCTCAGACTACACACCCATGTAAAACGTCCTACCCCACCATTCTTGTGAGGTACTCTTCAGATATTGGAAAGTTGCTATAAGGTCACCTTGGATCCTCCTTTGCTCTGGGCTGAACAACCCCAACTTCTTTAGTCTGTCTGCATAGGGGAGGTGCTCCAGCCCTCTGATCATTTTAGTGGCTCTCCTCTGGACGTGTTTCAAGAGCTCTATGTCCTTCTTATGTTGGGGACTCCAGAACTGGACTCAGCACTCCAGGTGGGGTCTCAAAAGAGCAGAGGGGGGAGAACCACCTCCCTTGACCACTTGTCTATGCTTCTTTTGATGCAGCCCAGGAGCCAGTTAGCTTTCTGGGCTGCAAGTGCATAGAGACAGCTCATGTTAAGCTTCTGGTCCACCAACACCTCCAAGTCCATCTCCTCAGGGCTGTCCACAATCCTTTCTCCTCCCAACCTATAGTCGTGCATGGGATTGCTTCGACCCAGGTGCAGAACCTTACACTTGGCCTTGTTGAGCTTCATGCAGTTTGCATGAGCCCACTTATCAAGCCTGTCAAGGTTCCTCTGGAAGGCATCCCTTCCCTCTAGTGTGTTGACTTCACCACACAGTTTGGTGTCATCAGCAAACTTGCTGAGGGTGCATTAAATTCCACTGTCCATGTCACCCAGAAAGTTGTTGAACAACACAAGTCTGAGTACCAACCCTTGAGGAGCGCCACTCATCATACATCTCCATTAGACACTGAATCACTGATCACAACTCTTTGAGTGCAACCATCCAGCCAGTTCCTTATCCATAGAGTGGTCTATCCATCAAATCTGTATTGTTCCAGTTTAGAGATCAGAATGTCATGCAGGACAATGTTGAATGCTTTGCACAGGTCCAGGTAGAATTCTTTCTGCAGGTTTCTTTATTCTTTCTTCAGTATGGGAATGCTTCTGCTATTCAGTAAACTGAGTAAAGTGTTTAAACTCCTGTATGTTATTAAAGATTTTGGTTGTTTAAATAAAGTATTTACTTTCTTAGTCAGTCTAACACTGACTAGCAGGGAAATGATAGGTCAGTTATTGTTCCCTCATTACAAATTCTTATTGACTGAAGTGAAAATTATGATTAAGTCGTTTTGCAAAGATTCATACTGGGATAAGTGGTTTTGCCAAAACATGAGGCATAGTCAAAGCCTGAAACATTAAGTGAAGAAATGTGATTTACATTCTGTATTTTGGGGGTGATTTACGTCCTTATTTTTCCCTCTACTTCTCAAGGTTTCTTGAAATGCTTGTATGCTGCTTTCTCATGCAAATTATGCAGATTGTTTCTGTTTCTCATTTAGCAGATAGCTCCAAAAATTGCTGGTAATAAAAATACATGGAGGGCAAATAAGCTAATCCTTTAGTTTCTTACTTCAGCTTGCTAGTATATCACCAGTTTTTTCTGCTTGGACATCTCATGATGAGAATGTTACACTTTTCCCACATAGTTGTTCTCAAAACTGATTAAGAATGCATGACACTGAAATATCATTTTTCTAATTAATCATAATTTCAAAATTTATTGCTATTTTTATTTTATTATTCTTTGACTTAAAATAATATAAACAACAATGCCACCATGCTCTATTTCCAACTTCTTCATAGTTCTAGCTAGTGTTCAAGAAGAATTGCTAGGGTTTCTGAAGTTGAATGCTTCTTTCTCCTTGTCCTTAGTTGAAATTTGAAGGAGGCAGTTTCAGAGGACTTGTCCGTGCTTTCTGTTCATTGGCACAAGACACTGTGAAAATATGATCCTGGGAGCTCTATAGCAGGGAAAGATTCTTTAGACACAAAGTTTGGCTTTACAGGGTTTCTTTGTTTTTTTAAAATTATTTTGGCTTTGTATTGTGCTCCTTTTGAAAAAACAGAAACAAAACAAAACAGGGATGTCACTTTGTCCATTACAATAGTCAAAAAGTTGTTGAATATTTGTAGCTATTTACTACTTTATAGTTCAAAACTAAGGAATATTTTAATATAGGTATGCTGTGGTTTTTCTTCTACCCTTAATGTCAACAATTTTTGGTAATGTGTAAGATTCATGGCCTTTTGTCTTTATCAATTTATTTATTTACTTATTTAGTATGCATATATATATATATTTATTTGGTTAAATAGGACAAAATACTCTATATAGATGACTATTTGTGTTATTTAATGATATATTATTTAGAACTGAATGAACCCTACAGGTGTCTGCATTCTACCTGAAATAAGAATCTGAAGAATGATTCGATGAAGTTGGCAAAAAAACAAAGAGTATGTGACTCCTAGGACTTTTTCTTCATTTCTTGCCTACTCAGATTTTATTAGAGATTTTTACTATTTCTCACAGTCTGTATTCCATGAACTACTCTGTGTCTTTTCTTCAACATTTTTGATGGTACTGTACGTCCTATTGCCTACCACGTGCAGTTATGGTAGTATTAGAGAATTTAAACAGACTGTAATTTCAGTGCATAATTTGCAAGAAAGAGTACTTTTCCCAGCTCATTGAATATTAATGCATGTTCAGAGAAGTCAAGTGATTCATCCTAGCAATCAGTGATTGATTCAGGAACAGACCTGATTAGGTTCTATTTTTGTGTTTTATTGGTCCCACTTTTCATAGCAGATTGTTATGAACCATCTCTAAACACTGAAATGTAATGTATGACATGAGACAGCAAGACTGAGTAGATTAGTCTTCCTAGATGAATGAAAGCCAGTGACCAAGACAGAAGTTTGTTGTCTAAGATACGATTTGAGATAACGTTTTATGAGTTTTGAGTTCTAGAGGAAAGTATCTATAAGGTAATACAGCATAGCATTACATAGCACAGCATAGTTCTATGCTGAATACCTAAATATCACAATAACTCCATATTCATAGGATAGCAGTACTCCTGTAGAAATATAAGTGGTGAAGGATGGAAAAGGTAAAATAAGGAAATGAAAGGTAGAGAGATATACAGAAACAGTAAATAAGGAATGAGTGGCAAAAGACTCATCTTTTAATAAGAAAGGTGCATATGTAAGTCGAGCATCATTAAAGTTTAGTTCTAAGGGGAAAACACCAAGTGTAGCCTTTATTTTTGGTTGGTGTTAGAGTGACAGATAAGCCTTGGTATTGTGACATATCATCAAAGTTCAGAAGAGATTTGAGCATGAAGAAAATATTGCACTTAAGCATCCAGATACATAAAAGAATTCCTATACATTGAGTTTGAATTTGGAAAGTAATAACACTTTTTGTTGTTATTTACAAACAAAACTGGAATTTTGCTTATTTTTGTTTCCTGATTAGGAACAGTTTACATCTTAATTTTCATCTGATTCCACTTTAGGGAATGCTGCTCAGGAGCCCCTAGAATACTTTTGCTCAGAATCAATGATTCTCATGAAAATTATGAATGGGACTGATCAGGTGATTAGGCCCAGTCAGCATGGGTTCATGAAGGGTTTTTGACTACCCTGATCTCCTCATGGCCTCAAATTGTGCCAGCAGAGATTTAGATTGTATATTAGAAAAAAAATCTTCACTGAAAGGGTTATTAAACAGTGGAATAGGCTGTGGTGGTTGGATAATCTGGAAGTGTTTAGAAGACCTGTAAATGTGATGCTTGGGATTACAGTTTAGAGCTGGATACAGTAGAGTCGGGTTAATGGTTGGACTCAATGATTTTAAAGGTCTTTTCAAATCTGAACGATTCTGTGAATGACTAAGAAATTAATACATGTTGGAAAAAGGGATGCAAAATGGCCTTGAGACACTGCTCAAGACTGTGTGGGACTTCTTGAGTCACATAAAGTAGGTTGTGACATCCCAGGGGATAGACAGACCTCCAAAGAGAGAGCATAGAAGTCCAGACAACAAGCTTCCAGGCTTCCTGCTGTTTCTCCCAGGGGTTAGGGGCAATTGCAGCCATGGCTCTGGCTGAGAGGTTAAGCCACTGGGGGAAGGAGCTGGGGAAGGAGGTGAGTAGACAGTGTACCATCAAAGCTGAAGTGCAGATCAACAGAATCTTAGATTCTTCAGAAGACAGAGGTCTCTCTTCTTACTAGTACACAGGAGAAGATACAGACACAAGTTACTTTTGAATGGACACAGGATGGTGACTCATAGGATGGAAAAGCCTGTGATTTCTGTCAGTAGAAAGAAGACTTTCCCTGCTGCCAGATGTGAACTGACAAAACAGGAATAGAGTCCTATAAATTTGGTGTCTAAAAATTTCTAAAAATGTCTAGTTTTTTCCATTAATGAGTCAGTTAGGTGAATCTTCTGTCATAAATAAATAAATAAGATATCTAACATATTAGAAAACAGGTATATTTCAATAAACTTAGTGTTAGGTGACAACAACTTCTATTTTTTAAATGGGAGTAAGATGAAATAATTAGTATTAGCACAGTTAAGGGGGAAGCATTTTTCTGTGTCAGAGTACAGAGGCCAGTTGGAAAAAAAGCATCTGGTAGTTGATAGAACAGGTAAATACTTAGCTCAACAAACAGAAGAGGAAATGCTTATGAGTCAAAAAACCACAGTACAGGATGCAACAGGATTTGTATAAGACTGGGGTATGAGTGGGGGTGGCAGTTTCTGTATGCTTCATCAACGCTAAGAACCGGGGAGATGGTTTTTTCATGGTTAATGATGAAACACTGATGGTGAGCCAAACAATAGAAGGATACTAAGGGCATAGAATCTTAATTAAGGTTAAGTAGTAACTAAGTGTCTTAACTAAGAAATTAATGAGAGAAACATTAGCTTGAAATATTTCATAAGATTCAGGCAGATATATAGATTAAAAGTATAGTTGAAACAATTGTAAAGCTCAAATGGAAAGTCATAAAAGAGATGAGGAGGAGGTTTCATGGCTATTTTCTCAACAAGAATCGTTACCAGAAGGTCACAAAACTGCTGGGCAGTTCTATGAGCACATGAAAACAACTTAACTGTGAGGAAATGGCAGATGCTGAGAACAGAGACTTGAGAAAGAACTGAAAAGTGTACTTTGATTGATATAGATAAAGAGAACTGAACAGAAACTAAAAACGAGACAAATTTTTCTGGGCGAGAATATGACAAGTAATATACAGCTTTTTCTGATAATCAGTTTTTAAGCAGAACACATTCTGTACCTGGTGTTCTGTAAAAGAAGTGCTTTGAAGTACTACATATTGAGATTGGCTAAAAGAAAAGAACAGTCAAAGAAACTGTGTGTGGAGGTTAATAAAAGGCACTGAAAAGGCTGTAGAGAATAATCTATGGGTTGTTCTTGGGATCAATCTTTCTTAATATTTTCATTTCATTAATAACCTTGGAACAATTAATAAAAATGTTCTGATGACATGATTTCTATGTTATTGCCAGCATGCCAGGATATCAATGTACATAAAACATGGGAGGGTGCTAAGAGACTGAAAATTGTAATGAGATATATTAATATAAAGTAGATTATGAACTTAAAGATTAATTACAAGTGTGTTATAGAAGTGTATTAAGAAGCATGTTTGTGTGACAGATAAGGAAATTTAAATATTGTTCTGTACAGCTCTTAATTTCTTCTCCATAGAGGAGAGCACAGAAGGGAAACAAACACAGAAAACATAGGGTACAATGTTAAGGGAAGAGAAGATCATAGAGTATAAGAGAAGTCAAAAGAAATGCTACTTTGGCACAAGTAAGAAATGTCTTCAACGCATGTTAGAACAGTCACATTTCCATACATCAGTGCAGATAGAAATATGAAAAATAAGAAATACTGGTTAACACAGGAATATGAGTTAAACATGAGAATTCAGGATTAATGTTAGAGGAAATTTTGGCTATTACTGAGTTCATGCAAAAGCAACCTAGTGGGACTTTTGGAGACAAGAAAATGTGGTTAAATAGTTATGAAGGAGGATTGTTTGTTTTTCATATCAAGGGATAGAATATAACGGATCAGTAACTGGTCTTTGGCCTTTTTATGTACTATTTCTGTCTTTTTTTTTTTTTTAAGGAAAACTACACAGTTATTGCAGAACTACATTTGTTTAAAACATTTGTATGTTTTAAAAGAATATAAGACATATGCAATGCATTCTTACACTGTATTTATGGTGGATATCACTAAAGATGTTCGAAGAACTGATGTGAAATCCCAAAAGAGATGTGAGGAGACAATAATTCAGCAGTTCATGGATATTGTAACTCACAGGAAATTCTTTCCTAGGCTTCTGCCCAGAGTTTGCAATTTGACTTGTGTACTTTTTCCTAGTGCAAAACCAAAGATTCTAGTACAACAGTTTAATTTTTCTTATGGTCTGTGGAGATTTTCAATAAATATTTTTTGCCTGTGTTTTGGGTTTGGATTGGGTTTTTTGGGTATTTTGTTTGTTTGTTTTAATGGAATAGTATGTATGATGATTTTGGAGCTACTTTCAACATCCAATCACTTCACTCCTTGACAAATTTACTTATTTTAAGTGAGGGCTTACTGCACTGTGAACTTGTCAATACACAAAACAGAAGTGTTGGCTTAGGCACTAAAACTGGATACAAGTTTTCTGTCAAATTGCTCCACTTTTCTAAATACTACCCACACACTTATTGTTGCCCAGAGAAACATAATTGCTTATCTATAGATTGTTTCAGTCAGATAAGAAACTACATGACTAAATCATGACCATACACACCCTTCTGTCTAAACAGCTGAACAAAGAACTACAGCTTTCACATGCTGTGGTAGATTTAAAATTCATATATCTTGAGTTCATGAGCCCTGATATATTGGAAGTTACTTAAAAATAATGCAAACATGTCCATAACTATTATACTGGAAAAAAGGACCATATTCTAATATACTTATAAACAAAGAAGTATTCTCTAATATGGCATAGTCAGTTGGATATAGAATACCAGTGGTTTTGGATTCAGTCTTCCTCACCATACTCAGGCAAAACTTCATCTACCTTGAGGCACTTGGATCACCCTCTGTGTTTACAAGTACTATATATATAGGCTTCTCCTTTAGTGCATTGGCTTTGATTTTTGTTAGTGATGCTTTTTTTAAACAAATCTCATTTACCTTTTCCTTCATGTGGCATGTTCCTCATCAGCAGCAGAGTGGTGGGGAGTGTGAGAAATGACAGTATAATAAAGGCCAAAATACATTTCTATTTAAATGAAAAATGACGTGCCAGCTAAGAACAGAGCTAGACCAATTTATGGATAGAAATCAAATGCATTGGCTCACCCTTAGGGATTTATTTTTTTCCACCTGTTTGATTTAACCTCATCCAAAGCTCCATGTGCAGTTAAATCCAGAACTGTTAAGATTACTTGCTTAGTGTAGAATTCACTTGTCATTGCTTTAATAGTTGTATCTTTTTTCACAGTGCTTATAGAACAAAAATGTCAGTAATGCCAAATATTTTCTCTTTTTTATTTTATAGCTTCCCATATTTTATTTTATAGTACTGTCCCTAAGTATGCATAGTAGATTAAAAATTAACATTATCGTTAATGCAATATACAAACTGAACATACACATTCTTTGTATAAAAATTAGAAAATATATTTGTTAGAAAGCTATTCACTTAGATAAATTAATATGGAGTTACTCCCAACTTCAGATGTTTTATTATCTTACCTTGAATTGATTCATGTTTAGTACTATTTGCCAACACTTGTTTTCCTTATTTAAAGTGGAAATTTAACTCATTGTTATCTTCCCCCTTACATACTGCTGAAAGTGAGTGAGAAAAACAAACAAAAAACCCCAAACAAAATCCTTCAGGTCTTAGTTACTTCTAAGAAGGCTACAAACATGCACTGGGTTAGGAAAGCTGAATGAATTCAAGCAGCATAAAAACATTTACATTCCTATAGGGAAATCCCAGTTACATATATGTATCTAAGTATTGACATATTTTAGCAGCAAAAGAGATGACAATTAAAAGCCACCTAAGANTTTTGTTCCAGTAAAAAAGGGGAGGGAATGGAAGACAAAAGAAGGAAAAAAAGGAAATTGTAAGGGCAAAAGGGGAGGAAAAAGTAGAGGGGAAAGGAGCGGAGAAAGGCGAGGCAAGGCAGTACTGATTAATCCCATTAGTTCTTACTTTGAACTTATATAAACGATCAATTTCACAAGGAAGATTGGAAGATTACTGGACACACCTCTCTAGATATGTAAATCAACACACTGATTTACATCTGACAATGAGCTGGAGAAACTTGTGAAGAATTGTGAAGATATGTAGACAAGCTTGACTGGAATTGCGAAGCATTTTCTTTGGATGTCATGAGATACACATATTATAAGGGCAAATTCAGACCTAAGCAATTTTGTAAATCCTAATAGGCAGGATCTTTATCTTTTGATATTAAACAGTTTACCAGTTAGTACCAAATCATGATTAAAGCATATAAATTAAGCTCAGACTTCTTGCTGAACATGTTAAAACATATGTGGAAATATTGTGTTATGGTGTTACTGAAAGCAAAGAAAATACAGGAATGCAGTCTGAAGTTTGGATTGGCACAATTATGTGGAAAAAGATGATCGAAGAGTTAAAGCTCTGAAAAGTACTCAGCACATAATTCGTAATGTTGTAGCACTTGCCTGCCTTAATACTTAAACACATGCTTAGGATCTTATTTAAATGACATCACTGAATGTTTTCTGCCTTTTTGCCTGATATAAGCCAAAAAGCCAATAGCAGTATGATATCGAGGTTTGACTTGGAAATTTTTTCAAGTTTAGTTTGTATAGGCTACATCAGCATCCACTATGGAGAACTATCCTTGATACTGTAATTATTGTATTCTGCCCTAGAGAAAAAATACGGAAAAAAAGGTGGTCATTAAGGTGGTGCAGTAACTACAGTTCGTAAATTGATTGAAGATAGGAATAATTATTGTTTACTGTTTCAAGTAGAAAACATACATAGATTTGTTTGTTTCAGGGTATTTTACAAGCTCCAGGTGCTCTATGGAATCACTGATGTTATAACTGCAAATTATAGTAATGGAAAATAGTAACAAATTTAAACAGTCAAAAAATCAGAGAAGGAAACTAGCAGTACTCAAACTGCCCAAATGACTTTACTAAATATTTTTTCCCACACCCAGTAAGTCAGGCTGTTTACAAATAATAAGTGTGACACCAAATAGTTTTATACTTAATAAATTAATCTGGATTGTAGTCAACTTTATGTTAAGGGTGAAGAAATAGGCCTCATGATCTGGTTTTGGAATGTAACTGGATCTAATTATGAACACTTTTTTATAGTCCTACTGACATACATAACATTACAGCAGATCCCTCAAGCTGATTAGAATTTGACTTGGATGTAAGAAAAATGCAAAAAATAGTCAAATTAAGAAATAGAATAATAATTTATATTTGATGGAATTTTATGATGAAAGTATACTTTCAAAATAGAGCATTTGATCTATTTTATAACGTTAAGTATTTAAAAGCCTTTTACCCCTACGTGATAGATTCATCAAGATAAGAATTTGTACATGGAATGTCACAACAAGGAACTGTCAGCTCAGCACACATCCTTTCTTGTTTAATACAACATTTCTATGCACATCAAACGTTCTTTGAAATACTTGCAATGTTCAGAGTACTTAATTGCTCAGTTAACTTGACCTGTCTAACTTGGTTTGTCATGACAATCAACTTTTTGGTGGATGTTGCAAAGATTAAGTCCAGCTAAGTTCTTTGAAAAGTTAATAGAAAAAAGCCAGATGGCACAAGGTCACTGTGCTAGTTTCTCTTTTATAAGATTCTAACACTGGAAGGACACGTGACATGTTTCTGTCAATTCTCTAATTGATGTCAGTTCTCCACCTCTCTTAGGTCGTGCTTTCATCATACTAGATGACAAAGCATTGATTGTAAATTTGATTTATTGTGGTTTTTATACTACAAAATGGGTGCAATTATTACACTTGCACTAGGTTCCTGTAATAACCTGAAACGTTCCTTGAGTGTGTGCCATGCCTTATGATGGCATGATATGACAATAAATACATATCATATAATATCTGTATTTCTGTTCCTTATGTCACACAGCTCTATCAACCACAGACATCTGTGGCTGCTCTCATAGCTTATCACTACCTCTTTTTGCCAAGGGCCTTGTAGCTGGTCGTTCACATTAAAAGCTCTTAGATCTTGCTCAGTGCAATCTCCATCTTCCCTGGTTGGCCATAAAGCTGAACTTCATGAAAATAGCCTTCTGAGGTATTTTTTCAAAACCGCCTCTCTTACATATTTATTTCTTTGTGATTTAAAAAAATATATATTTATGATGCAGTGCTAGCATTATATTTGGCTGAATTCCCACTGGAAAGTACTTGATCCAGTGTGAATTTAATTCTGCTCCTGTCTGTTATATCTGAATTG